>JBBPCZ010000007.1:18325461-18337531 GCA_037974445.1 Brycinus macrolepidotus | reverse complement strand
CAGCCGAGACTCAAAGCGCTGCGTGCTGCTCGCACCCCGAGCACAAAAAAGCAACAAACTTTCAAAATAAAAGGATTAAAAAAGAACTGCGTTAACGCGCGATAAATTAATTGTCGGCGTTAAGTAAATAATGCGTTAATGCGATAATAACACGTTAACGTTCCCAGCACTAATATACTTGGTGAATGGGTTAAATGCAGAGGAAGAATTTCGTGCTGTTCACACCGTGTGCTGTGGTTTGTTCACATATGACCGAATGATCACTATCACTCTATTATACATATATATATATTTATTTATTTATTTGATTGTTTTCATATAAACTCCTTTTCACTGTGAGTGCTAGAATGAGTCATTGTAATTATAAAAACAGAACATTTATGTAGTTGAATTTGTAGGTCTCCCTATGTTATTCACTCACCAAATCATCAGGTGATATAACTAAAGCTCTGTACTCTCTGTTTGTGATCTGCAGTCTGTGGTGAAGACGGGGCGACTGTTGATCAGTCACGAGGCTCCAGTGACCGGAGGCTTCGCTGCAGAGATTGCCACTACGGTTCAGGTAAGAACTGAATATTAATATGTCCTATTACTGATGCTTCAGTTTATTATTTGTAACGATCAAACTGCTAGGCAATGTTTGACAAACTTCACATCATAATAATAAAGACCTAATGACCTAGTTTACAAACACATTTTACACTGCCATAGCTGTACTGAAAAAATGGATTGAACGGTCAGTTATTAGATTATTAGAAAATTACCTTAAACATGTAAGCCTCATCAGATTTTACTGCTCTCTCTAGGAGTAGGCAAGATCAGTGCAAGCCCACACCACAGAATCCCCAAACAAAGTGACAAAGAATCCTTGAGTGATCTGCAGGCATTCCTGTTGCTTGATAGCATCTGTGTTCATGAGTCTACCAGAAGAAAAACACTGAACAGGCCTAGTGTTTATGGGATGTTACCGCTGAGGAAACCACTGCTCTCCATTCCTCTGGCTTGCAACGTTTTGGAGACTAACATATTCTCTTAACGGAATTCAATTGCAGGTCAGGATATCTGCTTGATCTTTCCTGCCCGAGTGAAATATATATAAAGAAATTGGCTTTGATTTGTTGAAGATCCACCCATTACCTGCCTAATATTGTGTAGGTCCTCCTTGTGATGCCAAAACAGCTCTGACCTGTGGAGGCATGGACTCCATAAGACCTTTGATGGTCCTGGGCACTTTGACTGGTCTGTGGCTGAAGACTTTTCTTTCATAACCAGCATTAACTTTTTCATCAATTTGTGCTACAGTGTGTTTTCTGTAAGCTCGGACCAGATAGGCCAGCCTTTGCTCCCCGTGCACATTAGTGAGCCTGTCACTGGTTCACCGGTTGACCTTCCTTGGACCACTTTTGGTAGGTACTAACTGCAAAGTGGGAAAACCCCACAAGACCAGCCGTTTTGGAGATGGCCTGACCCAGTCGTCTAACCATCACATTTTAACGCTTGTCAAATCACATAAGTCCTAAAGCTTGTCCATTTTTCCTGCAACCAACACATCAGCTTGCTGTCTAACATATATCCCAACCCTGTGAGAGGTGCCTCTGTAACAAGATAATTAATGTTAGTCGCTTCACCTGTCAATGATTTTAATGTTATGCTGAATTGTTGTGTAGCACTGCCTAATTTTGAGTTTTGAGCTGAATCTGTTTGGGTCCTGGTTGGTACTCTCATAAATACGCAATTTAAAAGGACCACTATTGTTTCATTCTCTTTCATGTTTGACCATATGCAAAATGTATGTTCTTTTGAAATGAAATGTGTTCTTTTGAGTGTTTGTTGATGTGGTAGTGAGTTGTGTAGGTCTACCTTCAAGTTGATGAAGTGTCTCGAGCTACTGCTTGGCTGTGCTTGATGGCAGAGATTCTTAGGCTTGATTTGATTGAACTGGCTAAACACACCTACATATTTGTTTGTGTAGGTTTGTTAGGGGAAAGTAGGCAGAGAGATGTGAACTGGGTTTAGGGCAGGTCTCTGGCAGAAAGGTGACTAGGCTAGATAGAGCTGATCTGTGTGCAGATAATGGTGCAAAACCAGAAACATGCTATAAACTAGGCTATTATAAGAACAGAGCCTTGCAGATCTATAAGAGCGGAAGTTTGCAATAACGAACACTTAACGAGCAAATGCAAAGCATTTCATTGGTTGGCAGTGTTAAGAAACTTGGCTAAGAATCGATAGCCAGACAGTATGTGTTCTCTCATGCCATAGGGCTGCGCTTTACCGCATTGCAAGTGTATTGCTGCATGCTGATTGCGATACCGACCTTTGCATTACGGTTATTTATTGCGATAGCAAGATTGCGAAGGCCCGTATTGCTCTGCTATTATCAAACAACTTATGGCGAAACTGTTATCCTACAGTAGCAGTGTTAATGTTGTATCCTTGCAACTCTCAGTTCTCAGGTATACTCACTGCAGAGGTATGAGCCCTTCCTTGCAGGAGACATTCCCTCACCACTCCCTTCAGCGAGTCTTACACTGGCTCCCAGAGACTGGGAGAGGAGTTCTGTGTCCTGTTATTTCTGGATTCATGGCTGGAACAGGGGGAGATTTTTTTTTAGGTCAATCTGGCTGTTCCTGGACACCTCAGTGGAATACTTGGATTATTGTTTCTCTCCTTTTCGCTCATGAAGTAGTTGGAATTGTGTGAGGCACAATGGCTTTCTGTCCTGACTGGAGCTTTGTCTTTGCGTTTGATTTGCATGGTTTGGATCAAGACATTGTACAATTAAACATATTGCGTCAAATGTAATAATACCATATGTTTCATCCTCTCCTCATATCAGTGACTTCCATAAACAAGCAAGCTTTTTCTCCACCAAAAGCTCAGAATGTCCGCATATCTTTCCTTTCCAGAATGGCTCCACCAGTTCTGGGAAAACGTTAAATTCATACCACATGGTGTTTGGTCTTGCCATAACCTGCTACCCTAAGAGCACAAAGCGCAACTCCATACTGTTTTCATAGCAGACCTACCACATTTTACAAGAGCCCAGCTGACTGATGGACTGATCCTCAGTCACAGCCAGAAGCTTGCAATTTGTGTGAAGAGGAATAAAGCATAAAAGTACAAAAGACAGTATTGCTGTTGAGATGAACAGCACATCAAAGTCTTTAACCCCACTCAGACCTTGCCTGTGCTCAGGGTAAAGGACAGTGTCATTTTTCATAATTATCAGAACAATCAAAACAGCAATTTTTTTTCTACTTTTTGCATGCATATTTTTTCTGGTCGTTTATGACAGAAGCTTGTTTCACTTTTTAGGAAGTAATGTACCCTGAATTCACATGTTTGTTGGAGTTTTAAGGAGTCTCTGTGGGGATAATGTGAAAACCTGCTACAACACTGAAAACATCAGTGATATTGGAGATGCAGTTGAATTTGATAGCTTTGTCCATGTCTTTTTCTTTACTGAGCTCTGATCATTTACTTCTTTAATGCTGCCAGTACTTTGTTAAGTAAAGGAGAGGAAAATTGATCTAGATAATAAAATATTGTAATGTTCTGCCTAAATTAGCAACTTAGCCTTACCCTAACTCTAAATTTGACCCACCGATTACGAGTATTAAATGTCCCTCTGCATTTTGCATATCAAAGTAATCACATAAAGAAATAGAATCTAATGTTAGTACATAGGAGGTATTTGATTGTACAGTCCCGTGTACACATGTCATGAGAAAGACCATTCGGGTCTTTATAAATACTCTCAATAAAGGACTCCTTAACTCTTGTCCCAACTGTTAACACCCTTGTGCTCCTCTATGCAGTTGCCTAACATGCTGAAAATGTGAAATAATTGATGCCCACAAAGCAGAAGAAGGCTATAAGCAATAGGCGTCTAACGATACAGTCAGGTCGTGTTTCGGTTCAACATTCAGGGCTCACCGTTCAATACACTCATGCTATATTCAACAAAGTAAGACCAATATTCACTCAATATTTAGAATGAAATTTGAATAAAGAAAAATGATGACTGTATTCAGTCAAACTGACTGTTGTCAGGAAGGCAAAGAAAACTTTCAGAGAGAATTGCTCGTATGATGGCTAGAAAGACAAATAAAAAAGATTTAGCAGACTCTGGATTGGTGGTGCACTGTTCTGCTGTCCAGCGACACCTGCACAAATATAAGTTCATGGAAGAGCCAGCAGAAGAAAACCTCTCCTGCATCCTCACCACAAAATTCAACATCAGAAATGACTTAACTATTCACACTAACAGAAATTTTGACCAGGGTGGCCAGACTTTTGCATGCCACTGTAACACTGTCCAGCAGTCACATCAGCAATGTTGATGTTGTTTTGTGGCAAATACAGAAATGAATAGTAATATAATGAAGGCTTCTCTTGGGAGAAAGTGATCAACTAGTCAAATGTTAAATGGTTTGTGTTACAGTGTTGTAGATTTTCAAACGGTAGTAACTGATTGTCATATGTTATTGCTAAGAAGAGTCTCTGGGGCTTGTGCAGAAGTTTCTGTTTGGTACAATTTCAGTAAGATCACAAACACATGATGAGGCACAGAACGCCACAAAGTTGAGTTACGATTTAAAGCTGCATGTGCCTACAACTATTCCATGTGTTAAAACATTTTAGCAATTTTGGCCTTCTTTGTCTTAATATTCTTCAGTCAGGCTTATTTAAAGAACAGCAAAGAGTCGCAATGAAATATTGCAACTTAAACTGCTTCTGAATGAATGTATTCTGCACGCAGCAAGCGTGAAGTCTCTAAACACTAAATCTTCTTCAAGAATAAGAAAATGCCAGACAGATGGAGAGTTCCAAAACGTGGCTATCCTCATCTGACTTTGGACTCCACAGGGAGGCAGTTCTCGATTGTCTCTTTTGGCCCGCAGGGTTGGTAATACTGGCATTTCCGCATCGCTCTACACTTTCAATAATCTCCAATCTGCGGCTGTCGCTGACAAAAGGGCATTTTTTTCTGACAGTAGAGTAGACAGACTTTATAACTGCAGCTTTAAGCTCTAAAATCATATTTTTAAATCATGCCTCAATGCAAAACTCTGTCCTCAAGTTGCCGTATTTTTATACTGACATTTAAAGTACATTGCATGTAATCATGCACTTTCCGTAGATAAACACTGATTTTAGTGAAACTAGAGTTCTGCGGAAGTTCGCAGTCCAGATGTGGTGGCTTACGACCAGACTGTACTTTTCTTATGCCCTTCCGGTAAGCATATTTAGAGCAGTTTCTTCTTTTTTATTACGAAAAAAATACTCTAGTCTGTGGAAGGTCTGAGGAGAAACTGTTGTCTAGACATATGCTGGCTTGGCAGGTGGACTCATCTGCTTTGGGGCTAAGTAAAGACTTAAATTACATAAAATTACGCCTGGCTACAAATCTTGAAGAGATGGCCATTGGCTTCTGCTGGGCCGTTATTAGGAAGATGTAGAGAGATCTTGAGACTTTTCTGGGCTTTTACCAAGCTGATGAAAAAAGAAGGACTTTCACCCCACTTATCACCCCACATTGTTGGTGTTATCATGGAATGAAGCCTCTTCACTCATTGCTGGAAGCCTGACATCTCATTAACAACAAATGTGTGTCTTTAAATATGTAAGCTTGGAGGAGCCTGCCTGTTTCTCAGAGAGTACCTGCCTGTTTCTCAGAGATTGATATGATTCACCTTTAGTTGTATAACAGGTACATACTTGTTTTCAGCTGCAGTGTAGCAACCTCAGCCTGCCAGGACTGGACTAGTGTTTTCATAATGCTAGTTCATGCTTGATCTTAAGCCTTCACATAAAAAGCAAACTGTCATTATTACACAGTTATCAGTTATCACAGTAACAGTAAGAAAAGGAGAAACAGTATTGCACACCTTCCCGTGTTGTCATTAGCTCTGAGTTTTACCAATTTCAGGCTTCTTCCAAGACGTTTAACATCAGGTGAAGGTTCTTTAAACTTTAAAAAGGTTCTTTATACTCAGACATCTCATTTACATTTTTTTTTTTTTAATCCATGGTGCTTAATGGAATCAGAAATTATTCTTCTATTGTATCGCACAAAGAGCCCTTTCTGACAACCTTATTTTTAAGAATACAGTAGAAATATCCTTGAATTCATACACTGATGTCAGTACCTAGTAATATTTGGTGAAAAACAGAAGCTGGAACAGTGTGCCTAATTGGATTCTACACGTTTTGTACGTGCACATCACATACCAAGCTGCGTTAGCCCTGCTGTGAGAGCCGAGGAGAATATATGGTGTTTTGGGACAGCCTTGTCTCATGTTGCCAATAAAGAGGAAGTGTGAGTAAAAGGGAGGAAAGCGCTGGCTAAAATGTCCCACATCTATTAGTCCTAATGACTGTTAATTAAGCGGCCCGGGATGGAGGAAGTGAAATTTGTCAAGCATTTGGTTATTACGAAGAGAAGGGCTGCCAAGCAAATGCAGGTCAGTGAGAGAGAGATGTGCCATGAGGTGCGTAGAGAAGAACCTGCAGGCTCTCCACTCCAGTTGGTTTAAAAACTGGCTGATGCTGGCTTAGCTTCAACATGCCAGTCTGAATTTGATATGAGTTTCCTATTATGCAGTTATTTCTTTTCTTGAAATAATACATCTCCTTGAGGCTTGATGTTCGTTCGCAGCTATTAGGAAACATGAGCACAGGCTTGTGCTGTGTTTTAATTGGACTGAAGAACCACATGTAATTATTCATGCTTTGCTCACCTCCTCACCTCGCTTAAAGGGATGGTTTGGCAAGAAATCAAATTTGCACAACTTTCCATTTACCCCACATGTAGTAGATCAGCCAAGACATGTTTGGTACTTCTTTAGTTCAGATCCTCTACTGTATTGGGAGGGCTTCACACTAGATGTTGAAACATTTGCTATGAGGGTTTGATTGTATTCAGCCACATGAACATTAGTGAGGTCAAGCGCTGACGTTGAGGGATTAGTTCTATACCACAGTCACACTTTTCGTAGGTGCTGTGAGCAATAAAAATGGACAAAACACCTGTTTAAAAATGACGGCCCCCAACATTCAGCTACATGTTGATGTTCCATTTGTTTAGCTTTTTCAGCTTGACCTGTTTGCAGTTTGAGAGCTCCAACACTCAACTAAAGAAGCAAAACTTGGACTCCAAACATGTTTTGGCTGAGTATGAGTGGTCATACGCAGTTACCAGATCATTCCTGTAATTACAATTACTAGTTTTGTTCTTTATAAGGCTCACCATAAAAAGAAAGAGAACAAGTCAATCATATCGACTTAGTTCACTCTCTAGTACAGCAGTGTTGCGTGGCTTTGATGACAGAAAGTGTGGATCAGTTCGGCTCAGTCGTTCCTAGCTCCCATGTGCTGGTTCAGTCTCCCTCTTCTGTAGCCGTGTGGGACGAGATACAAGATGACTCTGCCAGAGGTTATGAAACACACATCCTTAACCTGAAGAAAAAAAAATGCCCCCATCAGTTTGTTCTCTTTAAATTCACTAATCTCAGAGTGATGCTCTTGTGGTTTTTGCTTATGATTACCGAAAAGAAAAAAAACAAGGAAATATCCGCAACACATACATTTTTTGCCTGCGCAGTCAGATATGTGCTTGGCAAAGCCACAGTATCCATGCACTCGTGACTGATGTTATGTTTTCATTTGCAGGAGCAATGTTTTCTTAACCTGGAGGCACCCATCACCAGGATTTGTGGGTACGACACACCTTTCCCTCACATTTTTGAGCCCTTCTACATCCCAGACAAATGGAAGTGTTTTGAAGCTGTAAAACGAATGATCAACTACTGACAGGTAAGGGATAGATGAAGAAAGATGAGACAGTGTGTTTTGTTACAGCCTCTTTTGAGCAAGGGTTAGAGCAATTAACATGAATTATTTTGTTCATAGAGTGTAGTGAAAACAGGAATACCATTGCTTTCAACTTCGAGTGAAAACTTTATTTTGAAATGCATATAAAATTATTGCTTCATTATGCTTAATCATTTAAACATAAATCTTTTCTGCTCCCTGCCTCTGAATAGGTCAGTAATTGTAATACGCTCTTGGGAAAGTTTTTAAGCAGAGGCATCACTCAATTTACAGTCATTAGTGATGTGTTTAATTAGATTTTTTTTACACAGGCTTTTATTTTATAATACTGTTATGGATTGTTGTGGTGTTGCCTGCTGGGGCCTGAGAAAGTGATGAGTAATGCTGTGTTAAAAGAATAACTGCTCTTCTCTTTCTCTGACTGCTTTAGTACATGTTTAATTATGTGACAGTTTGAGCTGTCTTAAAAGCAATGTGGAAGATGGAGTCATCTGAACCACCCATTTTGGTTAAATAAGAATGAGCAGGAATTAACTGAGAGGTTTCCCTATCATTGTGTCTTGCTCTACTGTCCTATATTTTATTTCTTGTACTTTATTGTGTTCGGGGCTAGTGTCTAATGTCAACCCTTTAAAGTCTAAATGAATGGCAAATCCCTTCTCATTTTCATTCCATACTGTGCCATATTAGTGAGGATCTCTGAGCATAGACGACGGTGGTGAGGGGGGGAACTTGGAAAACATTTTTTTTGGGGGAGAAATAAGAGATTTGACTTTTAAATTATATGAAACATTGTGCTTAATATGACTTTTAATTTCATGTCGATGTTAACTGCTTGTTATGTTGCGTTTTTGTATTTTTCTCTGAAGATGTGGAAGCACCAGTACATCTTTTTATCGTCAGAATTTAATGACATTTTAACCTGCATCTCTGTCCTGCTTTCTGTCTGCAGAATGTGGAAGCAATGACTTCAGCTCAGAGTCGCTGCCCCTTAAAGACTGTTACTTGTGCGTTGTTTGAAAATGAACTGTAACTCCAGAACATACGTGGTCAACTCTGCGGATCACCATTCATGAACACTAATGAAACATATATCTAGTGGGTGCTCTTTTCTTGATGTTAGTGATTGAATATTTCTGTTTTTGTTAACTATTCCGTTTCTCTTTTTGTTGATCTCTCTGTTTTATTAAAATCCCATGGTGTTTGCTTCCTAAGGGGAAAATAAAAGGATTGATCATGTTGTTGTACGGTACCTCAGAATCCTTCTGAATCCTCCCGTTTTTTTGATGCAGCAGCATCTCACACTGATAAGTTTCTTTTCTTGCACCTGTCAGTACATGCTGTAGTTATGCAGATTTATTTTCACCTCTGGAACACTGTAAAGCTTGTTCATAATAGGAAATAATCCATGTATGTCTATATTTTTTGTTTTGTTTTACTTTCAACCTTTTCTCTGTCAATAGTTCCACAGTATTCTTGAAGAGCCTGACTGGTTAACGGTTGAAATACAGCAAGAATGACCAGATAAGATCAGTGGTTCTCTAAAGCCCAACATTTCCAAAGTCATGTCTGTGGTGCAGAGGTACAGAATGCAATGGTTGCATGAAGTTACAGAATGAATTGGTCCCACATGTAGAATTTGTGATCACTATTAGTCCCTCTTCTATGACTCTACACACAAAAGCATTACTACTCAGTCTTGCTTTTCTTTGTGTGGAGCATATCTGCCCTTCATCCGTTTTGTTTCTCAAAGTAATGTGAAACTATCTGTTGAAATGTAAGCTGTTACTTATGTGTGACCGCTTCCCTTACTGTGAAGGAACATTGCATTCTTGCATGCAAGTCCAAGTCAGTGTAATCATACCCAGAGGCAATAATCATACATCATGTGTCAAGTATTAAATGTTCATATTTACAAACTAATATGTGCAGGTCTAGGTCTGCACATGGTGTGTAGTTTTTGCTGCTGGCCTGCCCTCACAGACATGGCAATAATGCACTGTTTAATGCAGAGGACGCCACAGAATGAAACTCATTCCAGAGTTTCATTCCAAAATTTTTATTTTAAAAAAAAATTGGATATAAAGAGGTTTTAAAAGAATAGCAGCTGATGTGTAATGCAAAACACTCTGTTTCTCTAATAAAGGTGGTTTTAATCATAACACACATTTGATACTTCTTGTATGTGTAAAGCCTGCTCCCAAAAATGTATATCATGGAGAGAAAAAAAAGTGAGTAAAAATGGTCTTTAGTGCATTTTGGAACGAAACTCTTCCTTTGCTCGTGTTTTTTCTCTCCTCTACACATGAACACCTTTTGCCTAATTCTTTGACAATTTCATGTACGACCCTAAGTTCCCCTCATATGATTCTGCATAATTTGTACCTCTTTTTGGTTTATTAGTGGGAGGTCGTGGCTTTGGCATCAAACATGAAAAGGAAATAAACATTCCAGACTTCCATAAAAACTGCTGAGATAATGGTTCTAATCACCATGTATCTGCTAACTTCATGGAGTATCAAAAGACAGTGTTTGGTGCCCTTAAGCCTTTTCGCCACAAATTATGGTGAGAATGCAAAGATAAAATAGTATCTGTCATTTTGGTTGGAGTGAAGGCAAGCCCTCACCATATTGTAAAAGTTAGGTCCTCCCTTGGGCGAGATGACCTTTGGCTGAAATGGTATAAAGCTGCTCACCAGACACAGTGCTGCATGTTCTAAATGTTCTTATCTTTAGTGAAAGGACGTTCTTGTCTTATTGAATACACTGTGTAGCGTTAGACCATTTTTTAAAGTACAGGACAGGAAAGATGGCTAATACTAGTTCCTGACGTTAAGTACACATAGACCTATTAAGGCCTTTGGCTTTAAAGACAGTGGAAGTGTGAGGTACAAGCCATCATGTATTTTATTAATTAATGAATTTATTTATTTATTAATTGACAGATTGATTGAACAAACCTCATGAAAAAGGCCTGGTTCCTTAAAGACTGTTTGTGCTTAATTTAATACATGATTGAAATTGCGATTCAGCTACTATTCTCCAAGACCAGCCTAGAGAAAGCAGTGTTTTACAGTGTTTAGTACAGGATGGATTCACAGGAGCTGCTGGGGCTTCTGGCAAATCTCTATTCATTTGGTTCTTCCTCTGTGAGACGCCTCACCCCTTAACACCTCCCCCGGGAGGCCGTTTGGGTGGGGCCTCTCTTTCTCTTTCTCTCTCTCTCTCTCTCTCTCACACCCTTTCTCGATCTCTCTCTCCCTTTCTCTCTCTCCCTCTCTCCCCCTTTCTCAATCTCTCTCCCTTTCTTGTTTTCTCTCTCTCTCTCTCCATTTCTTGATCTCTCTCTCTCTCCCTTTCTTGATCTCTCTCTCTCTCTCTCTCTCGAGCTCCTCTTCTCTCCACATGGGATCCCTGTGGCCCAAAGAGAATATTAATGGAAAACACATCCCAACTTTTTGATGCTTTTCCTGACTTTCTTTTCTCAAAAATGAAAGTTGCTTTTTTCTTTTGCAAGATGTACAGCAAATGTTTAACTTCAAAAAGCCATATCAGCAAGAATCTGCAGGCCAGTTGTTCAACTCTTTTTTTTTTTTTTCCCCCCAAAAAAATGAAATTTTGGAATACAGACATAGCATTAATGCCAATGTTGCAGAGAGAAATTTGAATTTATGGTTTTGAGGAAGTAACTAAAAGAGCAGAATGAACTTCGTTCAGTTCCTTCAAACAATGAGTGTTTGGGTTGTTGTGTGCCGATTTATTTTAAGGGTAACAGTATGTAACTGTGATGTCACACTGCCTCTCTCTCACTCCAGTTCAACCCGGGTATTCTTCCAGTTAGCTGTAAGGTCTGTTTTCTTTATATATATATGTATATATATGTATATATATGTATATGTATATATGTGTATATGTATATATATATGTGTGTATATGTATATATATATATATGTATATATATATATGTATATATATATATGTATATATATATGTGTATATGTATATATATATATGTGTATATATATATATGTGTATATGTATATATATATATATGTGTATATGTATATATATATATGTGTATATGTATGTGTATATGTATATATATATATGTGTATATATATATGTGTATGTATATGTATATATGTATATGTATATATATGTATATGTATATATACACTCAACAAAAATATAAACGCAACACTTTTGTTTTTGCTCCCATTTTTCATGAGAT
>JBBPCZ010000007.1:18304966-18324024 GCA_037974445.1 Brycinus macrolepidotus | reverse complement strand
TAATATATATTTTTTAAATATATCTCTCAAACATTTTCCTGAAAAGAAAGTACAGTGCATGCCCAAAAGTGTCTGGATGCGCCTCCTGATTGTGAATTCACAGGCATTTACTTTTACACCATTGAACACCTTCAGGATGAGTTGGAATGGTGATTGAGGTACTTACTGTTTATAAGGGCTTGAAGTGGGATTGTAGATTTGTAAAGGGAAATTTCACCAACATTTCTGCATAGCTAAATGGTTGCAATGTAGATAAGGTAATTTACTGGATTGACCACTTAGACAAACAATGTTATATATATAAAAGCTATGGTTTTGGACAGAAAATGAGATGTTTGTAGAAATTGCAACCTCTGGTTCCTATCGCCACCACTGCAAAGAAAAATCTGTGCTGTTCCATTTAAAGTAGTCATTCAGCAAAGGAAGGTGGTGCATGTTGGGGATGAAACTATAAAAATAACACATTAGTTGATACATGGACCACTTATGGATGAAGCGAATAACGATTATATTAATATAACCGTGCATATCAAGGTCTGGGATATATTAGACCGTTCTCATAGCCGACGTGTTGGATGCAGGAGAAATGGGCAGGCGGAAAGACCTGAGCGACAAGGGCCAAATCGTTATGGCTAGGTGAGATGACTAGGTGGGAGCATTTCCAAGGGCAATGAATTCTGTGCGCCCATCAATCAAACTGACACGTCTTAGATTTCATGTGTTCAGGCGTGAGCCTGAGCTTTCTCATCCAACCGACCTTTGTATCGCTCACTATTTTAATGCTTTTGTAAACTCAGTAGTGAGTACTTAAGCCCTGCTTGAGCAGAGCGTTTGTCAGAAATGGCTGCAGCGGTGCTGGAGGATCCAACACTGAGGAATTCGGGTGAAGAGAGGGGATGAGTCATTTGAGGTCAGTGAGGGAATAGGATGAGGAGGGAAGCATTCCTCTTTTCTTGAGTACAAACTCTCACAAACACACACACACACACAGAGACTCGAATCACAGATGGAAGCAGCAGGACAAGCCCAGGCAGAAGGGGCACAACAGGAACTGAGTCTTGCCTGGATTTCTGATAAATACTGAATGAGGTCTGCTGTCTGTGTGAGACGCTCAGATGTCACTCCACTCATACTGATACATGTGGAAACAATTCTTCTGCAATACTGACTTCTGTTTACAGTAAAGAGATAGAACTGCTTACGGTGACCCGCTGTGTGTGGTTCTTCTGATCATAAAGGATCTTCTATTGTCTCAAAGTTCAGCGTCAGTTTGTTGATTCAACAAAATCATTGCCCGTTTTAAATGTGCGAGTGGTAGATGGCTGGTTACCTTACCAGTTTCGAAAGCATAAAATAAAAGGTTGTTTGCCCAGTGGAACTGGACAGAGATCATAGAAACTAAATGGGGCATTTTGATTACACTCTCGCAAAGCATGGAGGACTGAACCGCAATAAAGTAATACACATTTGAGTGGCGATAACAAAACTTTCTCAGGCTGTCTAACAATGTGCTGATTGTAAAAAAAAAAAGAAAAAAAAAGCCATTTAGCGTTGCCACAGACTGGGTTTGCAAGACTTTAAACATACCTAGAGAGTGCTTAGCAAGGGCAGAAATAAAAGTAATACTACACATTAATCTGCAAATCAGATTTTGTCCCCTGGTCACTTGACTTAGTTGTAACTAAAGTTCTTTGTCACAAAAAAAAGTGGCATTACATCTGCTCTGTAGTATATAATGTTGTGAAGTAGTCTTCATATCTGCTAAAAAAGGATACTTTCCTCAGTACATGTAAGTGGTTGCTTAAAAGACCATAGCGCAACATATAAAGTTCAAAATAGCTGTTATCTCAGTATCTAATCCTTTTTTAAAGCTGAGTTCAGCATGTTATGTGACTTTTTCATAATTTTCATTTGTTTTGTTTTCTTATATTTAGCCCTTCCTGATGTTGAGCTCTGTTGCCCAACTGGGAGAGACAGTCTCTAATTAGAACAGCAGAAATACATATTTAAAGTTCTGTGTGGCTTTTGGGAAACTCTGTATTTAAGGCTAAGAGAGGACAATGAAGGAGACAATGCTTCTGGAAAGATTTATTTACAGAGCTAGTGAGCAGCCTACTGTCTGTCAAAATGCCCTTTTAGCACTTTTCTGAAAAATATGAATGCAATGCAGTAATGACTATTTTGGCTTATGTAATAAAATAGCTTGTACTTAAAAAGCTACTTTTAATTATGAGTCAGACTCAGTATCTCTGCTTCTTGTAATGGTTCTATATTCCTAAAAGAGCATCAGTGGTAAGTGTGTGCAAGCAGAAGCATTATGTGATCTGTGGTGATTTATTGTATTACTATTTTACTCGGTGCTTTGGGTCTAATGTGTAGAAGTTTTAGCTCAGATGGCTGTTTGGGGTTTGTGTTGCTTTCTGAAGAGGCAAGCCTGCACAGGAAGTGTGGGTGAGCCCCAGCAGACATTTCCCTTGGCTCTCATGCAGACCATTTAAAAGCTAAACGCCACCTTTGATAGATGTCTCCACTCACAGACTGTGGTTACATATTTAAATTACAAAGAGGGGGTAGCGTCTTCTGCACTGTAATTGGGTGAATTACTCATTTTAATTTGCATCAGTTCAATTTCTCATGCGACTTAAATATGTTTAAACAAGTACCCTGCTCCAGACGTATTCTTCAGTTTCACTTTTAAATGTGAGTAACTTACAATTTAAAGGTCACTGCTAAATCACATTGACACACTTTGCTTTATTTTCAGTGTCGTAGCTACGGGGTGTGTGTGTGTGTTTCCCCCCCGCTTCATAGCAGCCTGTGTCACTGGACTCTGCTGAGCTGGGCTCTCCTTTCCCAGCATAAAATGCACCATTTCAGACATCAGTCAGGACATAGCCGGTCTAGCCAGATGTTTTGGTAAAAACTCGCTGCTAATTAAGGCCCTGATGGCCTCTGATCTTGCTCTGTATTTACATGGGGGCAGTAACTAACACCAACAAGGCATAGCACGAGCTCTTGCATCTTCCATTGAGAGGCCTTGTCTGGGCCAGGCCTCAGTCTGTGGGTAAATATTTAGGGCAATGGGTTGTTTCCCATCTCAGAGGGAGTTATTCCAGGAATGCCCATGCTTCCACGAGTGAGGCTGTGTCAAGAGCGTGCAGCTGTTAGCTTTAGGGAAACCTCTGAGTCACTGGGGCTCTGTTGGTGCTCCCACTGAACGTGTTCCTGACTAGACAGGATTAAACATGTCAAAGCACCGGCCAGGGTCCGGGGATGGAAAAGCGAGAATGAGGAGGATCAGGCTGCTGCTATGGAACACACGAAGAAGCAGATGTCAGCTTGTCCCAAGGTGGTCTGTTGTATCAGGCTTCTTCAGGCCAACACAAAAGTTTTTTTTTCTTTGGACTTCCTTGGTCATTTTTCCTGTATTATGGCCTGCTCTTTCTTGTGAGTGCTTTTCTCCCCCATTTTTTTGTACTTTCTCTCACCTACAACCTCTCTGTCTCTATTTCCAAATGTGCCCTATGTCTTTACTCTGTAATGTTGTATTTTGGTTTCTTTGCATTACTGCAGGTGTTTATTCCCTAGCACTGCAGTGTTTCCAGCTCCGAAAGCTCTATTTCATCTTAGCAAACCATGTTTGACAGGTTACTAAATACAGCTGGTCCCCGTTTTATTTTGTAGCATATGCTTTGTTTGCTCTTGCTCAACAGTATCTCTCAACCATGATGTCCTCTTCATCCCTCCTCTGGCTCCTTGGCTAACAAGACTGATTTAGCAGTGCTCTATGTACTACTACTGCTTCCAAACACAGTGCCCCATTCTATATTCACTGTATAGGATCTGTGTAAGTGCCTGGTGATATGACAAAGGAAGTGGTATCTTTTGGTCAGATTACAAAAGTCCTAGCCCTGCTCAGTTGTTGCACTTCACCAACAAGTATATTTTTTACGAACAGGAGCAGTGATGCTTATTCATTTATAAACAGTGGTGTAGCTACCAGCAATGCAGGTGGTACCAATAGAGTGGGACCTGTAGTGCAGCAGAGTAAAGGTAAAGTGGCATTTGGCACACACCCTTATCTGGAGTGACTTACAATCATTAGTTACAGGGACTGCCCTGGAGCAACTGAGGGTTAAGCGTCTCGCTCAAGGACACAATGGTAGAAAGTGGGGGTTTGAACCTGCGACTTTGTGGTCATTGGGTTTATAGGCAAGTGTTTTACCCACTAGGCTACTACCACCCAATAGACAACTCCCCGGAGTCTGTGGTAACCAGGCATCTCTACATCAAGACCCTTTATAAGGCCTGAGATCCTAGTTATGTCAGTGTACATAAACACACCATATAAAAAAATAGTCATATTTATACATTTCGCTTACTGCCAGTCATTTTCCAGCATGGCTGAAGAAAGTATATAATCAGAAACCATTTCATAACGTATCAAAATACTGGGTGCTGGTGATGAACACACTTCTTTAGGCCAGCATACAAGTCTAACAGCATAAGGACATGATAAGATTTGAAAGTGTAATTTGTTGTTGTGCTTCTCTTAACTGTGCAGGGCACTTACATTTCATTTTTAACAACGAGACCTTGCATATTGTCCATGTTTGCATCAGAAGCATCCTCCAGTTTTAGATCCTCCACATCAGCAATGAGTTAGATAAGTGCTGTCTGAGAGGGGAGATGCCTGCTGTACGATGAAAACTGCCTCAGTGATTACAAGCAATATTACATTGGAAAGGATGGAAGATTCTCTGTACTGAACATCTCAGTAGGCTCGTAAAATCACTAGCTTCACTGGCTGTTTACACTGTTTCATTCTGTCTACAACTTTAATAAGTCAATAGGAGGAGGCAATGAGTGTATTCAACCAAATGGCTTTGTTTAGAGACCAGTTTCCTGTCAAATATCTCATTCCAACCCAAATCTCTTTGCAGTCATTTTTCAGCAGTTCTGTTGCAGCTGACGTGAATTCAAGAGCGTATTCCAATTGTTACTAGTTGTAAACTTAGCACCTGTGTACACTGGGGTCCCTGCAGACATGTTGGAGGCTGTACTTGTGCATACAGCACTGTTAAAGTATGTTTATTTGTGGGAGATGAGTATTGGTTTGAGTCGAGAGCCCAGTGAATGATGAGTACTGTGGGTGGTTCTATAATCTCTCCTTTGTTATTGATGGGGTTATTTATCATGAGCTTGAGCTAAAGGGCAGAAAACGTACTGTCCAGTGGGGCCGTCAAATAGTGCATTGAGAAATAGGTCCAGAAAATAGAAAGCAAGCAAGCAAAATAGTAATAGTACGTAATTTAAATGTATAATTTTCTCAGTAAACTTTAAGGTGACATTCAAGTATGATGATGAGGATCATGATGGAGCCCAGTCAGCACTGGATATCACAGTGAGTCATAGCTACAACAGAAACTGTGAATTATGGTCCCATGACGCCTGCTTACTGACCATAAAGAAATGTGCTCTGACCACAGAGTGGACTAGTACCAGACATGTCAGTTGCTGGATCATCTTCACATTTCCTGTGGTCTCATAAATAGTTGTGGCTAGATCTAAAGCATACCCAAAAGGCCTTTAGATGAAGCCCCATCTGACTCAAAATGTCAATGACTTACTGTCGGCTCAATGTCTCATGTAAAGAGCCTGAACCTATCAAGCCACAGAATGCCTGAAAACATAGTCATTCACCATATCCATCAGTATTTAGCTGTTTATCATTCCTTGCTCCATGTTTATTCATTTGTAATCTTAACTGATACGCTGTTTCAATAGCATCAATTGGCTGTGTTATATGGTGATAATAAGCCCACTGACGGCCCCCCAGAGTTTTGTTTCCTCAAGCAAAAATCCTGGAGAGCATAAATCTGTCTTTGGTGCTGAGCTGGGAAGCCACTAACGAACCCCGAGATGAGTCACACATTTTACAATGTCATGTAATGAAGAGCTCTTACTTGTCTTGCAATCCCACAACATACCCAGCTGATGCCAGCCACCATTAGTACCCCAGCTTAGCCTAACCTAGCCTAGCCTAGCACACCCCCTGCTCCAGCACCACACATGACATTAGAGCACCAGGCCTCAAATTGTGCCACCCAGAGAGCTTGTACGCAATAACTCTACAGTCTCAATTAGTTTGGCTGTCACTAACCTGTGTTCGATATACAATATTAAAACAAGATGCTTAAGACACCGTAATATGAATACAAGATGTACAACTCTCAGGACCTGGGGTGCTTTGCAGTGTTATTGGTGCTGGCGTGCCACCCTACGGGTTACCACGAGCGAAAGAAAGAAGAAATAACCATATTGAAATGTACTTTTTCAAATAAGTAGTTAGGTTTTTGTTTTTATATGTCTCTGCAAAAATGAATGCTCTGCAAAAATACATTTCTAAATCAGCAGAAGTTTTTCTTTTTGTATATGCTGCCCTTGTGAATTCCAAACTCTCTATCAGTTTCTTGGCCAATCAGCAGCGTAGATAAATTTGCTCTCAGGGTGCTTGAGAAATCGCTGTTGATCCGTGGATTGGACTTCAAAACAGTTGGTCATTTTTTCACATACTGAGAGCTTCTAGATTTAGAAAACACAGTTAAATTCAACGGGCTGTCAATAGAGTTGAGGTGCTAATTTTCAATCCATTGAGAAATCCATTACATGTTTTGAAGAGGCCTCTGCCGGCCACTCTGCATTTTACTTTAACTTTAGTAGGTGAAGATAAATCTTGCATAGATAACCTTCTGTGTTGTTTCAAGGTTTGATAGCAGATTTGATCGATTTACAGAGGCAGTTCACAGGCTTTTAACATCAGCTGAAGCTGTAAGCTTGGCTTTGTGTTTTCCATTTTCCAGTCTCATCCCCTCAGTGACACTCACCAAACATTTAGCCTCCTCATGCCTAATGTTGTAAAGGAGTCAAAATAAAAGCCAAGTAGACATGTATTTGGCTGTGTAAATGTAGTGTAAATGTCTTTTATCTCTTACTGTTACTAATATCTATAAAAATGAAATGCAACATTGTAGTTGAGGAGAGCTACATTACCATTACAAAGCCTGTTACAGGTTCAGTATCATTTTATTTCAGTCCTGGTCTTACATACTGTAGTAACTCTTTAGAGCTTTTCCAAAACGGCAGGTCTTGTGGCGTGTTCCCAGTATGCAGTGGTCAGTACTTACTTAAAGTATAGTACAGTACTTAAAGTATTCCAAGGAAGGACAGTTGGTGAACCGGTGACAGGGTCATTGGTGCACAAGGCTCATTGATGGATGTGTGGAGTTGGTACCAGGATGCCCATTGGGAAGAAGACAGGCCGGCAGAGGCAGTGTGATGCTCTGGGCAAAGTTCTGCGGGAAACCTTGAGTCCTGTCAAAGGATCTGCTGTTAATGTACCACAGAGTATTTACATTTACGGCATTTGGCAGACGCTTTTATCCAAAGCGACTTCCATAAGATAAGATAAGGTTTATCTTATCTTATTCTCTAACTAACTACAGGGGACAGTTATCTTATTCTCTTCTCTAACTACAGGGGACAGTCTCCCTGGAGCAACTTGGGGTTAAGGGTCTTCCTCAGGAACCCAGTGGTGGTATGCTGAAGGTAGGATTTGAACCCATGACCTCTTGGTCCAGACAAAAGTATCCTACCCACTAGGCCAGCACCACCTTCACAGGTCTTGTGGAGTCCATGCCTTGATGGGACAGAGCTGTTTTGGTGGCACAAGGGGAACCTGGACAATATGAAGCAGGTGGTTTTAATGTTATGGCTCGGTGTATATTAGCATGTCATTTTGCTAGAGCATTTTGTAGATTTTCTTTATCTGTAGGTTGATGTGATGCGCTTAATGCCAGTAATATGTGCTGCCTAGCTGTTTTGTCATGTATATTTGTTGTGTGCACCTCATGGGCCTGGCTTCTCCCTCACCCACAAGTTTCTCCACAAGGGAGAGCAAGTAGCTCCTGTGTGAATCATTAGAATGGATGAACTTGCATAAATAGTGGTTATGGAAACAATTACTGTTATGGTATGAGAAACATTTATTTCATCAGCTAGATTGAGTATTACCACATCCAAGAAAGAGGCAGTGGTGCAGCTGATGAGTGGAACTTAGCATCAGTGACACAACGTGCATAGGGCAAGGCAGCAGGATCCGGTATAAGACTGGGTCACTGTATTTGAGTGATGAATAATGGCATCGCCCTCTTAGTTGGCAAAACCATGCCACGCCACTGTTCAAGAGCAAACAAACTGAAAAAGGATGTAACTAAGCACTAAATACAAAGAGTGTAATTAAGCTTTTGAACTTTTGCAAATTCACATTATTACAGTATTTATTGATCAGATCCCATTGTGATGTATGGGAGATTGAAGCTTAATCTTTTCTTTATATGGCACATATGCAACTTCTGTTCATAAAGCTTAGAAATCTGTAATGATAAAGAGCATTTTGTTGTTATTGTAACTTAGCTTCATATTTCCAAAATGGTACAGAAGAAATTATTCTTTATATGTAATGTATGTTAATGTAATAATGATTTATTCTAATTTTTGGAGCAGTTCTGTTCATCTGTGCTTTATGCTCAGCATAAAGCATTTTGAAAAAGTAAAAAAGTGTAAAAGTGTAGTGTAAAAAAAAATGGACGTGACAGATACAAAGATGTCTGTTGTGGTGGTCAAAGGGAAGTGAGATTATATGGAATGACCACATACACAGACATGGGTATCGAGTGTTTAGATGTACAGAACAATGGCGCCATACTCAACTATTCGTAACAGGGAAAAGCAGAAGAGGAGCACATCTTGATTTTGCTATAGCAGATGTGGCAGATCTGAGAAACAAAGTTTTGGTGAACTTCCAGCTACTACCAAGTCACAGCTGGGGGGTAGTCACCAGTCCTCTGGCTGTACAATTCTGAAGGCGATAATGAGTTTCAGAGGATACTTTACGTCACTGCAAATTGATTCATCACTGATCAGTGTCAACACTTCAGAACATCACTGCAAAATGATGTTTAAATATTTTGCATCCAAGCAACAGTTCCTCCCCTCCCCTACACAATAAACCAAAAGAACATTTTTTTTAATTTTCTTTTCCTCTCATATTTACCAAGTTATTTTTAATTAATAATAATAACACTGGCTACAATTTATTTGCACAGCTATCCAGTCTGTTGACATCATTACTTATTCAAAGTCATTCTTTGCAATCTCTCATTTTGTTCTTTAAATTGTTTTGCCCATGTTTCTTGTTTTTAGGGCTACATTTTAATTTGCTCTTGTTAAGTGCATCTGTCCCAAGAGAGGTGATAGTAATGTCTCTCTGTGATCCTGGAGGTGTTTTCTCAAAAACATGGTCCTAATGGTGTTGCAGTGGCTAGTATTCTTTAACATCAGTTTTTCATTGTGTGTGCATTGTTTCACAGAGGATGAACCTTCTCACAGAACCCAGGAAATTCTTTTTTAGGCAGTCATGCAACCTGTACCACACTGCTTTGTTTTGGTCATGCCATTTTTTATGCACGTGACTCTTCAGACAGACGTTAAAACAGAGCAGAAAGCAGAACCTGATGTTTTCCTGTGCTTGCCTCATTTATCCCTCTGCTCTCATAACTCACAAAACCCGCTTTAATGGCGAAGGTAAGGCATACGTGTGTGGAAACAATCATGTCAAATGTGCATCTGTCCACTGAACCATCACAGTATTATTTATGCGACCATCAAAGGTGCCTGAAGGCACCTTCACCTCTTCACCTCTTCTCTGTCAGAGAAGACTCAGCCCTGTGGGGTGGTATCAATCACTAGGTAGTGGAATGACTAGTTTCTTCTGTGTTTTACGTGGTATGGCAAGATGTTTTGGGCATGGGCTGGAGATTATTACCTCAAGTTTATGTGAGAATAACAAAGTACAGACGTGCTGCTATGGGAGTGGCGCATGTTTATTCTATTTGTTTCCTTGGGCCTTGTTGTGGTCTTCATTGTAGTGCGGGGTTTCATGAATTGTTTTTACCTGAAGAGACATAGTGTCATGTATCCTAACAAGACTTGTGGAATTTTGAAATTTTGTACTAAATGCAGGGACGCCAACAATTACAAATTTTTGAGGAAAAGATATTCATTTTATAATTTTACCTGAATGAATGGTTTTCTCTCTTTTTTCTGTGTATGATCAAGTTCTCTCCAGTCACCTTTTAGTCACATTTTTTAGCTTTCAAAGCTGAAATATTCTATGCTGCAGAAGTCATGGACTGTGCTGTGTTGATCGGGGACAGAGTAAAGACCAGCTGCACAGCAGTGAGAAAGGGATGGCAATCTACAGGACTCAGGATGCTGTTTTTTTTTTCAGTCTGCCGAATGTTCCCCTGTTGATAGTCTACACCATCCACATAATGAAAAAGCCCTCTCTGTTTCTCTCTGTTTCTCCTTTTTTCCCCAAAACTACCTGTCCTGGTCTTACTTACCCCGCTTCACCACACAGGAAGCACCAAAGAAATGTTCCTCTTTCATTATTCACTTTCCCATTGTCATATTCTCGCAAACCACATAACACGCAGTAACTTATGCAATATTATTCATTTTTTCCCCCCTCTTCTATTGGAAACAGCAGCATGCAATGCTTCAGACATGGAACCATATGTAGTCCGTAAAATGCTTCCTTTAAGAGAGTTTATTGAAAAAACACCCACTGAGTACATATGATACTACAAACCACAGTAGACATGGTTATGATTAAAGTTTTTTTTGTGTGAATATATAGAATAGACGTTAAATCACACTACATCACAACAAGGATGCCACAAGGTCGTGTATGGAGCTTTCACATAATCCATAATGCTGTCTGTCAGTTTATGTTACATTCTGACCCATTCCCAAATAACACTTCAGAGGCATAACTTTCCTAATTGAGTTACTCTGTCCATTCATGTGCCCAAAGAGAAGTGGTTTGGATTCTGGCGTATAGAAACATAAATAAGGCATTTGTTTTAAAAATGTTGATCCTTGCATCAAGATTCTATGTTTCTATGTGAATTTTAAAGACAACATTTCCCCATGCTCCTGTGAGTTAGGAATTATAGTGTTAGGATTTTTGGGGAGGATTTTTACCTTCTGGAACTGACTGTTCTGCTTCTGAATGATGTTCATAAAAACACTTCTAAAAAATATGGACTGAAACCTTTTATTTACTATTTTTTGCCTTTTTTATTCAGTATGTCAAAATACATGGATGGAAACCTTATGACAGCCAGTAAATAATCAAGTTGTAGATTATGAGTCCACTGAGTGCAAATGCAGTTCTAACAGTAACATTTTCCGCTAACTGCTACAAGTCACAAATATGTCATTTGTAATATGTAATATGTAATTGCATTTTAAATCAACCTCAAAACAAAGAATTGCAACTACAGTAATACTCCTCAAGTGCTCGTGTCTCAGGGAAGGTCTTGCATAAAGTGAAGGCTAATTGACTCCAAAAGGCAGAGGGTTATGAACTTAAAACATGCATCAGATTAACAAGAGATAGCATGGCAGACTGTCAAATAACACTGAGAAGACTGTAACAGCTGATTTAATCCTGTACTCAGCTGTTGTGAAATTCACTAATGAAAGCCACACTGTGATCTGTAGAGCTATTTGGTTTATATAAACCTTCTTGTACATAAACATTTATTCTTGAGGACAGCTCTTTTTAGATGGGCTCAGAAGTCATGGACTTTATTGCTACCATTTATGATGTTTTCAATTGTTTACTAGCAAAAGAGCTCCAAAACATGTCATTTCAAGCTACTGACTATGCTTGATTGCAACTCTGTATATTATTAGGGGGTGGAGTGATTGAAGGTGGTGTGAGGCTGGGAGTTGGGACTGGGATGATTGTAACAAATCTAATGTCATGGTCTTTACTCTGCTATTTTTGAATCAGAAAGTGTACACTTTTTTTCCTCCTGTCTGCAGTTTAACCATTTGATGTCAAAGAAAAACATCAGCTATTATTGTCTCCTGCTTTTCTCCTATAATGTGATTTTCAATGCTGTTTGCATATTAATTTTGGCATATGAAATATGGTCCAATGAAGCCACAAAGCTTAGAAAATTTTCTTTTTTTGTTTAGTATATTTCACTTTATCCACTAGTAAATGAGAGCCTTCAGAGGCATTCACACTTTCATGGCAAAAATCCACTGAACTGTACAGTGCTAGGCTAAATAGGTGGATATAGTGTATGTAAATTGACTGATTTTTGTAAATGTAAATAATAAATTCAAAATGAGATATTTTGAAGCATTCATACATGGACTGTATGGACTGGGGGGTGAGTGGTACATTTTATTACTTTAACAATGTTTTCATTCTATGAGTGAAGCTGTTTCGCTCTCAGTGATGCGACAAATGCACAAAATGCGCTTTTAGCAAAT
Source organism: Brycinus macrolepidotus (assembly GCA_037974445.1). Lineage (NCBI taxonomy): Eukaryota > Metazoa > Chordata > Actinopteri > Characiformes > Alestidae > Brycinus > Brycinus macrolepidotus. The sequence continues at coordinate 18,311,607 of JBBPCZ010000007.1, read as the reverse complement.
CCTGTATCTGGAGTTAAAAAAATGTTTAAAGAAATATTTTATGCTGTTATTATCACATGGCTGTTCTCTTCAGTTTTAGATGCACATAAGGAAGAAAACTGCAAGGCAGCTGATGTGTATTTGGGTGGCTGCTGGTGTGAATATTAGTGTCTCTTTGAAGGGAAAACACACAGATAACTAGGTTGATTTTTGAGATTGTAATGATAGTGGAATGTGTACATGTGTACTGTGTACTGTGTATATGGTTGAAATGACAATAAACCTTCTTGGCTTGACTTGATTCGCCTTGACTTGAATTAAGACAGCAGTGGGCTAAAATAAAGAGTGGACAAGTTAAATACAGATAGATTTAGTGTTGGAGTGTTGGAGACATTTGTGTAAATTTCTGTTATATATATGTTTCCTGCGTTTTCTGGCCATGAAAACAGCTTGTATTGAATGGGCATTTTGGCTGGAAATTAAATTAACTAATGTGTTGTCTCTGACTTGTGCAAAGCACTGTATATGTGTAGTAGAATATCTCAGAATACGGGACCCATTACGATGTTGTTCAGTCCCTTAATAAACTGTTGTAAAGCTGTACGGCTGGAGGTTCTGGGGGAGGCCCAGTGATGCCATCTTCCCTCAAACGGCACCCAACACTGCATACAGCTGACTGGTTTGGCTCATTGTGTTTCACAGGCTGTGTAATTATGTTTTAATGGCCTTCAACCTGCTTCAGTACGTCACCATAAAACATTTACTGCCCCAGCAAGTATGAATTAGGCTTCTGCAGCGTCTGCCTGCTATAAAACCTTTCACTGTGCTGTGGGAGGTGGCTCCCTCCTCCAGTGTAACCTGTTATCCTATGCCTAGCAGCAGCAAAAAGAGGCAAGCCAGAGCATTCCCCACTTTCCAATTCCATCTGTTTGATCTACATGTATTGGGTCTGTAACACTGATATGGTTTTTCCTCACATATCAAGCACTTCTATAAGCTGCACTCATTTCCTGAGCCCAGAAGCATCTTCTGTTGTCATTAACTGGTTTCTGTCTTGGCTTCTGTCAAGCCAAAGCAGTCCTCACTTTCATGTTCACTGTGCTTCCATGAGAAATAGCATTTTCCATTAGTCAGCAACATTTCTGTCTAGATAACAGCTCTTCATACATGCCCCAGTGAAGTGTGAGGATCAGCATTGAATGAATCAGTTGTTATGCACTGGAAAACCATGAAGTGTTTTGCCCTGGGTGACTACCATCAAAGCCTGCCCTTAGCTAATTGAAGAATGTGTAACCTGGTTGTCATGTTGATGTTGTGCACTTTACAGGCCACAAGGACAAGCCAAACCCTGCTTCTTAGATTGCTGTCATATTTTCCTCCTTACAGAGATCCCTCGTCTCTACCTCTGCTGTAAGCAGTTAAAAGGGAGTGATGGAATGAAAGAATCTGACGAAGAGCCTGCTGACTGTGTGAATGGGTCGTGCTCTCCTTAGGCTTACGCTATCCAAACAGGAGACATCAGGGCACGACCTTTGGCCTTCTGTTCTTGAGGCTTATCAGTGATTGGCATCTTGTGATCATGATGGTCTACGTATATCTTCATGATAGCATTTGAAACCCAGTGGTGCTAGTTTGTTTACTATGGGTAAACTCACCAGGTCATTCTTCTTCTTAATAATGTACCAAAAATCACTGATTTCTTTATTCTGATATTTTTGGTCTTGTCATGATCTGCTCTACTGTCACTCACACCTCTTTCGCCCACATGTTGAGAGACCACAACTGCAAATCTAGATGTAAATGCCATACATATAATCACCTACTGACACTGACTGATTACTTCACTAAAACAGTGCTAGAGTACAAAAGCATAACAACAAACAAATGTGATGTCCAATTATTGATGTAGTGTGCTGTACATTTCATGTAAATATAGAGCAAACGTTTTTCATCACAAATGGTCTGGGCATTTACTTTGCATTTAATGATTGTTTTTTTAATGAAAAAATGCAATGATTTTGCAGTGCCGACTGGTAAACTTTCATCCTTTCTGCCTGCCTCTGTGTTTGTTGCCTTTGTCTCAGCACTCATTGGCTTTGACAAGCTTTCCACAAATGGACCTCACCTCAGCTTGCCAGAATGTGGTCCACAGCTGAACTTCAAAGGCAAGCGATAACATATGACTGTACTCCCCTCTCAAGCTCAATGTGCTTCCAGTCAGGCACATCTTGTATTAGAAGGTCATGCACTTGAATTCAGTGAGGAACCAAAGCAGGCCCTGCCTTCCTCAGCATCAGAGAGCCAGAATAATGAACTGTCAATAATCATTTGGCAGCGGCCACAAAAAATGTCTTGCTTTCCTCTCTTTCTATATACAATCTTGATTAAGTTTTGAGTTTTTTTTTTCACATACTGAACATTGCGTAAGATTGTTGTATTTGCATACTGTATATCGAATAAGATCACAGTGTATCACAGAAAGGTTTCCATATTTTAGCTTACCTTACTCATTTAGAAAAAGCAATGTCTTAAAAAGTGAAAACATCAAACTGAAATACCGCTTATGGAATACTGTAGAGATGTTTACATACTCTTAGCATTCTCTCAAGCAGCTTCATGAGGAACCTGGGGATGCTTTTCCAACAGGCTTGAGGACGTTCCACATGTGCTGTGAGACTTTACTGGCTGTTGAAAACTATTATAAATGATTGGCCTGCACTATTTATATATGTTTAGGTAACAATCAGGCCAACAGTTAGTCAATCAGGTGTGTCTAAACCTTTGAATGGAATGTGCCAAAAACTCTGGTAATGTGATTAATTTGTCACATTTGATGTTATTGCATGGAATACGGAAGAACCACTCTTTAACCCCTGTCCATCTGATCATAACTAGTGCCTAAAGTCTAGTTTAATTTGTCTTGTTTTGCTAATTATAACTAGTAATGTTGCTTTGTGTATGTACTAATTTCATCTTGGAGTGGTCAAGACTTTCTCTCGGCAGGTGTGTGAAGGAAGTGGGTCTGTGCAGGTTGCACGCGGCGTACGGAAATGTGAGTGGGCTAACGGGATATGTCAACCTTGAGTGCACTGTACCCATCAGTGTAACCATGAGGGTTTTTTTTCCTGGGATGTTGTAACCCTTTCATTCCTTTTTTTCATTTTTTTTTTATTTTTTGACACAGTTTTTGTTGAAAGCTGGGACGGGATGACATAGTGCAAGGTACATCCAGTAATTTCCTGTGACTACAGCTTACAGAAAGGTGTAGTGCAGAACAGGGCAGAAAGCAGTGTGATATGATCTGTCTCTTCTCATGCCCTTATCCTGCAGCACACCTTAATATCTGAAGGCCACATCTATGAGAGGCAAACTCACTCTTACAATGGAGATACTAACAGTACTCTTGCAATTACACGAAATGTCCAAGTTTATCAATTTGACTAATTAATAAAGGAAATTATGAAACTGGTCGCTTCTTTAAAAAGACCAGAATGGCAATTAAGACCATTATTCTTTATCCATTATTGGAATAACTAGTTCTGCGTGCAGTGGATTGTGTCTTACCTTGAGGGTTGCAATGACCAAGTATCATGGAAAGGATCTATGTTTGCCCCACAAAGACTTACCACTGGTGTTCCCCGATCTTCACATGGTTTCTCCTACCACGGTTATGCTGACAATACTGAACTCATCCTCTGTCTTTCCTCTCGGTAACTCTCAGATCTCAGCCTGGATCTCTCAGACATTTCCTCCTGGATGACAGCACATCACCTGCAGCTAAATCCCTGCAAAATAGAGCTCCTGTGCACCCCAGGGGTGCATCCCCAAGACCTGACCTGCTCATCACTTTTGGAAATGCTGTCATCACTCCCACATCAAAAGCACAAAATCTAGGTGTTCTCTTAGATGAAGAGCTTTCATTTTCATCTCAAATTAACAGTCTCTACAGAAATTGCTGGTACCTTCTTTCTAACATCAGAGGAAATTGTCCATTCCTCACCACTGATGCCAGTCAGATACTCGTCCAGTCACTTGTCATCCGCACTGCTCTAACACGCTCCTGGCTGGCCCTCCTCTGAAGACCTCTACAGATGATACAGAATGCAGCGGCACATCTGGACTTCAATACAACATAATTCTCACACACCACTCAAGTACTGCGAACCCTTCACTGGCTTCATGTGACTGCTCGTGTTAGATTTAAAACTCTAACGCACGCCTACAAAGCCAAAAATGGTCCAGTACCATTTTACCTGTCAGCACTGATCAGACCACGGGTCACAGCTCGCCTTCTTAGAGCATCAAGCACAGCTCGACATGATCCACCTCTTCTTAAAGGTCGAAGACATCACTTCGGTGCCAAAGCCAACTTTTTTAAGCTTTGAATTTCCCCTGATCATCAGGACAGCTGAGACCCTCGCTGTCTTCAAACAGCGACTGAAGACCCACCTCTTCACTGAGCACTTAAGATAACAACTACATGTTCATGGCATAAACTAAATTAACTAACACAAACTGCACAAATAACTTAAAAAAGCTGTCTTCTGTGTGTGTGATCTGACAGGGCCCTGGTGGAGTACTATCTCCATCTCTGGTAGAACCTTAGCCTACTAGCAGCTATTCATTTTAAGTCTAGGCTTACTACTTTACTTACTAGTTTAGTTTAATGTTTTCTTGTGGACTACAAAGCACCCATATATGTCACTCTGGATAAGAGTATCGGCCTTGTCTTGATGCATTGTCACCTATTATTTACAATACAGTAACACATAGTACACTTCACCAAATTGCCTGTGTTAATTATAATACTAAATTCATGATGTGTGCCTTAATAAAGGTTCAGTGGTGGGAAATAATTGTGGGAGTTTCTTATGGTGGGAGTACTTTATGTTTGCTGACTACAAAAAGATAAATAGAAGACATGTAGAATTGATTAGGTGGTGGTCCCTTAACACTGAAGGTTATGTGGCAGTTCCTCTGCTGCCCCGGCAGCTTCTTTGTGTGAAATGCATTCTGGGAAACTTGACGACCCAAGTCCACACAAGTCACCTGCTGATGAATCTTTGATAAAACAGACAAATCAAGGGCACGTCTGGCTATTTAATCTGCACTTGACTAGATGTGAATTTTGAACTGGAATTTTGAATGTGAATTTTCAACCTTACTGACTTTACTTGGGCCATGACTGATGACGTTTCATGAGTCCATGAGAGCACAGAGAAGAATGCATATTGAGAAATGCCCATTGACATGAAATGACCCTTCCCATTTCACCTTGGTGGAATTCTCATTACCATTTAAAGGGCTGTTCCGTTACTGTATTAACTCAAAGTTTTTTATATGATCCTTTGGAAGTTGGAATCAACATTAAAAAACAGCACGACTTACCTGGAAATCAAGATCCAGAGATCATGCAGTTCCCTTTTCAAACTTGAAAAATGGCAGTTGGTGCTTTTTACAAACAATAGAATGCTTTAAGATATGTAAATACTAAAAACTATATTACATTTTATATCTCTGTTGTCATTTAGTTTTTCTAGCTTGCTGTTATTCACAAGGTTTGTGCTTTAGCACAAAAACTGACAAAGTTTGTTTAGATAGTTACTTAGCATGTTAAAACTTGCTGAGGTATGTTCTTATACTGAAAAAATCTCTGATCACTATCCTCTCCTCCCATTGTCCCCCACCTGCCCTTATGCTGCCCCTTGTGTGAGGTGCTGCAGCACAAAGTTCTCCACACCAAGTTAGGAGGCAAAGTGGAAAACAGTATTGCTCCAGTGCCCCTAAAGAGCACTTCATTAGCATGATGGAAAGTAGCAGATAAAAATGGTCTGAATGCAGGTTTGTCTGAACTGGATTTATGTAAGCAGTGGTGCGCTTTGGCTTACAGTTACATCTCAGCCCCAAACTGTCCACGATAGTGGCTCATCAGTCTCAAAATTATGATCATCTGGGGCTTTAACAGTGCAGGTTTCAGAATGGCACATAGTCCAAGCCACTTAAAAATGTCATGTGTCAAACATCTGGCAAGCATTTTGGCATCTCAGGTTTTCTTCCCAGAGTTGTTTATGCACCGTGACCTTTTGCCTCTCTTCCAGTGACAGTAGGGATGTTGTTTGCATTCTTTTTCATATTTTATAAATAATGGCTGCCTAAATGGCTGGCAGTTCTGATTTGTCGAGCTGCCCCCTGGGGAGATGTCCATTTTTTTAGAAGCTCTATGCCAGCTGGTCCAGTCTGTGCTGAGTTGCAACTGTGTGGTGGGGTGTTTGAATGCTCTCTCTCTGATATGTAATGCTTAGCAGCCATTCAGACCTGCCAGCTCTTGAGAGTTTTCTATTGCCTTTGCCACCTGGCTCTCATAATTCCTCTGTATGAACATTTTCGCCTATGTAATGTCACACGTGCAGTGTAGTTTTTGACTTTGCTGTATAGTCATTCAGAAACCATTATGACTTCCATATATCCATCTAAAAATGCACAATGATATACATTAACAACCATTGTCGCTGCCAGAACACAACCTCCACCATTTTTGTTGTTTTATTTTTTGTATATACAGTTTTATAGATAAATAAATAAATAAATATATATATATATATATATATATATATATATATTAGGGCTGTCAGTAGATTAAAATATTTAATCGCGATTAATCG
>JBBPCZ010000007.1:18293448-18304866 GCA_037974445.1 Brycinus macrolepidotus | reverse complement strand
AATATATCAGGGATGGCATGGTGGAGCAGTGGTTAGTACTGTTGCCTCACAGCAAGAAGGTCCTGGGTTTGATTCCCTGTGAGGGTGGTTGGGGGTCCTTTCTATGTGGAGTTTTCCCTTTGTCTGTGTGGGATTCTGCTGGGAGCTCCATTTTCCTCCCAAAGACATGCACATCAGGCGGCTGGAAATGGAAATCTTCCCTAGATGTGAGAATGTTTGTCTGTGTGTCTGCCCTGTGATGGACCGATGACCCATCCAGGCTGGTTCTCTCCCTTTCGGACTATGAGCACTGAGACACTGGTTAAGGATAAGAAGCTTGGATTATGAATGATGAAAATGCCAGCTGCCCTTTACATTTGTTAAATGTCAGACCAATAGAATAGAATAAGATAATTCCTAGACTCCTATTTAAAAATCTGAAATTTTTTTTCTCCTGTAAAGTTACCGGTTTGAAACCCAGTTCTGAATAGCGGTGGAAATAAAACTCATTCCAGGTCAAGCTGGCTGTCAAACTGAAAACCTGTGAGAGACACAGGCATTACAATGAACTAAGGGGAGAGGTATGTTCCTACATGCTAACAAGACTAGTCTTGAAAACTGCTAGTCACAGCAAACCCACTAAGTCAGACTAGACCTCACTAGTATTATACTGAGACCCATTAGGTACCTTTTTTGAACAGCACAGTGAGAATCTGTCCTTTGAAATGCTTCAAGTAAGTCCTTGAACCTTGATGCTTGAAGTTTAAGGCACCAAGAACATATTTTAAATCCTATTGTACACAGATTATTCAGTGGTGACCATGCTGGATATTCCTTAAGCATACTGATCAAATGCTGCGGATCATAGAGACTGATGTCATGCAGATGCTGAGATGGGCAGCCATGCAGGGTTTATCATCTGTTTCTGATGTTCTGTTGAAGCTCTGTCAGTGACAGCACAGAGGACATTTTGGCAGGTAGTCTTGGTGTATGAAACCATCTTTTGCTGCTAATATTCCCAAGGGAAAACTAAGTTCTTTGTTACTACTGGCACTCCTTTCCAGCCACTGTTAGCCAAGCTGATGTACGGATAAACAGTAAAATTTAGATGCGGAATAACAGCCAGCAATGTGATAAACATGACTTGCAGAAGTGTTCAGAAAGACTGCAAGTTCTGTTAAGCTGCTTTAAACTCTCCCTTGGTTCATTATTCATCAGTACAAGTAAGTGAACTCATCAGTTTTAGTAAATGGACTCCTCAGTTTTAGTAAATGAGTGTACAGATGGTGTGCAGACTTTTCATCTTTCAACCTTAAACTGCCTCAATAGCCTTTAATTTTTGGACAGCTTTGAAAGAAGAGATGAGTGAATGTTCTTCACTACATTGTAATGGAGGCTCACTTCACCACAAAACAGAAAACAGATGGAAAAAACACACAAAAAAGATATACAGAGTGACTCAACCTTTTTAAGCTGACAAGTTTGTTTACCAGCAAAACTGTAGAATTCCATTATGTAGTGGGACCTGGTTCCAGTTGTGTTCTGATGGAGTGAAAGGCAGTATGATGGTTGTATTTAAACAGCTTCCAGATGAGAGGGGAGAGAGAGACATGACCTGACCTCCACACTCTAACCTCCTTTCTTTCTTGCTTTGCTGTATTCCAGACTCATGAACTTTATTTAACCATAATATATCAGGTCATACTGAACACCTTTTATTGTTCAAACACTGTCACCAGAGTGGTGTCTACAAAGAGTATGTTATTAGTACTTTTACATTTGAAATGTAATTGTACCATATCCGCTTGCAGTTGTTTTTTATACTGCTTTGACTCCATAGATCCTGTGATTAATCCTGCCTTTTTTATTTTGTTTATGTACTTAAATATAACTTCAATATACTTAAGAATTACAACTTATACTGTCTTGGTAAGGCCTTCCATGAGATTTTGGGATGAATCTGAGAGCATTTGTGAGTTCAGGCCCTGATGTTGGATGAGAAGGCCTGGCTTGCTGACAAAGTTAAAATTCATCTCAAACTCTGTGCAGACCTCAGGAGTTTCTTCACAAGACTAAAATTCAAACTGTCAGCCCATGTCTTTATGGAGCTCACCTTTTACATGGAGCACAGTCATGTTGGAACAAGAAAGGCTATTTCTCAATATGTTGTCACTATATTGGAGGCATAAAATGGCCCAAAATGCCTTTAACATTAACATCACCCTTCACAGGATCTAAGGGGCCCAATCCAAACCCTGAAACACAGCCCCGCTTCCACCAAACTTCACAGTTTACTGTGAATTCTGTTTGGTGGCATTCTCCTGACATTCGACAAATCCAGATTATCATACTGGCGTATGGTGAATCGTAATTCGTCACAATAGAAAACCCGTTTCTATAGCTCCAGAGAATAGCAGCAGCATGCTTTACACCACTTCAGCTGATGCTTGGTATTGCACATAATGAGTTTAGGCTTTTGTGCACCTGCTCGACCATCGAAACCCATTTCCCGATGCACAGTTCTTGTGCTGATGTTGCTTCCAGAGGCAATTTGTAATTTGTAGTGAGTGATGCAACAGAGGATCTGTGATTTTTACATGCTACACATCTAACAGGGCAGAAATTTCTTGTGGCAAAATTTCTGGTAGCAGTATGTTGTTTGGGCTTGGGGGACTAAAATGTATCCAAATGGTATCTTTTTCCAAAAACATAGGTTCGGTATGTCACTTGTAAGTTTTGATTAAGACATTGGCTTTTTGCTGTACTACCATCACATGATGCGTAATATGACAGGTGGCCCTCTAACTAATCGCAGTCACAGTTCCTGATTAGTGTTTCTGTGGGTGTTCATGTGATCCAACAAAACTAAATTATTTTGGTCAAAATCATGCAGGACAGTCTTCAAACATGTCACATGTTTGGTTCCCCAGTGTTTAAATTTGTTGTACTGCAAGTATGGTGGGAAATTACTGCAACACTAGTATTTTGTCTGTATTGTGCAGTCCTAGCTTATACTATGTTTGTAACTGTCAGTAAGAGCTAAAAGTGTGAGAAAGTTTTTAAAATATTTCCCACATTTGTACTTGTTGAAGCAATATTTTATTACGAACATATCCATTCAAGCGTACACTCCAGATCCTTGTAGCAATCATCATCAGCCCAGCGGGAGATTTCTAATGGGCCCATGTGTGTTACTTAGCAGCAGGAGACTCTAATTCAGCTGCTGACGTCAAAGATTTGCCCCTCAGCGAGTTTTGTTTATCACTGTGTGAAATGTCTTGGGGTTCAGAGCGTGTCACACACAGGCCAGGAACTCCTGGAATGCTGCACACGCGTGTGAGAGACGACCCGGTGATTCTGAGGAAGCTCAGACTGCCCTGTGTACCATGATGATGCCACAGTGCCACTCACAAACAGTCTGTTGGTTTGGGGGCAGCATGGCACGGACTGACTCCCTCCCTAAACCCTCCTCAAACACGCCTCAAGCTTCAGCCTGTCCTCCAACATTAGGCCTGCCTCTTCAGAACCTGCTGGAGATTTCACGGCTGATGTCATCTTCCATATGCTATTTTAGGAGATACTGTTTTCTCTCAGTCAGTGTAGCACCTTTTTAGTCATAGGAGGAGGTCACGATTATGTCATGACTCCCTACCAGAGAAGGTTGAAGTATACGAACTAGTTACACAAGTTAAAGTGCAAGTTACCTAAAAATACTTAAAAAAAAAAAGTAGTATTAAATTCTTCAGATGCAAAAGTATGAACTCTTCAGGAACATAGGCATTGGAGGTACTGTAGAGGCTGCAGGACTTCCATATAACATACGTTAAAATAGAACATATTAAATATGAGTGTAGTAAAGACCTGTGTGTACTTGTTTTAGTTTGTATTTCGGAAATTGTATTCTTATTGTAAATTTCACATATATGCAGCCAGTACCCCCAGAGAAGTCCCCTTATCTATTTTCTGGCTCCTTTCTTGCCTCTTGTGTCTCTGTGTAAGTCACTATACTTGCAAGTAGGTGTGCCATCAGACAATTTCAGGTGAAATAAAAATAGACAGTAATTGTTTGCCTCTTTGTTTATGTTGTCTTATTGTCTTTGTTTGTGTTTACCTTTACTAGAAATGCTAATCAACACAACTCTTTCTTGTAGATTTTGAAATGCTGTTCCATTCGAGCCTTAGTGAGGGCATGTACTGATGTTGTGTCAAAAGGTGTTTGATGGGGTTGACATCAGTTTTTCCATCTCAAATTTGGTAACCTATTTTAAATATGTTTGTATGTAAGTTGGATGCAAAACTTACAGTTCTCTAGAATGTCATTGTATACTGTGGTATTAAGATTTTACTGAAAACAAAGGCTCAGCCCAAACTACGATAAACCGCCCTAAAAGTTATTCCAAACTGTACAGTTAACACTATGCATGGTGAGCTCGTAGATGTTTCTACTTCACAAAAGCAGCACTTACAGCAGAGTGTGGCAACTCAAGCAGGACAGAAATTAGATAAACTGACTGACAAATGACATTCAGTGACATTTTATGGATAATATAATTCTTGTTACTGGAATGTTTGAAAATGTGTGAACAGAATTCATTTCCATTAAACTAATATGCATGTTTATTAAACCCGTCTCAAGTGGGGCCACTTTTTGGAACAGAACCTTGAAAATGACATACCCAAAGAAAAGTGGTTGCATATTTTGGGACTAATAGCTGTAATGGATTTTGTTTGCCAAACTCTTGAATCTAAAATCATTTCAAATCAGCCTGCCAGTCCATTGCTAGGTAACGTAAGAGAAATGCTGCCATGGTCTACAACACATACATCAATCAACCATACCATTAAAACTACCTGCCTAATATTGTGTAGGCCCTCCTCATGCCACCAAAACAGCTGTGATCTGTCAGGGCATGGACTCCACAAGACCTCTGAAGGTGTGCTGTGGCATCTGGCCAAGACACTAACATCAGATCCAAGTCTTGTAAGTTGGGAAAAGAAATTGCAGTATGGCAGAATCCCATTAGGGAATACCTTTGCTATAAAGGGGTATGCTTGGTCTGCAACAATGTTTAGGTAGATGGTACGTGTCAAAGTAACATTCACATAAATGCCAGGACCCAAGGTTTTTATCAGAACGTTGCCTAAAGCATCACATTGCCTCCACCAGCTTGCCTTCTTTCTTTCTTTTCCACAGGTGATTTTTGCATATTTGCACACACTCAGCTGCCCACATGATGTAAATTAAAATGTGATATTGCAGACCAGGTTGCCTTCTTCCATTATGGCATATTCCAGTTATGATGCTCACATGTCCTTAGTAGACGCTTTTGGTCATGGAGGTCAGCATGAGCACCTTGACCGATCTGCAGCTACGTGGTGTGTTCTTTTTTAGTATTTTGTGCTACGGTAGCTGTTTTGGAGACCAGAGCAGTTAGCTGTCACTCCCCACATGCATCAGTGAGCCCATGGGCCAGGGTGCCCATGACCCTGTCGCTGGTTAACCGGTTGTCCATCTTTGGACCACTTTTGGTAGGCACTAACCACTACATACTGGGAACACCCCATAAGCCCTGCCATTTGGAATGCTCTGCCCCAGTCATCAAGCCATCACAATTAAGCCCTTGTCAAATTCACTCAGGTCCACTCACCCAAGCTTCTTCCAACTCACCAATTTCACAAACTGACTGTTCGCTCGCTCTGTAATATATCCCTTCCCTTGACAGGTGCTGTTGTAACAAGATAATCAGTGTTACTCATTTCACCTGTCAGTGGTTTTAATGTTATGGCTGATTGATGTATGTAGCACTTGTGCTTCTGGTTGGAGCACTTGTGGTAATCACTTCTCTCTCATTGACCTGTGCCTCTTTGTCATGGGTCAATGATTCTTTAAAGAAAACTACAGGGTACACACTTCCACTTGCAGAGGTACTAGATCACCTTTCACCTTGCCACAAATCACCTTCCCTCGTTCACACAGAAAACAGACCTGGACAGAGAGAATCAACATTTTCCTTGAGGAATACAGGTGCCTGTGTTGACAGACATTTAATATGTGTCTCAGTCTGCCATCAGCAAGACAGCATCTAAAACGGCTACACACATGGACCAAGAAAAAACAAATGTGTATGAAAAGATACAGGTTATAATCATAAAGAGCGTCACAGGAGCTAAAGACAGCTTCTGAAAGAGCAAAGTCCACTAAACTCTACACAGACACACACTCGACTCTGTCCCTAAATGTATTTAATGGCTACAGTCAAAGGTTCCAGCCTTCACATTTTTCTCCAAGACATAAATCCTTATATGGCTTCTGTAAAACCTCTTTCATTTGACCAAAAACTACCATGGCAAACCGTAACCTCTCTTTAAAGGAAAAGGAGTCAGTCAGCAGTAGAATATGGGAAAAACTCTTTTTCCCAGCAGATATTTATTCTTCTCTTGATCACAATTTCCATGACTTCAAAACTGAAAAATAAGAGAGTGGAGATTCTCAAAGTAGGATGGTGTCCAGCAAAAGGCATCACGCCATTACTGAAGCAACACTTGGACTATTTGTTATGTAACTGAAAGAAAAGGCAAACAGCTGTGATCTCCATAATAAAATCGATGTGATAAATTCATATCCTTCTGTTATCCAGTGACACTCAAAAACAGAGAGCGAGAACGAGAGAAAGCAAGTTGTCTTCTTGCAGGGACAAAAGCAATACTTCACACAGAACTGCAGAATGTGCAGAATAAGACTGAGAATGTGATAGAGAATTGACCTTGACCTTGTAGCCGATCTTAATCAGTGTCAAACTGTTGTATGTTTTTGGGAACAGTAAGTATAGATCATAGAATGAGTGTAATAAACTCTTGCGCAGAAGGGGTATTACATCTGATTATTAGATACACTACAAGATCCAACAGGATATTATCCAACTTGGCTCCAACTTTATGGTCTGCTTCACAGAGCCATGAATCTTACCCAGCCATGCACACAGTAAAGTCATATTGTGTTGCTAAATGCATGAGCAGTCGTACCTTCACATCTGCTTTGTAAGACAGCGTGTCTACACTGTTGCTGTGTACGCGTGTTGACTCATTTTATTTTTATGTGGTTAGAGGATTACAGGCAAAACAAAACGAAAAAGAGACAGGACGCTGGCATACACTATCATCTGTCAGTCAAAGGACACGGTTTTTTTATTAGAGCTCTTTTCACTGGTGTTTTGGACCAGTGGACCATGCGTGCTGAGCTGATTTTTTGCATATAATATTTCTTAAATTTCTGTTTCACAGCTAATAATGGTGTTCCAGACCAAAAGAAATGTATTGGATAATTTCATTGTTTAAAACGTTTCTTTCTCCATTAAATTCATGCAGTTGTGTCCCGTGTGGCTCAGGAACAGAAGCAGTCAAAATGAATTGTGGAAAGTCTGCCTTGCCCTGAGCAAGAGAGAAGAAAAAAACATTAGATAATATGTGTAATGCATCCATGAGGAACAAGATTTGCAAAACCTCTTCACCTAGAGGTTTCTCATTGAAAACTGCTGACTTTAAAACATTAATACACTTGCTGCTCTTCACAAAACTAACTCTCCTTTGTCTCCACATGCCACATAGTTCAGCAAAAAAAAAAAATCTTCACAGCTTTATGTTTAGCAGAAAACCAGCTGGGCTCGATCACCTCAGGCTCTGTGCTTGTTGGTGTAAGTGCTGGCTTTTTAACCCCTCGCCACACCCTTCCTGAAACCATTGACTTGGGGATCCAACTTAGTTGTGCAGCCAGCAAGCATTGCTGGGGCGATTCATCTCCAAGTTTGAAGTTTCAAAAGGCAAGCTGTTGCATGTAGGTGTACGTGCTCCACACACACACACACACTCACACATACACACAAGCATATATATGTGTGTGTGTGTGTGTGTGTGTGTGTGTGTGTATACATACACATACACACACACACCATGATGCGGGACTTGCGGGGCTTGCGTGACATGCGTTGTGATCAAATACAGATTTTATGCTGTAAAGTGTGTGATACTGTGCTCTGAAATTAACTGGAATCCTACAGTTCCACGCTACAGTTTTATTTAAAACAATCCACGATATTCCTAAAACTAGATAACCGCAAATGTAAAAAAAAAAAAAAAAAAAAAACTTCTTTTGTGCTCCTGTCAATCCACCAGAACTGGAGAAAAATAATTGCTGATTGGTTAGCCTGTCTTGGTTGATTAGCCAAGCTGTTTTAAATGGCGAGTGAGCAAGCCTGTCATCGCATGCGTCTCCTGTTTGGGAACAATTCAGTTATCCAGTTGAGTACAGTAATGATGTGTGAACCGTGTCCATGCGCCCACACTGCTCAATGCGAGTATCAGAGTTATACTTCCACCATGCCAAGTCATTTGCAAAGACATCGCCCATTTCTTTGGAGTCTACAGACCTTTTTGTTTATATTTTATTATGAATTAAAAATATGAGAGTCTGCTGTTAGAAGATAAGGGTCTGCAGTTGTTCTTTTTCATCTCTCAACAGGAGCAATATGCTGTGCCTTCCACTAAACCAAAATTTAATCTGAAGTGATAGTTTTACATGTGTCACTACCGTTATCTTTCCAACTGATCGTAATTGTGTCTCATGTCAAGACCTTTCAGGCTTACTGAGGATCTGGTTTCAATTTCTCTCTTGATTTGCAGTTCATGACTGGGTTTGTTCTGCATTTATCTCAGTGTAAGGTGGCATCTGTCTTTCTGTCTACAAAGAAGAATTTTTGCCCTTTCTGATTTTTTTTCTATTATGGCCTATTTGTGTAAAAGAATGCTTTTAGGTCTTTAAATAAAATATAAGATTAGACAAAGAAACCCTTTTTAGAAACACACAAAATGCATTTTTAAATTAATATTTAATTTATACCAGTAGCAAAGTTATCGCTAAATGTTACAGAATTCAGAGAACAGAATAATTCTTAATGAGCCAAGACAGAGATATTTTGCTAGGTGGCAGCTCTACTGGGTTCAAGTCAGGACTTTCACAAGGGCACTCCAAAACAATCATTTATTTATTTATTTATTTATTTATTTATTTATTTATTTATTTATTCAGCCATTCAGATATGGGTTTGCTATTATGTTTTGGATTATTTGGATGAGTCTCCTTAAATAAATCCAATAATAAGTGAAAATGTTTTGTGTTCTCCATGTCTAAAATTATATCTTGTTTAAAAATCTAAAATCATTAACTGTGGTAAACATGCAGTACAGAAACTCAATGAGGGCCACATGCTTTATATTCTTTATATGCTGTGACTGTCTGTTGTATCTACCTATCTATCTACCCTTCATCCCTCTGGGGTGGTATGAAATTGCAAAATTGTTGAGGATTGAATACTCTTCGCCAAACTCTTTTTTAACAGTAGGAACCCCCGCAACCCCCATTCTCCATGGGCATAGGTTGAGTATATTCCATTCTTCATAGGGCTGCTGGCTTTCCCACAGTTAGCCTGGGGCTGGTAGGCGAGTGTATAAATTAGCCGTTGGGGAGTGCTGGTCCTGCACTGGCACGGTTCACTCGTCTGGCTGAGACCTGCAGCGGATCAGGCCAGCCATGCCTAATGAGAACCAGAATTAATTTCCTTACTTGTCTCGAGCCCAAACACATGGAGACACAAAAGGAAAAGCAAAAGAATGGTGGGGGTCGGGGGTGGAGGGGTGCAGAGCAGGTCTTTTATCAGTATGGTGCTGCACAGCGTCAACTTCCTTATTGTTTCAGCTGTGAGATCACAACCTTTTTGCTTGCACTGCCAAGTTCTCTAAGATTACATTAAACACGTCTCAAACATACTGAACAACCGAAACATGCCGTACAAGCGTCACCTTGTCAAACAGAGAGGCCAAAGAGGACACAGAGGGTTTCTTCCTGGATGCGTTTCTAAAGGAGGTGTCTTGCCATGTGTTGTACCAGTGCTTTCTCAGCCCTCTCTCTGGCTTCTCTAACTAAACAGAGATTGACGTGCCTGAAACTCAAAAGTGTTTTAAAATGGTAGAATGGTTGATTGATTTTTGGCTTTTCAATCAGGCAGGGCCCTTTGGATGAGATTTTGATAGTTTCAGATCTTTCTCTTTCCTTTAGATCAGGAAAAATAAATACTGAACTTGTGTAAGCCCGAGAAATGTGCATCTACAGAAATCTCATGTAGCCCATGTATAAAGTCAAAAGATAGGAGAATATGATGATATAGTCCAAAACTTGTAAGAATTTCATATAAGAATTGAGACAAATTGGTGATGGAAGTTTCTGAATCCTAACTGTTCCATTTTACAGTGTGTGCATAAGTGTAGGATTGCTAACACGATTTTAGCAATTAGAGATAGGATTTAAAATAAAAGTCATAATTCTCTGCACGTCCCATAAATGCAAAACAAATTAACAAAACAAAAAGCAAACAGCCAATTAGCTATGATGGAAATGTAAGCTGTTTACAGATGAGATTAAGGCAAATACCAGTTACAGCAAGGCAACTGAGCATTAAAAACAGTTTTGGGTGTCTTGAAAATGAAATCAATTACTGCAAGTGTATTTTGCCGTGACCGAGTAATGTGAGACACCACAGTAAGTAAGAACAGTGAAAATATCTGCAAAAAAGAACCCCTGGTTACTCACAGAACCCCAAGTGTGGAATACCAACGCTTCAACAGCACGGAGACAAGATTGGCCACAGTACAGTTCATCCAAGAAACATAAAGGTGCGCCACAGTTCTGGACCAAGGTTTTATGGACAGATGAGTTGAAAATGAACCCCTTATCAAAATTATGGAAAGGGAAGAATGTGGGGAAACTGCAAATGATCCTAAACTCACTGGGATACAGTTGTGGACACAGTAGTGGTTTTGCTGCCTGGCTACCAACAGGAAAGAGAACAGCAGAACAGGTTACAGAAACACTTACCGTTCCAAATCCAACAAATACCTCCAAACTGTATTATAGCAAGACAACAGGCCAGAAATTACTGCCAAGGAATCATCAGACAGAAAAAGAAAGGTTTTAATCCAGCCAAGTCTTCTGTTTTAAATCCAACTTTAGTTGAAGAACTGGAGGGCAACAAACAAAACAAAACAAAACAAAAAAATCACTAAAAGAAGATCCTTTTCAAAGGAACTTTTGGAGAATCTGGTGATGTCAGTGTGTTTGCCGACCTCAGCCAGTCACCGCATGCAAACGATAAGCTGCCAAATACAAAATTTAATTTGGTTTAAACTTATTTTTCCCGAAATACATGTTCTGCAACCAGTCTCTCTAAATATAAACTGCTCCAGTGTGGTTTATCCTGAAATATAACCCAAAAATAAAAGATTCCATTCTGTACTAGTTAAGTTCAGAAGTGTTAAACCTTAACACTTGCCTTCAAGGCCAAGAATGGACTTGCACCTCCCTACTTATCTGCACTGATCAAGCAGCGTGTC
>JBBPCZ010000007.1:18244222-18286032 GCA_037974445.1 Brycinus macrolepidotus | reverse complement strand
CTGACACACAAGACTCTTCTTACTGAATTTGTCTGTGTGTTTGCTTTGTGTTTTATGATTTTTAATATATTTCTTTGTTAAGACTGGCAACCAAGTTAAGCTCTGCTCAGATCTATTGGCAGTTTCTCAGGCAGGGGCGTTTCCAGGCACTGGCTTGGGGTGGGAGGGGGTGTGCAATTGGGCACCACTTCAGTTGACATTTTTTGATGATCACTCACCCCTAACCCCCACCCTGACACCCCCCACCCCCACCCCCCAACCATATTATATCTGGGTCCTATGGAAGGCTACATTTGCTTTACAACAAGCAGGAACAGCACATTTAAACATCTTCTCTCACACTGTCTGCTCCAGAGCCTCTTCTACAGACTGTGTGCAGTAACAACATTCTTTATCACGTCAACATGACTGGGCTAAACTGCCGTAGGATAATGAATGGGGAGTAAAGCGTAAACATTAAATGACAGCCATGCTGATTAAAGAACAGCTTAGTTTCCTTATATGGAGAGTATAACCTGGGGAGCTGGATGGTACGTTTTGAAACTGTTTACATACTACTTCAAATTCTTGTATTGTACAGAAACAAGAAAGACTCATTTCCCCATAATATTAACCTTTTAACATATTTGTCGAAGCACTTAAAGGCATTCAGCCATGATGTGTTGTCAGTAGGTGAGTAATGTACATGGCAGGAGTCATGCACTAGTTGTCACACTCCCGCACCTGTGATGGGTGTGTTTGGGCATATAGCTTTCATGCAGCTATCGTAGATATGGTAGCAGGATCTAAAATGTGACTATATGAAGTATGAACAGGTGTCCTGCACGCTCTAGACATTATGTGGATGCATGATAGTGTACTGAGCTGCCAGGTTTCATATTCATTCTCAGTCTGTTATCAGTGAGTCATACATGAATTAAAAGGGTGGGTATTTCTTGAATAAACACAAACTTGGCTGCTAAGGGGCAGGAAGTGCTCCTGAGTATGGGCTGACCAGTGGATGGCACTCTGGGTTCTCCTCAGGAGTCTCAGGCTGAAAGATTGACTCAGTGTCCCTATAGCTCCTAATCCATATTAGTCTGCCTTCCTCTTCCAAGCCTGAGCCAATTACTATGGAAGCATTTATACGGAGACGTGGCTGAGTGTAGCCCCCACATTGTCTTCCCTAATGCCTGCATTAATATACACCTACACTCACCTCTGTGATGCAAATGCAGGATATCAGAGGTTACCATAGATGATCAGTGCATGTGTCCGTGGATATAAGAATCAGATGGAACTCCCATGTGGTTTTACAATTTCTGACTGCTGCCAATTAGTCACACCATTTATCCTTTTCACGCCTGTAAGAGGGTGTGTACTACTGTGTGTATGTGTGTGTTTGTGTGTGTGTGAGTGTTTGCATGTGTTCCACAAATGTGGCTGGGTATCTTAAGGAATAAATTTTGTATGTCATAAAAGCAAACAGGCAGCAAGGTGAACCTGCCGATTGATTTATAGCCTAGTAATGCAAAAATGCATTTAGTACTTAAAGGAAATTACATAAAATACACACTTTTCCCCCATTATTAGTTGGTAGTGTTGAATAAAAGGAAAACTAACCATCTTTCAATCTTGGCTCCTCTGGAGGCTTGAATGATGCCACATACTTTCATCATGCTATCTTATTGTGGCAGAACATTATTTTAAATAAGGCTAACCTAAGGGCTTCCTAGTTGCTCAACCAACTAAAGATTGGCCCTGTCTTTAAGAGATTGCAAGTTTGATCCCAGTGATGCCACAGCTATCTGTGGCTGGGAGTCTGAGAGAGCTTGACTGGTTTTACCAATGTAGGCATCTGTTGACGTATGCCTACTTCCTTTTAAAATAGTAAGCAGCGTTACACACATCTGACTAAATTTAGCGATGGGCTGCTGGAATGTAGCTAACCTCAGTTTACAGGCTGTACTTAATTTCAGCAAGTTAAATCCAGTCCTCATATCTGGCTTGTGCTTTTCCAGTTTCTCACTATAAGTCTGGCCGTATTCATGATATATGCAAAGAGCCAAACTGTGCCTTTGGAAACCCTGTGTTGCATTCTTATCTCTCAGTAAAAAAACAAACAGTTGATTAAGACACATGCAGTGTTTTAAAAATGAACACTACATTAGTTCTTGTGCTAAATGACAACAGGAACATTAAGGGCGAAAATGTAGCATCTAGAATGAGCTTCAGGAATTTTGTTAGATATTTTGCTAATGAACTAATGAGGCAAAGACAGCAGAACCAAGAAACTGTAGAATTACTTATTGGACGACTACTTATGGTCTCTGGTAATGGAAGGCTATGTACATACATATGGTCAGCATAGGAATATATCCTATATAGATGCAAATGTTATCAAATTAAAACTTACAACACTTAATCTTATAATCATTCTGTCAATCAAGTCCAGTGTGCTTGAAGACAGCACGACAGCAACAAAAACTGGGCCATAGTCAACAGGAACTGCATTCTTTTTGCCTTGTTAACAAGAATAAGGGCTCTTCAGTGGTACCTGTAGCTCTTGTCCTTTCCCTTAAGTGTACGTGTTAAGTGTTTTGCACTTTCACATTTCTCTTTTCTTGTACAGGTTGACTTACTGCCTGTCCAATAGTCATAAGAATGACCGAGATCAATCCAGCTCTAGACACTCCCAGAAAAGAACAACAGCAAACAAAAAGACTGATTATGGAAAAAACAAAGGAATGCAACCTATGCAGTCAAGATGCAAAGAAAATAAGTCATCACAGTCCATGACAATTAGCCCATCCATTCAGCCAGGGTAGTAAATCTTCAGGAAGAATAGTACTCTCCACAAGACTTTACTGTACATGAAATATGTCAAATCTTTATAACTTGGATGATAAGCAGTTATAAAATAGTTGCAGATCTTGAGAATTCTGCAGATCACTCTTGAGAATGCATTAAAACATTAAACATTAAACAGTCAGTTTCCCAGATCTGAGATGTTAATTTAGTCTAAGATACGACCCAGTCCATGTCTGGGAAGCCAGTACTGTCTGTATATCTCAGAACATGCCAGAGGAACACATCTGCTCAGCTGACATTTGGGACATGGCTTACCATAAAGAATGTCATAATATATGAGGAGTTATCTAAGAGTTCACAATAAATCAGTAATCCATTTCCATATGTCTGTTTATTAATGCATCATTTATTTTATTTGTTTACCCATGAGCTACCTCAAATGAAACCTCCTAGTTTGTATGAAGCTTTGTTGTGTTTTCCGTGTGTCATCATGTTTGTCCTTCATGTGATCATTACCATGTTGTGCTTGTTGCAAACGCCCATGGTAAATGGTTACACCCTCTTTAATCTCAGCACTTCTTTCTAGCTACTCTATTTTCTCTCGTTCTCCCATAGGCTCTTGCTACCTGTATGCACACACACACACACACAAATGCACATGCACATGTTGTGATGTCTAGTGTCTCTACAATAGCTGAAATGTCTTTTCTCTTCTCTTCTCTTCTCTTCTCTTTTTTTCTCTTCTCTTCTGTATAAGTTTAGTATGGGCCACTTATGGTGGGCCTTAAACACTAGCTATGTGAAAAATGCTTTTAATTTTGACCTCTTGACTTTTGCTACCTCCATAATTCTTAAATAAAAAGAATGGTTTGTTGGGGAGAGCATAGAGACTAGCTGTATGAACTATATTCTGACCTTATTACAGCGGGCTAACCTGCTTAGCAGATTGCTAGCAAATGATCAGCTTTAAATATTGGCTCCTCTGAAGGCTTAAGTGATGCCATTTTGGTGTTATCTTATTGTGGCAGAACATTATTTTTAGCAAGTTAAGAAAACCTAGGGGCTCCCTGGTCATCTAACATCTAAGAATTGGTTCTATCCTCAGGAAATTTCAAGTTTGATCCCCAGCGATGGCACAACCATCTGTGGCTTGGAGTCATAGAGCATATAGTATACTCACATCTGGCTGTGTTTTTCCAGTTTCTCATTATATGTCTGACAACATCAATGAAACCTGCCAAAGGTACGCCAGATTGTACTTTTGGAAGCTCTGCATTGCAATCTTACTTCTCAGTTATGTACCAAAATTATGACAACAGGAACATTACAGGTGAAAATGTCACATCTAGAATTAGCTTTAGGCCTTTTGTTAGATCTCTTGCACATGAACGTTTACCGTCTATCTCAATCTCTAGCTATGTGGAAAATTCTTTTCATTTGACCGCATGACTTTTGCTACCTCCATAATTCTTAAGTGAGAAGAACGATTTGTTGATGAGACTTTGTGACTTAAGGGTTCCACATGTAATCTGTCAAACTTGTTTCAGCAAAATTGGACAAAAGTATATCAAATTCCCGGAGCAAGTCGTGTTTAGTATGTGCTGAGTTTGCTTGACCAGTAAGAGTGAATGGGAAACCTGTGTGTAAAAATGGTTAAGAGTTTTAATACACAGACTCTCTAACCTGACAAGTCAAGTGCTACTAAAATATTCAAATAATTTATTAGTGTTTACTGAACTTCTTTGTCGCTTAAAAGATACAAAAAATACCCCCGGATCTCCCCGAAAACAACCTCAGAATTTAGCAAGGACTCCCCCATCCCACGATAACACCAGCACTTGGGAAGATGAAAGCAAACACTTGTTTTCTCTGAGTCACGTGAAGAGAAATTGTCTCTTCACGTGACTGCTGCTAACGCAACATCATTGGGCAGCTTAGCATGCTTGGAGGAGAAGCTACGTGCCAATTCTGTTATATCAGCTAACAGGTGCCCATACTGGGCTGAGTGAGGGGATAAAAATGGAGGGTGCTAATATATTTGCATTTGCAATGTTGCAGTCCTGATATCAACTGAACAAAATAAGCAGTATCAAAATGAAAACTTCAGTACACAGTTTACAGTAGTGTTTTAAGATTTGCAGTCTACCGAGTGTGTATTCCTTCAATAAAATCTGAAATCACTGCCTCCAACTGTCTAGACTAAAGTAAAGATTGTAAAAACAGTAATGACAGACTGTTTTCCAGTCCAGGTTTTTGATCTATCCTGCCTTTCAAGCGCTTGATTCATGTCATTGTTGTTCTACAGCTGAACCTGGTTCAGTTTCTTCTAGGAGCTGGAGTAGAAGAATGTGCACTGTTGGGGTGTATCTCTGACTTAGGGCTGTTGCTCGTAAAAAGGTGGTTACTGTTCTAGGAATCAGCAGTTCAAGGGGATCCACAAAAAATCCATCTGAATATATGAATAAAATGAAATAGCAATAACAAATGCAGAAAACATGCAATATTCATGAAATTAATTTCACTTTTCTCATTTATGACCCCCTCTCTCATGGATTGCTCCTCTGTGGCTTTTTCTTTTATCTGAAGTTTTAACAGATGTCAGAAGTTTAGGACCAAGACTGCGGAGAGGAAAAAAACACTGAGCAAAGAATACAAGTCTGAATTCCTAAAAAGACAAGAGGGAGGCTAGGAGCAGTTCAGATGTGCAGGTTAAATGTTTTAGCATGAGCGAATATGGTAAAAACATGAATGTTTTCTAGCTATGTAGGTGGCTGGAGACAGTATTAGCTTGTAGGTAAATTACACTTCTAAAATTCATTTTTTTAATCTATTATAGAAGAAGAAATGCATGCACACTTGTGTTCACTCAATCCCTTACCCCTCCAAGGACTCATCTAACACACTTCAGTTGAACTAATAAAGTAATGGAATGGCCCTTAAGATGAGGTAGGGGATTCCCCAGGGCAAATGTTCAGGTGAACTTGACAAGGGCATGCTTAAATCAGTATGGAAACAGGAGGCAGATGTCAGACCTAGAGAACGTTAGTCCACACCTGTCTGTTTTGTAGTTAAATATGAGTGTGTGTTACAAGTTGGGTGCTTGAGATGCTTTCCAAGTAAAAGTGCACACAACATGTAATAATAGCTGGAGATTTTTTTTTGTATCTCTTAAAATGGTTAACATACAATTTACTTTCTTATAAAACTTTAAATGGTTAAAGTTTTAAAAGACTAGCTGCTTGAGCACTGTCTGTTGCTATGATATAACTGTAGCTTCTTTGCTTAAACACAGCTTTTAAATGGCTTTTTAGAGCAATATACTTACTTATACCTGCTTATACTATATCACCGTTAGCAGAGATGAGAAATTCAACAAGCAGCAGACTAACAAAAGCAATAGCAAAGTGGAAATCCACAGTTCCTATCCAAGCATCGGAAGTGTATGGATTACAAATAAAACTTTGATATGTCATTCTATGGCATGTTAATTTAAAAAGACCACAAGTTTTGTGTAAAAAAAAATATTTTGTAACAAAAATACAGTTTGCATTAGTATTATACTATGCTGATACACACATGAAGCTATAGACATGCTTAAAAAAGTGTTTGTATATCCCAGTGAGCACTGGTAGATCAATTGTGTGGAAATAGAAGCTGCATTACATCACACAGGCACTGCCTAGACAAGGCTGTCCCTCAAGCAAGAAGGAGACTAATGAGGGAAGCTGCAGAGAGACCAGTAATCACTCTAAAGGGGCTACAGAGATCAGTGGCTGAGATTACAGTGAAGGTGCACCAGTCAATAATATTATACATACAACTGACCTTTACGAGAAGGTCGCTATAAAGAAGATTAAAATGTGGTTAGAGGAGACAAAGACAGAAAAAGGTTAATGTTTTACACTGGCCAAGTCGAAGTCCAGATCTACATCAAATCAAGAATCTGTGGCACTTTTTGAAAATTGTTCAAACAGTTTCCAACCAACCTGAACAACCTGGAGCAAATCTACCAGGGAAAAAGGGCGAAAGATCACTCTCAAACAGCATGTAAAACCGGTAGACACTTCCCCGAAAAGACTCAAAGCCATGAAGTCTAAATACTTATGCAAATAACATTTTTTGTCCATTTACCACAACTTAAAAAAATCTCCTTTTTAAAAATGACTTTTGAAAAGTTTTGCAAAGCGCTACATATATTGGTTAGAACATGCAGACATTGTTGCTTTCCCTTTACATTGGTGATGGAAATTCACACTCTAGAAATCATCTGATTCTCATGTTCAGGTTGATGTAAACTTTGCTTTCACGTGATGAAAATAATGTTTTGGAATTACTGAAAGTATTGAATACATTCAGAAAAAGCTGATTTTTATCCACTCATATAGTAAGAATGTGCACCTTTTAAACGGTTAAAATCTCTCTATAGGGTCAAATTTAGAAATGCTGTATATCTCTTTGTAACAATTTTAAGTATAAAGAGCTTTGAAAAGAAGAACAGCAGGTATATAAGCAGGCATTCTTTCTAATATGAACATTACAATTGTCTTTATATGGCAAAATTCTTTCAAGTGATCCAAAATTCCTAGTTATTCCCTTCGTCTGAAAAATATAATAGAAAAATATTAAACACATCATGTAATCTATTGTGCTGTTTTGCTATGGTTCAGAATTCCTCACTCCGGTCGATGCACCACAATGCATTGATGCATTTTTACACCCCTACTGTGCTGTCTGGGATTGAAAAATGAGGCTGATTTTAAAATGGCTTCTCTGACTTGAAGGTGAATCTGCAGAGGTTCTCAGTGAAGCACGACTCTGGAGCATCTGTGGAACTGCTGCCTCTCACTGTCACCGTATTCCACTCCCTCTCTCTCTGTGCATCTGAGTGATTATATCTGTTACACATAAAGCTGCTAACCCCAATGAACCTAATCCTTCAGACAAGTAGCTCATCTCCCCCTTCCCTCCCCCCCATTTATTCAAACGCACACACACACACAGCATATACTGCACATTCAGGGTTGACCTCGAAACGAAAAGCTGCATACTGTGCATACACACACACACACACACACACACACACACACACAGACACACACACCATTTTATTGCAATGTCATCTTCCCTTGCTCCAACAGGCACTTTTTCAGTCTTACTGGACGCCCACAGGTGTGTGGTTGCAGTAACCCACTAGAGTAAAATTAGGAATGAACTTTTGTAAATGGATGAACACAATACTTCTTCTCACTTATTGTCACTTAGCAGCACCACACTTGCCTGTTCTATGCATCTCTTCATTTTCCTTATTGTCCCACAGGAGGACTTGACTTACATACTTTGTGTTATCTTTACAAGAACAGCTTTCCCAGTTGTGGTCAGGTCAGTCGGGGCTGCTTTCTGGAACAGTGGACTCCAGCTAATGCGCTCTGCTTGTTTTTTGGGCTTTGACTTTGTTCAAATTATGGGAAAGAACCCTGAAATGTTCTCATTCAGTTAGAAATGAATCTGGTCGGGTAAATACAGAATTATCTAGTGAGAAGACTGTCTATAACTATAATGATGTGTTTAGTATTTCGAGCTTTTTGCTACTACTCTTTTTTATTGTAGTAATGAGACCACACATTAAATTCACTGATACAGTAAAATGTGCATGGATTCAAAAACTTTTCCACTGTAAGACTATAAAACTGTACTTTCTGTACAACTTTGCTTGAGGTATTTATACAAATCTGACATTTATACTGGGATTGTATAAGGCAACCACGTCAGTTCCCAGCAGGGAATATTTCTGTCATTTTCCATGACACTGGTTCTTTCTGGAAAACCTCCAGTATACAGTATGGTTGTAGTATGTAACATATGACACAACTGTAATGATGGTTTGCCTGAGTTCCTTTATGAGGATTAAGATGGTACATGGTTTGAAGACAAAGAAACCTAGATTTTGACTGTTCTCAGGCTGCATTAACCCTCTGCGCATCTGTTTGTGCACATTAGTTCTGTTCATAGCAGCTCTGCTTTTGAGCTGCCTGTGTGTATTTGCATGCTGACTGTATTGTAATTTACAGTGGTGGCTCCCGGCAGGCCGTGAAGGATCCTCTTGTAGGGAATCCCTCCATCTTACTGCTGAGAAGAGACTTCACACTGCCATGTCACCACGTTCCTTTGGTCCCTCTCTGATTCCATAAAACTCTTCATCTGGAATGAAAATGCTTCACAGACACTGAAAGGAGAAGACAGAGACCCATGAATTAGCCGGTCACGCTTCTGTCCATGAGTGGAAAACACATTAAGCTTAGTGGAAAAGCCACTGGATGGTCCTGGGGTACGCACAGAAACCTCTTGGGCCGATAGCAGCCACTTCATAAGCAATTAGGGAAAAAATGGCGCTCTGTAGTGAAAGTCTGCCAATGTTTTTTCTGTGGTTGACTTCAAAAATAAACCGGGTAGTTGGCTGTAGACCTTATGTGTTCCCTGTAATGCTGCCTGTTCGCAAGTTTGGCTAACTCTGGTGGTAGCCCAGGGTCATAAAAAAGATCAGATATCAGTAGTTAATGGACTTTGTAGTGTGTTTTCAGGATTGTTACTATGTTGAGGCACAGTAGGACTCGGCTGCACCCATTGATAACTTCAGTGCTACCGCAATGTGAGCTATATGAATGATCTAAAGGAAGAGACTAGGCTGTATTTTTTACAACTTCAGTGGAGCTTTTATTGTATCTTTTTTTCAGGATAAGCTCATTTAGCCTAATTATGCAAGCAAGACACTTAACTAAGTCTTAATACTGTATCACAAAGCATAGCTCACACAAAAATTGTAATTAGAAGGAGTCTATTACTTTTATAGAATCTCTAATCCACTTGAAACAGGTCACCCAAAAATCCACCACGCTCTTTTGAATTTTGCTTTAAATGGCTAGTTGCCCCGGGCAACTGCTGATGTCAGAGATGCAATACAGCGGGGCTTTATAGAAATGTCACTTCACAGCAGCCCACATTTATTGCTTATTGAGTGTGCCTGCTGACAGATTGCCTGACCTCTTCTGGGAGCAACACAAGCCACTCTATTAGGAGTGTTATGAGCAAAAACAGCCCGAATCTCTATTAAACCAGAATTAGCCTGTTGGTTGAATTTCAATGCGAAACCAGCACTGAGATAAGCATGTGTGTCCAGAGGGGACAGCTTGGCTTTGCTTCAGCTCTTACTCATGCTGCTCTCTCAAACTTAAAGGGATCTTCTTCCTGTTTGTTACGCAACCTGTCGAATTCAGGACAGACAGATTTGTGTCACATGGATTACGCTTAGCACCAATTAACCCAGTGAAAAGGCCTGCAGACAATGACCATGAGGTAGTAAAGTCTGATTCCTGACTGGGCACAACTGATTATTTGTCATGGACCAGATGGTTGTAGGTCTGAAGGTCTTTGCATTTACACCAAAACTGACCTCTGAAGGGCCTCTGAAAAAAGTTGGGATACTGCTTCATACACCACAAATGATATCTTGGCAAACATCTCAAACATGGGTATTTTAGGACATTGCAATAAAAACCTCCTGGCTTCATTTTGTTCAGGTCTTTCTTTATTTCCATTTTGATGATATCCAGTGCTTCTCATTATGACTTGGCTGTAAGAATATTATGAGACTATAGAAGAAATAGAAGAAATAAGTTTTTAAGAAACTTATTTCTTCATATTTATACTTATTTTAAGCATAAATTGTAGTATTTTTGTAATACTACAATTTCATTAAATGCCATTGTAGAAATACTGCAAAATAATTTCACTTTATATAAATAAAAACGTCTATAAAGTGGTTGAATAATCTTATATTTTAATTAAAATTATCTCATATTCATAAGAATTAGATCAATTGTCTATACATGCCAGATGCTTTCTCTTGTAAAGAGATCTGTCTTTACATTATGGCACCCCTGTGGCCTATTCTTCCCATTCAGAGCATACAAACAAGTTTTCAGTGGCCCTACCTTGAATAAATAAAGGTCTGAGAGGCCTTTTGTAAGTGTTACTGCATGTGTACACTGTAAATTAGACAGCTCTCAGCCCTGTCACTCTCACTGCAAAGCATTAAGTTGAATGTGAAACTCGCTCACAGGTAAACGGCCTAAACCAACAGCCTATAAATAAATTCTCTGTATTCCCATTATCCTCTTTTCCATCACAGATAAGCACTTTTAATCATTTACAAATAGGACTGCCTAAATGAACATTTGTCTACTTCTCTGGCTGACTGATCGGCATTCATTGAAGTAAAAACTTTAAAGTATTTAATCTAGTTTTATATATTTACATTACTTCAAACACTGTCAAACAATTACAACATTTTTTGTAACAACATTTTTCATTATCATTTCTCATGGGACATTTTTTCATGTACCAAAACCACCAAATTTCAGTGTACCAAAATTCATTTTTTCCAGTTTTCCTATTTCCAACCTTCCTTTTTATATCCAATTTTTTTTGGTGACATCCTAAAAGCAGTTTTTTCCAGCTTAGTTTTCTTTGAATTTGCCACTTATAAAATAAAAATAACTTTTGAGATCGATCTTTTCAAATCTGACCCACACCTTTCCACTCTGTGTTATTATGCCTATATAACACAGTAATAATTCTACTGATTCTCTGTTTGTTTATGCAACTTAGATTTTTTTCATGTGAATATGGTATCATACTGGCTCTCTCTGGTGGTGATGCTGACCCCGAGTGTGACTTTTATCAGCTGTGTAGTGCAAGCTGGAAAGCCAAAGTTGCCAGAGTTTCAGAGCCGGTGGGGAGAATCTGATGAGTAGGCAAAGATATTCACCACACAAAAGCATCAAAGTCTCTTTTTTGGTGAATGTAAATCCCTCCCTTTGACCCAGCAGCTATTCTTGGCAGCAGCAGTAACAGAGTAATTTCTCTCCCTCTCTCTCTCTTTCTGTCTGTGCTATGACTGAGCTGCACTCTGCTGTGGCAATCCCAGCATTTTCCTTTGTGTGCTGGGAGCTAGGCCCAAAATGGAGTGAGAATATTTACTTTAGAGCTGTTAAAATATTCCTCCTTCCACATTTTTTTAAATATTAAAAGATCATATTTGCCAGAGGAGTAAATGCAAACATTGTCATATCATTTCACAAATATTTTTTGTTTCTCCAAATAAAGGCATACAAAAGGCACTGCTCGCAAGATCCTGCAGCAAGTTGTGAACCCAGACAATCTCATATTTCCGCCAAGGGGAAGGGGCTATGAAATTCAAAGCTTTTAAATATAATGCAGCTAATTCCTCTCTGGCTAGAGGCATTTGTCTTGATTGTAACCTAGAGGAGTAAAAAAAAAAAAAAAGAAAAACAATTTTGCTATCTGGTCTGTTTAAAATGAAAAGGCATGAGTGACGTTATAGGAGTTTTGAAACTTTTTATTGAGGAAAAATCCTTTAAATCTTCGACCCAATGGACACATCAACAACATTTGCAAAAAAGCAGTTCAGAAATGGACATTTAGCAGCTTAACCACAGATTCGAAAGCAGAGTGACATTTAGAATGTGTAATATGTTTATTAAAAACAAGAATGATATTAAAAACACAGAGAAAACAAAATCTCCCATATTTTTGACGTTTTTTTAACAGTTCAGAACACTGTGCAACATGGCATCATCTACTTGCTTTTTGCCAGCTGAGGAGCTAAGCGACACTGTTTGAGCTGTTCCAAGCTTCACCATGTGTGTGTGTGTGTGTGTGTGTGTGTGTGTGTGTGTGTTGAGTGTGAATTCCCTCTCTAGGAATCATCCACAGGACACTGACAACATGTGTTACAAAAAAATGTTCCAAAGCCAACAACAAGGTTGAACACGAACCACAAATCGATTTACTTGAAAGGAGATGCGAGCAAATAAAATAGCAGGATATGTGGAAAAGAAAGACAAAGTTGGAGACTTCTGCTGGAGTCAGCATCAGACGCACAGCGCAGTCTACGCACAAGCTCCTCACTGCCTGATCCCTCTCGGCATCGGTCTGCAGTGCATAGACGCTGCTATGGAAGAAGTAGCCCTGTCAGTAGAAAACAAACAGCTTCGAATGCAGACCTGACAGAACGGAGACTGCGGCCCCGTGGGACAGCCCTCAATCAGATGTTTCCTCTGAATTTCTTCCTCCGCTGGAACTCAACCTTACTGACCCCAATAAATTTCATCACGGCTAATAGCTCTGGAGGTTGCCTCTTCCCTGGCTCTTTAACTGAAAGCAGTACTCTGTGAACGCCCGTGTTAGAAAAATCTGTGATGATTAAAGTTGTTTTCTGCGCCACATTCCTCACAAAGCGTATTTGATTACACTGGGCTCCTGCTTGCGTCTCTTACAATCACCACATCTCAGAGCCAGATCAGTTCGAACCGGGACAGAGGCGGTCCTGATTCGAGAACTGCTTGAGGAAGGAGATAAACCCCATCACCAGCTGCACCCATCACCCCAGCTCTCTCGCTCGGCTCTCCTCACCTCTCCCACGCACTCTTTCACACTTCACTGCCTTCTGCCCTTCTCTTCAAGTTTAAATATCCGTGATGCCGTCCAGACATGCTTCCTCTCTCCGCTATTAATCAACAACAGGTTAACCCTCTGTTAGTGCGGGCTAAATGTTAGGTTAACGCTGAGCACACAGAGTGGCGAGCTAGAGCGAGAGAGCATGAACACAGCCAGTTTTAGTCCAACCGTTTCAGCGGCAGCTGTGGAATTCCCTGCTAGGGTGTTACATCAAACAGTGTCCCACCATCAGAAGTGCCTTGACAAATATCGTCCGTCATGGCAGCGGAGGGAAACACACTCCCCTCTCTCTGTTCAATAAGACAGCTCTTTGTTTTCTACCGGGCCCTGGCCTCTGCTTCCTTCTCTCACCTTACACAGGGGGTTTTGTCCACTTGTCTATGATAAGGCCAGCGGAATAGTCAATGAGAACTAGAACCAAAACGCGTAACAAACTCATGCTGTACCGCGAGACTGCATTTTTCCCTAACATACACAGTTCAAGCAATGAAAAATCCCCCTTGTTAATTATGAAACATACAGTAACAAGTCTGTCAAGGGAGTCAGTTCAGTTTGACTCTGAATTCGCTCATTGCGAGCAATAATAAATTAAGATATAGGTTACGCGGCCAACTCCTTTTTTTCCACTTCGACGCAGTGTTTCAAAAGTAAAGCACCAGAAATTTTGAGATGTCCTGCTTTAAACACTCTTTTCTAAAATGAAAGATAGCCTTTTCTTATCTGCGCTGCTGACGATATTTCAGGTTTGATTTGTCAATCAGGATACATCCCATACATTCACAAGCTTTGAGTCCCTTTGACGTCTGCTGATCATGGACCTAACCAAAACACAGAGAATGGTCTGCATAATTCCCTTACTGTTCTGCATTGGCATTAGGCACTTAGAATGTGTGTTTCACATATACAAATATAGACAACACTACCTCCAAATCTGGGCATAAAAACATACACAATCATAAAATCTTTGGTTTTGTAAACACTTTTTCACCTTTTTTTTTCTGAGATTCATTTTCGTCGTTTGTCATGTGAATAGGTCGACCCATCACCTTACTCGTGTCAGATCAAAAGCAAGGGTGTAAAGGAGAGTCTTCCTCCTCCTTTTTTGTCCTCCACACATCTGGATGCAGGCCACAGGTAAAAAGTGTGGCTGCATGCATGCAGTCAGGATGGGAGCGCTCCAAAACACAGCACTAATACATAGCCAGTCTTCGGGCCACATTAAGACTTAGTATTAATGTTCGCAACACTGTCAGCCAAGCTGAGGCTGAGTTTTTAATAGGTGGATCGTTGCGTGCGTTCCCTAGGTCTGTTAGTTAGCTTAAGAAAAAGCCTAAAGATCCCTCCAGAGATGGGCAAGAGAGGGCCATGCTGGACCCTCATAATGTCTGAACCCTGTCTGCGGAAGCTGACTATCATTTGCCTCCATTTTAATGGCAAATTATGCTTTAATGCAGTGTGGAGAACATGGGACTTTTAATTCAGAGTTGAAAAGAAGGTCATCTTTTTTGCTCTGGCTTCTCTGAAACGGTCAAGACAAATTACAAATCTGGTTCAGCTTCTCTATGGAAATGCAGCTTTTCTCTCCCTCTCTAATTCCCCATGCGCTCAGTTGCAGGGTAACCAGGTTGAGTAGGTCTGCTGCTGGCAAGCAAACACTGGCTGCACCTGGGCAATGTAGTAATTACTGAAGTTGCCGTCTGCTACATAAGGGGCAGGCTGGTAGTAGCAGGTGACGTTTGCAACATTTGGTATGACATTCTGCTCGGCCAAAACACGCACAGCCAGCATGGCGATGAGCCCTAAAGTCTGCCGCCGCTCATGCCCCATCAGGCACACTGTGCTTTCATTCACCACCCCGTGCAGAGTCATCAGATAGTCGTACTTGCGGTCCTCCAGTCCCACAAAGTGGTTCTGGAGGTAGGACTCCAACTTCCGCTGCTGCTCATTGATGTCTGAGAAGTCAATAAAGAAGCGCGAGCACATGTAGCGCTGCAGAGACTTCATCTCTGTCTCAGAGGCAGCTCGGAAGCCTCTGACCAGCAGGTGGCAGTACTTCAGTAGGCCGCCTCCCCGGATCTCCTCAGGGTTCCTTGTGCAGATCACCTTGTTGCGCAGGTGCTCCAGTGCCACGTTAAAGTCCCCGTACACGCTTTCGCCGATGATGGTGGGGTGGAAGGTTTTGGCCATAGGGTTCTCTGAACATTCGTAAAAGAGCAGGAGAGAGTCCAGTTTGATCTGGAACGAGTCCACGCTGAACTCAAACTGCCGTCGCAATGAGTCCACAAACTTGAGCTCAACGTTCTTGCCTCTGTTGTTGGACAGGGAGATGAGGCTCCAGCGGTCCGAGTCGTTGCACACTTTCACCATCTTCTGAACGTAAGCTTCCTGTGAGGCAAAGCCAAGAAATACATTCTGAGTGACTGCTTCTGCATTGCCTTTAATTCCCCTGAATCAATTCAATTTTTAATTATAGATGAACTTTTGCCCACATCAGGACATTCATCACAAGACATTTATTATGCATGGATGGTTGTCGTGACACCATGCTGCACTTTTATAGACCCTACAACTGGAGTCATTTCTGAGGCAGCACCGCTGCCCGCCCTTTCTTTGCGTAAGGTCTAAGAAGCTGAGAAAGCAAGATCGGCTTTAAATTGGTTTAACCCAATCCTCTTAGCAATCGAAAACCTAGGTTTTACTATTAGTAAACTTGGCTAATTGTACTTTGGAGCTTTTAAATGTGCAGTGCCCTTTGAGGCTGCATACACTTTGGTGAAAATGATCTGCAAGTGTAAAAAAGCAAAACAGTGATGTCCAAACACTAAAGAAAAGATATAAGCAGTTAATAACAAAAAGATGAAAAACAAAATAGCAGAAACAATAATACTAAATCGGAGGTCTTATCAATAATAACTAAACAGTAACCAACATTACTAATATGACTACTGAATATAAAAAAATAACAACAATAATAAGAAGAAGTAGAAGAAAAAAAAAGAAGAGGAAGATGAAGAAGAGTGCCTTTATGGTATAATACTACTACTAATAACGACAATAGTAATAATAAAAATAATAATAAAATAATAATAATAATAAGAGTACCTTTAAGGTCAGGGGTGTGATTTTCTCCTTGTTCACTCCCTCGGGCAGAAAGTCCAGGAGACAGTCGAGCACGATGTCCTTGACCATCTGAAACTCGGTCTCTCCCTTGAGCTCTGCACAGAAGATGAGGTCCAGGTCCTTGTAGCCCAGGCCGCTGTGCTCGTGCAGGACGTGGCTGGCCGCGGAGCCGTTCAGTCGGACGTCCCGCACGCGCAGCTCGCGCTCCTCCATGCGCCTCCTCACGGCCTTCACAATCTGCCGGGGCTTCATCTGCAGCGTGGGGAAGTTGCCCCGGCCGTGGATGGGTATGCTCTCGGTCAGCAGGCTGTCCAGCCTCTGCACTTGCTCCCAGCTGAGCACGCTGAAGCTGCTGCCCTGCACAGCCCTGGGGGCAGCGCTGTCCTCCTCGGCCATCGTGCGCACGGGGGCAGGAGAGGAGAAGTCTGGGCGGCAAAGCAGTGGTCTCTAGTGTCTGAGCGGGGGTAAGAACGAGCCCGAGTTCAGCCTCATCGGAGTAAAAGCTCCTGCCGATGGTCCTTATGCTTCTTCTGGACGCTGTAGGACCTGCATGTCTGAGAACTTAGAGTGGAGACTCTGGAGACCTGTATGGATCCCTCTCCGCGGGAGGCAGTAATAATCTGAAGTTGCTCCCTCTTTCCTCCTGTTTTTTGCTTAATGTTCCCGAGGTTGTCAGTGCACGACTCGTTTCCACGGTGGAGCTGAAGGTTCTGCTTCTCGCACGGTTCCTCCCGGATCTATACGACAGTCTGAGTTTTTTTCTCCATCCGTATTGGGGAAAATCCGCGCCTCCTTTGAGCTGATTGGCTAATATTGACTCGCCTCCAACGCTGGGATTGGACAGTATTTCACACTTGCAAGCGGTTCGTCCAATCCTAGCGCTGGCAGAGCGGGGCATGTCGGAATACGGGTGGGAAAAGACTGTAAAGCCTAGCTGGGCTTTTCTCTAAAGTTCAGCCTGTGGCTCCGTGGCTTCAGGGCACACCTATCGCTCTGCACCTGGCACAAGCTTCAGTCTGGCTTCCATCATCTACACGACTTTCTTTTCTTTTCTTTTTCTGTAGTTTTTGAAGCACCCTTGTTTTGAAGCCATACTTGTTTTAGTTTCTTGCATCTCCTCTTAATATTGAACATTATGGTCTCCTCCTTCATCACAAAGTCTGCAGTGTCCTGCAGGTTCAGCCGCAGGATAAAGTGGGTCATTGGTGTGAGGTGGACACAGGACACAGATCATCTCTGCATCACACTGAGTTCTGCAGGTTCAGCACCACGTGGGCCAGATAAAGTAAAATAAGTGCATGCACAGTAAAAACCTGTGTTATGGCAACAATGAGCAATGGATCATGATTAATGGTCATAAGACCAAAAACAGCTTCACAAACAGGGTAAAACTGGCCATTAAACCACGTTGTTTTCGAATTGCAAACTGTAGTGTGTAATGCTATTACAAGCTCAGATAAACCAGAGTAACACATATATATCAGATAAACCAGAATTATAAATATATATCTTTTATTAAAGCCCCTCGAACTGCAAGCAAATGAACAAACTTTTTGTAAACAAAGCAATGAGATGGTGCGTGGATTTTAGATCTGATGTCTTTGTACTGCCCCCTACAGATGGTGGTGTGAAATACAGTTATAGTGTAGGTAGATCACAGTTAATTAGGACTGGGTCATTTGTTTAATTAAAAAACAAACAAAATATAACAATAAAATATAGCAGACTATCATTGGAAAGACCATTTCTTGCCAGTGCTAGATCTAGAACTACTCTAGATCTACATGTCTGCACCAGTGTCTGCTAAAAGGCCAATAGAAATGTTTAAGTAGTTTTAATTTTTAGTCTGAATCATGTCCAAGCTTCCCAATGGCTGAGTAATAACCAGCTCATTCACTGTTGCCACAGATCATTCAGCATATTACTGCCTCTTAGAGGTTTCAAACATGCGTTTAGCGAGACAATGGACGTTTTAGACTTCTCTCTCCACTAAAAATACACACAGCATTTCATCTGAAGGCAGCTTACAGCACATCATTGACATCAGTGCACTCCTAGACATGTACGTCAGAAACTGATGGTAGAACATAAGCTGTGGCCCAGGTGCTCCTGAAGCTGAGGAGTCAGAGATTGGGTGCAGTGTCAGGGTGGGGCATCTGTCAGGATCTATCAAGGCACAAGGTCTGCGTCACTGCCCTTTAAATCCAGCTTATCCCATTTACTCTAACACATTCTTAGCCTAGAGAGGAGGACCTGTGCCCCTACGCCTACCTTAAGTGATGAACCTGGCTTACTTGTATGTAAAACGCCAATTCACATAAATCTTTTAAAACTAAGTGGTCCTAAACTTAAACATAATGACTGTAAAACATTCACTCCAGAGCTGTCCAATCAAATTTCTACTTTTACTTTTAACGCTGTCAGTTTTGTTAGTCTTGTTCACTATTAATACTACTAAAAATACCAAGAGTGGAAAAAATACAGAAAACATAGTGATAGTGATAGCATAAGTATTGTGTTAAAATCTTACTCCATTAAAAGTGGACAGATGGGGGTGAACTCTGCTTAAAATATTTACATTTTTAAATATGTAAAGTATATAAAGTTTAAGTACATAAATGAAAAACTAACAGATTAGTGAGTCAGTCAAAATCTTTTCTACAAAATTCTTCAAATACTAGAATACACTTAAGGATATCTTGACATGCACATGGAGTCATAAGCCCTGCATTGCTTAATATGGGCAGTTTCATTTCACACTCAAATAAATTTGATGATTTTTTAAAATAATAAACAGTGTGGGACCTAAACTACGCTTTGGGTAAAACTGTAATAAGTAAAAAAAAATATGTTTTTTTTTTCTTGGAAATGTAATTGATGAAGTATTCAGTTTCAGTAATATTTAGTTGAAGTAGGTTACAAATCTTCCAAAATAATACTAATGTAATACAGTTACTTTACCACCCCTGAAATATCATATGTCTTTGTAAAGTGGCATACATATCTGAACATGGACTGTGTCTTTCAATAATGACAAACATACAGATGAAAAAAGTCCTGGCCAGGTCAAAAATCTAATGTCTAGAGACAGCAACTTTTGCCCTCTATTAATAAACAAAAGTTCTTTTGTGGTCCCCAAGAGCACATCTCTGAACCTCCTGACCAAGACTGATCTGGACACACAGGATAATAAACCAAGTGCAGAGGGTGGGCTTTGCCAATGAACTGACAAAAGTGGGATTTTTTTATGGGCGCAAAATCTTAAACTGCTGTGTCATATCCAAGCTGTCAAAAGGAATTTATTTGCATTTATGAGCTCTCTTCATTCTCCAGTATTTTTTTCAGTGGACAGAGAGAAGTGCTGATCAGTCGGTGAAAGAGAGCAATTATTCATGTTATTCTTTGGATTCCTTGCAGAACAGGAAAATAATGACTAATTTAATCTTGTTAATATAGTGTTATGACTAAGTTATCACACAGTGGCTATCAGAGATCAGAAAAGCTTTCGGTGAAGAGCCAATAAGAAGCATCTTTGACAGACTTGTGATCACATAACTGCTTATCACTTCAGAATGGGAAGTGATGTGCATGTCTGGCTCAGTTGCTATTGAAAAAAGGCAATCCCCTGCCTATTGCGCTGTTACATCTAACCACGCCGTGCAACAATTCACTAGTTTTGAAAAGACGTGTTTGTGTCGCTTTTGAGCAGTATATCTTGCAAATACGCTTTCTTTTACAAATACTTCTAGCAGAAAAAAATTCCAGTGTGTAGTATGGCAGAGTATCTTTGCATTGCTTCTCAAATATTGTTGATATTTTCATTTGCATTTTAATGAACAATTTTCCACTGTAAAAATGTTTTAACTTAAAATAGAACAATAAAATAGAAAGTCAAACAATACATTAGAGGGTAAACAAAAGGTTCTTATTACTTACTATGAGAAGGTTAATTAAATTTTAAGGCAACCAAATTAGCTACACGTACATGCATATATTATTCCTACACAGAGTAGGAATACACAGAGACTAGGAGTACCAGTATGAAAATGACGCTGAATTCCGTTTTTCCTTCCTGTCCCTCATTTATCATCAATTGAAATACCAGGTGGGCAGTTTGAGTGGGCCCTGCTGGACCGCTAGTCGCAGTGCTAAAGTGCACAGTTAGTTTTGGGAGAACGTCAGATCAGTCCTTGCTCCAGAATGGGATTTCCATCCTTTCTCAGTTCATTTGGTCCGACTCGAGGGACAACCTGATGCGGAATCTCTCGGCTTTTGAGGAACTTTAGGGTGGGATTAAAGAGGGTGGGCCAGAGAGATGGAAAAATGAAGCCGTCGTTGTGCCTTCAGTTCCACACACAAAAATACTTTGGTGGATCAGTGACAATAGCAGGTTTATAATGCTGGTGCTGCATGTGTCCCTGTCTCTGACTGATCGATAGATTGAGAAACCCATGAGCCTCTGTGAGGTTTGACCTCTTTGATTACAGGCATTTTGCAGTTTAGCTTCCTGCTCCAAAGGTGCAAGCAGACAGCGCTGCTGCTAAAGAGCTTTAGCTAGTGATGTGCAGAGCAGACGTGCTTTCCATCAGCTGTAACAGACTTCCACCTCTCTAATGCCTCAGAGACCTATGACTAAACCCCCAGCCAACTGTTACAGCCCATTCAGTAACAATCTTATCAGGGAAATTAAGTGGTTATTATTTTTATCAAATAAAAAGAAACATTTTCCTTACATTGAGGTGATTGGCCGTGAGTGAACTTTCTTGTGTACTGCTGCCCAATCCTGCCTAGCAACTCATGTGTTTAAATCCCTATCTGAGACAGTGTGGGACTCTCTACTCTGCCTCCTCTCTGGCTGTGGACCAGACCGTGCACAGCAGCACATGCCCGCAGCGTTTACTATGCCAAAGGCGTGGAGGATCACTGACGTCACACAACTCAGCAAGCATGTTCGCAGTTACGCTCCAACTTGTGGCCCTAATCATTCAAAGCAGGCAGCTAATGAAGAGCACTCGTGTAATCCATGCTAAATAGCTCCATGACAGCCAAATGAGATCAGGAGGGCTGGCTTGGTTAGGTTCTTAGCTATAGATGGAGAGAGACTAAGCGGCTGGACTTGACATTTCAAGACTGCTAAAGGGAGGTCAAGCGTTATAACCTCTCACTCACTTTCTCCTTTGCTCATTTCTCACTTTGATGTAACCTAAACGCGACAGACTATGTCAAAGGTACAAAGTCCTTCCCAACCAGATGCTCTGGATGAATGGTGAGCTCCATGTCCTACTCAAGGCTTGGGATGCTGCCTTCAAGTGTGGTAACACAGTGCAGTCAGGGCCAACCTCAAAAAGGGCATCCAAACTCGTGTCAAGTAGTGCATGTGGCAAGGTATTCAGGCTCTCACTGACTTCAAACCATTGAACTCCATGCCCCCATCCAGCAATAAGTCCCTCCCTGACAAACTCAGCCTCCTCTAACCTCCCAAGGAGATCAACCTTTCACACTCTTTACCCTTTGTTGTTTTCTCCACCTTTAGGCTGCAGACCTTAACATTATACCAGGTTGAGTGTTAGTGCATTTGCAGGGTCTTTGTAAATATCTTTCATCTGTCTCTGGTCCAGGTGGCTGTTCTGACATGCTTCCAGACAGGCACCATTGTGCCAGTGCCAAAGACCTCTGCTGAAGCCAGTCTAAATGACTACCTCCTCACTGGTCTCACAAAAATTTTCACCATGTACCCCCTCCCCCTACTCTTGACTCACACAAGTTTGCTTACTGGCCAGATAAGTCAGCAGAGGATGCCATCTTCACCGCTCTGGAATCTGCACTGAACCACCTGGACAAGACTAACACCTATGTCAGAATGCTGTTTTAACTTAAGCTTGGCATTCAGCACAGTCATCACCTCCAAGCTGGCCTCCAAACTGCACACCTTGGGAGTCAGCACTCTGCAAGGGAGCCTGGACTACCTGGCCAATCAACCACAGATTATTCAGCTGAACAACTGCACCCTCCCACCATCACCCTGAACACCGGTGTGCCACAAGTCTGCCTAAAAGGAAGAGGTCCAGCATGGTGCATAGCCAACAAACCACGTCCCCAATGTAAGGAACATCAAGGAGCCCATTGAGCACTAAATCCTGTGACCATGTCCCCATCCACATTGATGTCCACATCTCTGAGGCCCTCACTTGGACCTATAATACTTCCACTTTGGTGAAGAAGGCACAACAATACATCTTCTTTCTCAGGCAACTAAAAAAGGCTAAGATCCCAGTCACTGGCAAACTTCTTTTGCTACCATTGAGAGCATCCTGACAAACTGCATCTCTATGTGGAACAGCAGCTGTTCTGCCAATGATCAGAGGGCTCTGCAGCTGATCATCAAGTCTGCACAACACACCCCCAGATACCAGATCCTCACCACTGATACCCTTCATTAGCAGAGATGCATCTGGAAGGCACTTACCAACCCAACCACAGTTTTCCCTCCCTCTCCCTAGAAGGAAATATTGCAGTCTCCACAATCAGACCTGTGGTCTCAGAAAAGTTTCTCACCAACAGAGGTCAAGCTTTTGAACTCTTGAATATTCACCCAAATGCTCTGCCTGCAGAATCTGATCATCTCATGTTGCACTACTCAGTCTTGGACTGTATCTCATTTACGATACACATGTATGCTCAAATCTGTATTTACTGTTATGAACATATTTCAATATATTAAACTTTTATGTACTTCAGTGTCACAACTGTTATCTGTAGCATAGCCCAGTCTTCTAGTTCTTACTTACAGCTATTCTCATCTTGCGCATTCAGTATATTTAAATTTATATTCTGCGGTATTTTAAATTTATATTATTTATATTCTGTGTAAACTTTTATAGAACAGTCATTTTATTCTGTATCTATGTTGATTGCACACAATTGCTTGTTTGTACTTCGGTTAGATACAACTGCATTAGTTCTAACTGAATCTAATTGAATCTAGTCTAATCTTCCTGCTCTAGCATAGTTGAGAACTGAAATGTGATGCATAAGAGTTATAAGAGATGCATAGGTTTTGGTGCTGTGACCTGTGGTCTGTTGCTGATGTAGTACTACCCCCTTTTTTGATTTTGTGCATTTGCAAGATGTGCAAACAGTGGAAATAAGAATCTTCTGGCCTCAGTGGAAAAAATGCATGGGACCTCACATCAAAATTACCTTCTTAAAAAAGCTATGTCATCTTCTTGTTTACTGGCTTTTGCTATGTCTTGCTCTGGGGGCATTGTTTGCCATTTTAATGTGGATAATGTGAGGTGAAGAGGCGGAGCTTGTGTCACATACCCCGGGACTGAGTACAGGGCTCCTCCGCTGATAACGGACAGGTTAGCTTTATCAAGGTAGAAGCCAGAACTCTTTAAAAATGCAGGGTCTCCAGCCAGTTAGTAGGAGGAAGGAGAGAGAGCTGCTAGAGAAGAGACTGATGAAAGAGTCTGAGGATAGTTCAGCCAAGTGTGGTGGTGGTTTTGTTGTGTTTTTGAACCTTTATGCCTCTTTATTTTGAATAAAGCTCCGTCGTGCACCTGCACTTGTGTCCGTGTGTGTCTCTGTGGTTATGTGTTTGGGTTTTGAAGCCAGTGAGCATCAGCCACTCCCCCGGCCAGTTTAATTTAAAATCATATTGGCAGTCACGTTGTAAACTGTTGTAAACTACTCTGTTCACATCATATTAACCAATTTTTTTAATGTGCCAAATCAATAAAACTGACTATGCTGTCCACTGAAATAATCTGTGATAGTTTGCTTAGTAACTAGAGCTTACTGCTAACAAACTATTCAATTCAATTGAATATTGTTTATATAGTGCTTCTGTAAAGCTGCTTTGTGACCATTGCTGTCACAAAGCAGCTTTACAGAATCCAGGTCCGAGCTCCTAGTATGCAAGCCAAGGGAGACAGAGGCAAGGAAAAACTCCGTAAAGCTGGAGTAAGAAACCTCGGGAGGAACCAAGACTCAAAAGGGGACCCATCCTCCTCTGGCTGACCCAGAGAGAGAGAAAGAGTCTACTTTTTCTAGTCTTAGCAAACTGAAATTTTATGGTAACAAATGATCACTATGCAAACAAAAACAAGAATATCCAAAATGGTTCACAGATGAAGGCCAAAACATTCATAACTTTAAATGTAAGTGAATGTATAAAACATCTTCATTTTGGAGCATTTCTGCTGGTCTGTTTGTCATGAAAGTTTCACACAGAGTAAAGGGTAGCTATTGTGGATATGTGGTTTTCTTTGGACAGTGACAAATTCTTTGCAGACATTACGTAACTGAAACAACAAGAATACCCAAATTCAAAAAGAAAGCGGAGGCGTCCTTAAAACCTTTGACAGGCAGAGTATGAAAGGCACTGGTCGAAGATCAGCACGACTCAGAGAGCTGATAAAGCTGATTGTGACAACTTGGTTGTAAAAAGCGCTATATAAATAAAACTGAATTGAATTGAATTGAATGCAGGGTCTGGGCCTGGCTCTGGCCTGCCATCTAAGCAGGTAGAGAATGGAAAAGGAATTCTTCAGGATGGATAAACTGTCCCTTTTTCCTTCTTTGTCACAAATACACAGCTCCTTAGGTATCTTATGGGGTTGGAGGGCAGCCGGATGGCTTCTCCATGTGTCAGGAGGGAACACTGACAATCACTTTCCAGCAGTGAAAGAATGTTTTCCGCTCTGAGTCTCCTGATCAATGAAACTATAGTCAAAGCAAAGCACACCATAGTCATACTTCTCACTGGAGGCTGTAAAAAATATAAGAAAAACTTAGTCTGAACAAGGCTGAACAAGAGGCAATATACCCATTACCACTGTTGTGAAAATTTTGCCACCACTGAAAAACTTCCCTAATCTGTGTTACTCTTCTTTAGGCAACTTCCCATGACACAGCATCTTCAACTGTTCGTTGATAAAGCCTGCACATTGTGCAGACAATTTTTTATCCCTTATTAAAGTGTAAAAACACTCAGCGTAAGTCATTTTCAGTATTCAGCAGTGGTGGTCAAACAGGATCATATTAATCATTCAAGATCATACAAAT
Organism: Brycinus macrolepidotus; assembly: GCA_037974445.1. Classification (NCBI taxonomy): domain Eukaryota; kingdom Metazoa; phylum Chordata; class Actinopteri; order Characiformes; family Alestidae; genus Brycinus; species Brycinus macrolepidotus. Next base: position 18,260,517 of record JBBPCZ010000007.1, on the reverse strand, counting down.
GATCGGGTAACACCATTTACTCTACACACAAAATGATGTGTGATTTCAAAAGAGAACACATATCAGAAGCATGACATGCTGCAGCAACTGTAAGGATCCAATAACGTTTAGTAATTGTTTTGCAGACTGTTATCACACTGCTTCCTTCACACTTTTTCTTTTCAGTTAGATTGACTTGAGTCATATATATATGGATGTATGTATATGAGGCCAAGTCTCAAAATTGCAAGTGCAAACACACCTAAAATGCATTTAAAATAGATATAAATACAATTGCTCAAACCATTCCAGGAGGTGGTATGAGACACTTTCAAGCCAGTAAAAATACATCTGTCTCTCCAGGACACATTTGAAAACCAAAACCCCTCCCTGTGCTGTGATGGTGCGTCTCTGCTGTGATACTTATGGAATTAATGGGGGCATCGCTGCTCTTTCAGATCATCTCGATGTGAGTTTCATTTTAATTCCGTTACCCACTTTGAATAAGCCAGTTAGCTCAAAAAAGACCCAGTTCAGTCAAACATTAAACTTTCTCGCTACAATAAACTGCGTTTTAAAGTAGTTCATGATGGAGATGCAACAGAAGGATAATTATTCTTAATAACACTCTTCTTATGAATATTGACTGTGTTGTGCAAAACTGTTCTTTTCTTTAGTATAGAGCAGAAACATGATGAGCAGAACAGTTGATTGGTTGTTGTTTACAAGCTAATTTGCATACTCATCACATGAATGATGAATGGAGACTGGCTGAATGGAGACGCATTTAGTTAAAATCTTGTCAGGATACAATTCACATCCTAGTTGCATGAAGTTTCCAGGTGTAAACAGGATCTTTGATACAAGACGGTATTTTTGATAGAAGGAGAGGAGGAGACAGGACTGCAGCGTTAGAGGATGTTTCATCAAACAGGAGTTTAAACTCAAGAGTATCAGTGGCTGAGCTGATTGAGGGACTAGGCATGTGTCACAAGGGTGGAGCTGAGGGAGAAACATCCATTGTCTTCTCTGTAGACCAGAGTGAAATCGCAGTTTATTGTGAAATAACAAATTGTTGCCTTCAAGTTTGTTCTGAGCTTGTAGGTTAGTTGGCCATTCACTGACTTGAGAAGTCTTTACAGAGAGTGAGAGTTTGAGGAAATAAATTAATAAAGAAAGAAATGAAATTAATAAAATTGCATTACATTTTACTGTTAGGTGGTCAGTGTAAAGTCCTGTTGTTCCTGTGTAGGCAATCATGTGTCCCTCTTTACTGCTGTCCTTATCATAGCAAGAAACAAACTTTCAGTGATGTGCAGTGGCTGCAAAAGTATTCAAACCCCATAATACTCATCATAATTTTCTATATCATAAAACATGCACACACAATTTCCTCTAACAACACTTATGTTAAGAGCTCTTTTGCTCCAGTTTATTTTCAATGCCAAAATAGGTTATTTGTCTACCACCATTAAAAAAAATAAAAATCTAAAATAAGCTGTTTACATAAGTATAAAACCCCCGTGCTTTGGAAGCTCCAGGTTTACACAAATGACAAATTAATCACAACACAAAGGTGACACGTATTTGACCGCAATTAAACATAATTGGGTAGCATTTGTGAGTCCTTAAGTAAGGTCTCTCTGGACAAAAAGCACCCTATGTAAGGGCCATTTTCTTTGTTGGAAAATCACTGCAATAACGAAGACAAAGGAGCATTCTGCTGATGTGAGAAACAAAATCAATGAAAAGCACAAGGCAGGAAACAATATTAAAGAGTCTGAATAATCCCATTAAGCACTGTTGGATCCATCATCAGAAAGTGGAAGCTTCATCACAGCACCCAGACCTTTACTAGAACAGGCCGTCCCTCAAAACGAAACACTGGAGCAAGACGTCAACTGGTGAGAGATGCTACTAAATATCCAGCCATCACTCTCGAAAGTGTGCAATGTTTTTTGGCTGAAACTGGAGTGAAGGTACATAGATCCACATATTCAAGAGCTCTCCATGATACAGGCCTCTATGGGAGTGTCGCAAGAAAGAGGCCATTCCTTAAGAAAGTCCACATGTGGTATTTACTACAAAGCATGAGAAAAACCCACTTACGATATGGGAGAATGTTTTATGATCAGATGAGACCTAAATAGAACCTTTTGCCAGACTTCAAAGAGGTATGTGTGGTATAAAACTGACACTGCCCATGTCTGAAGAAACACCATACCTATGGTGAAATATAGTTGTGGCAGAATCATGCTATTGAGATGCTTTTCATCTGCGCTGGGAATCTTGTCTGAGTTGAAGGGAAAATGGATGGACACAAATACCACAAAATATTGCAAGAGAACGTGTTCCAGTCTGCTATAAACCTAGGACTCAGGAGAAGATTCATCTTTCAACATGATAATGACCCTAAGCGTAAGGCCAAAGCAACACTGGAGTGGTACAAAAACAGAATGGTGAATGTTTTTGAATGGCCTAGTCAAAGCTATGATCTTAACCCTATTGAGAATCTGCCGAACTATTTCAACTGCTGTCCAGAGACACTGATTTCTATAAATTCCTCTGACAAATCACTCCTAAAACTAATACATACTTCAAAAGAATTACAGCTGTTATTCCAGCACAATAGTTGCAGCAAAATAGTATTATGTCTGGAGGCTGAATACACATGCAAATCCTGTATTTGAGGTTTCCTTTTTTGGTTTGATATTTGCGGAAAATGTTTTATTTTGGCTTTAAAAAACGTATGGTTATAGCATTAAAATACTGATTGGAAAACGATGTGTACTAATCTTTTGACTTTCAAGAGGGTTGAATACTTTTGCAAGCCACTCTACAGATGGACTATTTTCTTGAACTGGAAAAACACGGTGGTTCTACTGGAAAAAAATTATTTTGAAAAAAGAGTGCAACAGTGCTGGACAGAACAGAGCAGGGGTGCTCAAATTGGGTCCTGGAGAACAGTGTGATGAACTCACCTGTTTATTGCCATGTTTACTGAGTGTGTTTGAGGAATTACTGAAATGTGTTGAACACTGGCCCCCCAGGACTGAATTTTGCACCTCTGGAACAGAACGTTCCGGCTCTTTTTCTTTGCCCCATTAGTATCAAACAGCTTACAGTCATCATCACACTCCTCACAAAAAGGTCCACATGGCACTCAAAGTCCATTTAAGAATGATTCAAACGTGAGCCGGGTTGTTTAAGGACAGCTGTTATTCTCCTTTATGGGATGTAACTCTCCTAATAAAGAAATACACTTTGCCATGCATGGATCTCAAGATGTCTCTGCGACCCCCTAATGTTTTCGTCAGTCCCACAGAACATCTGCTCTCAGACTAATTGAGTCAAATAGGTAATTGCTATTCTCTTCACAGGACCCATGTCAGATGACTAAATGGCACCATGTCAGTAATTACCACCTATAAAGGCCCTTAATCACGATGCACTTTTTTTATGGAGGGGTTATCCAGTCTGCTCTTGCAACCGCACCTTTTTAACACCGTAATGGAACTTCAGCATGCAAAGGGAAGAATCTGTTAGAGAGGAGTCGTCTACCTTATCTAATCACAAGCATCAAATTCATCAGGAGCAGATCAAAATGAGCACATAAATGAAAATGTAACAGGAATAAGGCTGACATCACTCAAAATAATTGTTAGGGTCTCATCTCACTCCTAATGTGAATGATAACGGGTCATTTTGAACCTTTCAACAAAAAAATGAACGGTTATAAGTGTTTACAATAGAATAGCGTGTAGTAATAATACAGATAAGCTCCATGAAAAATGGAAAGTATAATTACTCTCATACAGGTCTTTTGCTGTCCTATAAAGTGTGACAAGTTTGGTCACTCTAAACAGAAGGAAAAATTATGTATTACGAAAGTGTATGAAAATGTACATTTAAAGTTCAACCATCTTTTTTGTGTATCTCCTCAGGAAAAAGTACAGTATGTAACTAAGTACGAAACTGTGGGCTTGAATCAGACGTTGAGTCGCCATGACACACCACCGCACTCAAATCCACTTCTATTCTCTGCAGCAATATAATACTACATCTTGTTTCAGGTTCAGTTGCCTTGTGTGAGCCACTCACTTCCCACGATTGCTGAAATGTAGAATTGCTCCAAGAGGTTTTAGGGTTGTTTCCGACCATGCCTTCAACATGACAAATATAAAAAAGAGACTGTGTGAATGCTGGAGGGAGAGAACTCTGGATGAATTTCTCAGCGGCTTCCGCATCCCGCATAAAAGCGTGGACCCACCCTTTTGATGAGCAGAGACTGAACTGAGAGAAGGCTGAGAAACATGGAGAAGGGTGGTGGTGGGATGTGAAAACTTTGTCACAGGAAATGCAAGGTAGAGATGAAAATTTAAGGTGTTAGATTGAAAGGTTCTCCTCCTAAACTTGAGATATTTCATAACTCCATTTTTTGCCTTCTTGGATTTAAAATTTGTGTTTAAATATCTTCATTTCAATGTAAAGGTTATTTGTAGTTGAGCACAATTTTAAAGAAACTTTGTTATACAACCATCCAGTTATTATAACTATCCAGCTCAAATTTCCCTGTGTGCTCTTAGGGCACATTTCAAGTGACTGAATTCCTCAACCGTGGACCAGTTTGTGTTTCATTCAAACAAAGACTATACACAGTGGAACAAAGAAAGCCAGAATTGATGCACATGAGTTCTTTATTGCATGCCACTGCCAGGATCCTCTCTCAGCAACAAACATAAATGCATTCTCTTTTCCTGTAGCACCCAACTAGTACTTCAGGATCACAGAATAAAAAATGACCTGCCTACAGAGCCAGGTGATGGGAGTATGTGCTTGTGCATAGCAAGTGCTAAGTTGGCCTACTGATATAAGTCTTCAGCTAAGAGAAAGAAATGAAATTAACATAACAGAATTTACTTCAAGTACAGAAGGCATACAATATTTAAATCCTTACACTATATTTCCAGCATAGGCCCAGAGCTGTCTATCCAGACACACACCTCCCTCTACACTCTCTAAAGCAGACCAATCTCAAATATTTTAAACAGCACCAGACACTTCTTGAGCACTCTCATGATGCTGTTAAATTCAGGCTCTTTCACATAAAGTGAACAAATCTTTGGCAAATACTCTGGTCTGCACGTGTGGACAATATGCCCGCCTCTCCCCCTTCTGAACTGTGGCAGGTCCAAAATTCTCACCTTATGACTGGCACCATAATAAACTTTAATCATTGACTGCAACCTCTTAAAGGAGACATTCAGCAAAAGAAATAAATAAGCAGCACTGAAATGCCCAACACAAGAGCCCAAAGCAAACAGATTCAACAATCCAGTTCCACAGCCAAGGGACAGTTTCAGGGAGAAGTTAACACTGACATACCGGAGTGCCCAAGGGATATGAAGCATACGTGTTATGGATATGTTGCAGTTATGCTAGTATGAATGTATGTTCCAAGTAGGTGTGGCGATTGGGCCTTGGGGTGACCTCTCCACCATGATGAGCTCATCTGGGTTGTTCAATGCTTTGTAGTGAACCAGCAAGTCCTGAATTGCTCGCTCTTCAATCTACAACAGAAGACGTAATTAAAATCAGATTGTACTTATGGGTGTAGACAATCAGTTTCAGTGATGTCTGGATCTGCTGTTTTGACCAGGTCAGATGATGACAGTCATGTTTGTATTGTCCAAACAATAAAACCAACATAAGGACACTTTACTGTGATTACATGATTGACATTGGGCAGAGGTCTGCTCAAGCCACCACTTACCTGTATCAATGCCAGAGGCTTCTCTCGACTACGAATTAGTGCAGCTTCCTGTTGTTTCTCCTCCTCCACAATGGATGCAAAGGTCACTGCAGTAGCAGATGGTGGGCTGCCCACTGACCCAAGCAGCCATGGCCTTACCAAAAAATATAAGTAAACTGCAGTGAATTTCATATTCATGCAATTATTACCCATCACACTACAACAAATATTAGGTAATTTTATATTTAAAAGAAGTGAGAAGTTGAGTTTACTTGGGATGACAAGCAGGTTGCAAGTGTGTGTGAGTTTGTGTTAGTGACCCCATGTAAGCTTGAAAGTGAGAATTTCCAAACAAGGCAACAGTTATTTCATGGCAGCAGGAAGCTTAACAGTAGACCATGAACCCAACGCAACACAGTCTTCAATGTTCCTAAGTTCACACACACCACACTTTTACTAAGGAACCTTCACTGGCTTCCTGTAGCCGCTCGCATTAAGTTCAAGTCCTTTACACTTGCTTTCAAGGCCAAGAATGGACTTGCACCCCCATACATATCAGCACTGATCAAACAGCGTGTCTCTTCTCATCCTCTCAAAGATTCAAGCACGGCTCGCCTTGAGCCTCCGCTGCTCAAAGGAAAAGGAAGACATGCGTCAAGACTCTTCTCAGTCTTGGCCCCCCAGAGGGCAATGAACTCCCGCTACCGATCAGATCTGCGGAGTACCTCACTGTCTTCAAGCATCGTCTGAAGACCCATCTCTTCAAGGAGCACCGTGGCGACTAACTATGCCTCTCGTTTCTGCTTATTTATTTCTTCTTATTTATTCTTCCCCATCTCCCCCACGTCCAAAAAACAAAAACAAAAACAAAAAAAACCAACCAAAAAAAAAAAAAAAAAAAAAAAAAAAAAAAAAAAAAAAAAAAAAAAAAAACAACTAACTCTTATCTCCATGCCTTCCTTACTTTTGCCTTAACGTCGGACTTTTCTTGACAGGTGTTGTTTAGAGGTACTTAGCCTGCAGTAACTTGGTTGAATAGCGGACGTTGATTTAAATATAGCTTTACAGGTTTAAGGAACAGACGTGGACTATTTGAGTACTAATGTACATCGCTCTGGATAAGAGCGTCAGCTAAATGCCATAAATGTAAATGTAAATACTAACAATATTTCAGATTTAGAGCGCTCTAGTCAAAGCACTCAAGCCTTCAGCTGGATGTTAAAGAGCAATCCTTTCCTAAGGGAACAAGAGCAGTGATCTATAACCAACTGTGTCCTCTCCTTGGCCTCCTCCCACTCAGGGTGTACTCAAATACACATAGTGCAGAGCAAAGTAAAAGATTGCTTGCGACAAAGTCTGCCCTTATCAATAGAGATTACGATCACAGACAAAACAATGTAGTGAAGTACGGGGGGGAAGTATTCAGACTTGTGCTGTAGCTTGGCACAGCAGGGAGTGAATCGAGCACAAGGGAAGACTGGCCAGAGCTGGCCAGGTCTGTATCCTGATATCAGATCAGTACTGGCACCAGCTCGGGAAACTTCCCTTAAGGTTTTGAGTAACCCTGCCAAGAGAGGTCACGAAGAATAACATTTATCCACACACACACAGAGGTTCAGTTTCTGTGTTTCTGTAGAACACAACATATAAACATTTCAAATCAACATCAGTTATCAACAAAGGCTTAGATTTTGATAATGAATGACAGGATCTAAGCCAAACTGCAACTTCTTTTGTCTGTCTTTCAGTGTTATTAAGCTGTAAAAGTCGTTGTGTGTCCTCTCAGCCATGAGCTCATTAACTAAAACCTCTCAGCTGCAATAAGACTTAAGTCTTTGTAATGCATGATCTAAGCTCTTAAGATCAAGACAGTTTCTAAAGTAGGCTCTATAGGAAGTAAATGCAGATGGTCACCCATAAGGGTTAAAAATAATAAGAGAGAGAGAACAGAAGAGAGGGCTTATGGTAGACATGGGTATTATTTAAAGGTCTAATCACTACTGCTGATATTTACACCATAGCCTTTAAAATGATTAATACCTGCTACTTGAACCCAAATGAGTCCTAGTAATGCACAATACATATAAAACCACACAGAAATGCAACAGTGCCACCTAGAGGACAAAATGGCATGTGAGTGTTAGCAGGTGAGAGAGGCACTAGGACTAAGAAGTATTTACAGCAGCTTGGTTTACAAGGAGCCCAATATTCCAGTTAGGAACAATCGATTGCAGAGTGATAGCTTAAATCTTTTCATAAAACCACCAAAAAAATTAAATAAATAAAAAGATAAAAAAAAAGAAAAGAAATGTACCACCTAAATCAACCAGATTGCTTGCTGGCGCCATTCTTTCTGCACATGCCCTCGACGTAAATGTGTGGCGACATGTTTCTCAAAATGAAATCTTCCATGCTGAACCTCTGCAGAGAGTTTGTTTTTAATGCAAACCCTTAAATAACGGAATTATTGGACGACAAGACCAAAATAAGAAAAAAGAAATTTTTCAAACTTTTTCCAAAGTCCACGAAAAAAATAAAGCCAGTCAAAACAAAGTGCTGAACAAATTAAAAAACGCTGGAAAACTGCGAAGACCGTGTACTACAAAACTAAACCCCACCAACTTTGTTCTGAGACATTATAGATGAAGTAATGGGAGAATCCACCTTAAGATGATACAGTGGAAGACAAATGCATGATGTGCGCATATCGCACAGTTGTTCTGATTAAATTCTTCAGTGCATGTAAACCCCAGACCATATTAGATCCCGTGTAAACAAGCTGACCAGAATTCTTCAATTGGAATTATTTCAATCAGAATGACTGTGTACATGTAAACCTAGCCAGTGTAAACACAGGAGCTGGATGATCATAAAGCAACACATATGCCATGTCTGGGTGTACAGGGTTGAATGCAGCAGTGTCTCACCCTGCAGGTTTGTCAGCATTGCCGGACTCAGAACACTTAAAGGTCACTTTTCTGGCACAGACGACAGAGCCTCCAAGGCCTGCTGGACTTCCGATAACCATGGGGGCAGCTGCCGATGGTTTACTACGCTGCTGCTCCTCTTCCATCAACAGATCCCGGAAAGAGAGTGAAGAGGGAGTGGACTGCAACGTTGCCGCCCTAAGTACAGGTATGGACAGAACTCTCACTGTAACTGGGTAAAGCAATGCGGAGGGAAGGATAAAACACATATCGAATTGATACACACCAAGTCTTTGCAGGCTTTACTGGAACAACTAATGGGGGTGATTTAGCAGACACTCCCTCCATGCTGCCCTCTCTGGTGGCTATGGCCATCATCTTCCTTTGCTTTTGAGACAATTTAGTAGTGATGGCTGAAGGCTTGATGATGCTTCCAGACCTGTTCATCACATAAGGACAGGGAAATGGAGTTGGAAACATTTTAACTTATATTTATTTCTAGGAACTGGACGATTAATATTTTTGATGAAAAACAAGAGAATCTTAACAAAATCAGGAGATAAATACAGAGATTTTCATTATTTAAAACTGCTAGTATGTTGGTTACACTCAGTGTATCCAGAAGAGTTTCCATTTTCATCAAAAAACATTCTCACAGGCACAAAAGAGTTAAAAATGTACACAAACACTGTCATCTTTCACATCAGAGACAGCGTGGTCCAGAGAACACGCAGACGCAGACACTTCTGTAGAGCTTCAAGCTCCTGTATAAAGCGATGCAAGTGCTCAAGTCCAAGTGTTCAGCCATACTTGGCAGAACAAACTATTACCCAGTGTCTACGTCTCTGAGCCACATCAGCTAAAAGAATATAACTTCACCACCACTACTACTCAATGGATCCATTTCTTCCAACATTTCAGAGCGTTTAAGGACCGTTGCACCTTTAAAAAAACAACAGAGTATTTAAAAAAAACAAAAAAAACAACCTCACGTCTGCTAAACAGAGTAAAATCAGGAAAGAAAAACACTACTGCCCTGTGTGGCCTATTTAGTGTTGAAACTCTCCAAGATTTTAGCATAACCAGCACAAAAAGTACAAGTACAAGACCAATGTTCAGCTACACTTACGAGCCAGGACTCTTTGGGGTTGCTCCGAGGTTCATGGAATTGGCCTCCATTTCCATAATGGCCCTGAGGTCTGCAACAGGTGCCGGGCAAGTAGGACTGAACAAAGAACCAGTGTCACCTTGGCTGCATTACAATGGAGAACATATTAGGGGCATACTAGATGCATTTGAATATTGCACCACTCATACACTTCAAGGTAAATCAAAATTTTGAATTTGAGTAGACATGGGTAGACAAATTATGAATGTACTGCAGTTCGTTGAATTCCAGCTCTTTCATACTAGAATGCGGCCTTGAAACTATGCCTAGGTTTAGGGCACAGCACAAGATGAAAGTTTCCCTACAACTTACTTGGCCTTAACCTTGGGGATGTTTTCTGGGGTTGAACACTTGGTAGGCACAGCTCCATTTCTCAATTTTGGGGTCCTGGGAGAAGTTTTCCAGTCAACATATCCTGACCTCTCCTCCTGAGGTGCAAGACAATGTTTATGAACAAAATATTGGTTAACAAAATCTGAGCCACATATGTACAGTGCATACATGTGTGGGAACGATGCCATTACTTGTGCATCACAGACCTGAAATATGGGTGACTGAAGGTCTCGAGGGCTGCCAAACCCCAAATAACTGCCCTCAGAATCAGATGTGACCAGCTCATGAAGAGACTCCACTGAGCAAGCTTTTCCTGAGTCGATCAGGCCTATGATTATTAAAAATACCAGTTTTCATTAAGGGTTAGTTGTGGTGATTTGGTTCAGACTGGCAATCTACAAAATACAGTGTATGCAAGAGACATATTGACTCTAATGACACGCGCATCATATTGTAACCTAATTTTCTCTCAAAGTTAGCACTGGCATTGCCAGTGATACATTACTGTGCAAAAGTTTTGAGCAACCTCTCATTTTTTCGTATTTTGCTTCCAAAGACCCAGGCTTTCTTGTGTTGTTTATGCAGTCTTGAGGAATAGTTCTCCAGGCTTCCTGAAAGACTTTCGAAGGTTTTCTGTCTTGTCCCTCTCACTGACCATTTTCAGAGGAATGTTTTTTTGTTTGTTATGCCACGTAGTGACCTACATATGAATCATTAATAGTCATCTAACTGAACCAGTGAAGAAACAGGTGCAGATGATTACAGATGATCAGGCCAGTGATCAGTATACTGATGGTGCTGAATGCTGAGTCTTGGAACACTTTTATCTAGGCAACTTGTATCTTTAGGCATTTTGCAACCTGTCGCAGTAAAACATTTGTTGAAATATCTTTCATTTAATATCTTTACTCAATATGACCACGGTTTGACAGGCAAAAACTTTTTGAACCAACATGGTGATTTAAAGCAAAATATCAAGAAATGAGGGGTGGCTCAAGACATTGAACAGTTCTGTACATGAAGCCAAACCACGGCATCTTTTTGAAATACCCCTAAAGCAATGTCACTGGACAGAGTGGAGAACAAAGCTAGTTGCAATTCTGTTAAGTCAGCTAACAGGTGTCTGTGTTGGTTATCATCCTGCTGAGTGGTCAAGGGAGAGGGTGGGTCATCCTATCTGCTTAGAAAGACCAAGACCAGTTACACCCACTTGATCTCGTAATGACAGGCCCAACACAGACAGCTGCGCCACTCTGAAGTTTTATTTTCTTTGTGTTAGACTAATTTTAACAGCAATATTTGAGATAAGCAGGTTCACCGGAATTAGGTGGACTCTGGATGACATCAGTGGGTGAGCTTTGGATGATATCAGACAGGTTGTACCCTCCGGAGCTATCAGAGCGTCGCCTTGGTTTCCTCTTTGCTTTCATCTTGGCTTTCTTTAGCAGACTATCACTGAACAAAAAGAAAGCTATGGTTACAACTCTGTACTGTCTAGTCTAAACCGCATGAGAGAACCATGGTTAGCTGTGACTGACATACTTGCTAGATTGCTCCTGTTCAGAACTGTTTTTATAGCTGGTTGTTGAATCCCAACTCACATCTTCATAGGCACTAAGATCAGGGGCATTGAGATATGGGGTGATATGTCGCCTCTGCATCGCTGGGATCTGAACAAACCACAAGATAAGAGTAGTCTAAAGCACTGAGCTGTCCATATTCATATAAAGCACCGAGCTGTCCATATGCATATAAACTCACCATTTTTCTATATGCTTCAGACAGCTCCAATAACACATCATCACTCAAAATCTCCAGGGCCCTGGGACAAATAAGAGTTTCAGAATATAGTGACTTCATCCAAAATAGCATGAGGCATGTCAAGGTTCATTCAAGGTTCAACTCATTTCTACTACCAGACGTTCACAAAAACACATATCCTTGTTTTCCAAATACTCTAGAAATGATTAAATAACGTAACGTTGATAGATTAAATAAACTTATGGCTCACTTGGACTCAAGCAGTGCAGCCATGTTGATACCAATAAACTGCAGGCAGGACAGTTTCAGCTGCTCAGCATTATATACCACAGAAAACTCCAGAAGCTCTGCAGCGTTTTTCAGAGTCACTGCAAAGACAAACACCACAAGATATGCAACAAATGTTTATTTTGTAAGCACATGATTTGCGGAAGGTCAAGAGACTCACGGTTTTCAGTGATGGCCACCTCACACATCTCCTTCAGTCGAGGGATAAGCAGCTGATCAGCCACCACCAGCGCATTACACACAAACTCCACACTCAGAGATTCTGCAGTAGACACAGAAGCATGTGGCTCATATGAGTGAGGTCTTACATATGTGACGACTCTGAGGGCTAACATATCTTGAAAGTAGTACAGAACAATACCTCTGATAGTGGGAGACTCATCTGTGTAGATATACTCCAGTATGACCTGCAAGACCTTGGCACTAGTAGGCATCTCCAGCGCAGTACAGCTGGTGGACTGCAGGGTGCAGAACAGATCTATATAACAATTCTGGAGGCAGCTGCAAGCGGTACATACTGCAAGCACACTGAATGTGCACATGCAAGAAAACAGTGCATTCATCACTACAATAACAATCTTGTTGCTTTATGTTCATACCTCTATCCAGGGATTCCCCAACATACTGTTAAAATATTCTGGAAAATAAAGAGAATGGGCAAAATTGAGCAAATAAGCTTGTTGTGCAATAAGCTTAAAAATAAAAGGTTTACGAGATGGCTGAAGAATAACAGTTATGTAGTGACTTTGCAGTAAATAGATTTACTGAGATATATATACAACTTTACCCTAGAATCACAAAACGAACTTCTGCTGCTTTAGCACAACCCGAGATTCTAAATGTACTATGCTTGTTATGCAACCATGCCATCTCAAATGATCATGGCTTATACAGTCTATAAAGTGTGTACATATTCTGCAACACATTGCCTGCCAACATTTCCCTACTTTGACATATTATTTTAATGCTGCTTCTACACTAATTCGCAGGTGTTATGTTTTTAAAAAACCTAAAAGCTTAAATAATGACAAAATCAATCACAATATACCATAACAATTGCAAGACCACAATAGCCTCTGTAAAGCTCACCGAGTCGAGCACATAGAACACATTTGTGACAAGGGAAGTCCTTCCCATCATCAGATCTCAGGGTGACATCACAGAGGTAGGGGCTAAGAGAGCCGAGAGAAGAAATCACAATCAGAAACCTAGAACAACGTACTATCAGAAATAAATGAGTAACATTGTTCTGCATAACATCACTCACAATTTCTTTTGGTAAAATCTTGGTTTGTTACTGGTCTTCTTTTGCACAACGTTGATCTTCCCATTCTCATATTTTACTCCATCAAGCCTAGGCATAAATTAACAAGAAATGTACCATGCAAATAAAACTTCTGTTAAGAATAGTAGATACAAACAGTTTAATATGTCAGAAATCTCACCTTGCAGAGAGACTACCTAAGCCCAGTTTCTTGGCTACTCCTTGGAACATCTTCACAGGATTATGGCTAGGTTCAGTAGCACCACCACCCTTGCCCTTCTTTCCTGACTTGGTACTCTTGCTCTTTGGCTTGTCTCCCTCGCCACAAGATGAGGGAGGCAGGGAGCGGTAAACCTCCAGAGCAGAGCGGCCACTAAGACTAAGCTCTTCCAGGCTGTGAATCAGCTGCTGCTGCTGCTGCTCAGCACCCTGGTTTAGACGTGGCATGGCTGGCTTGGCTCCGTGCACAAGCATCTCGCAGGAGTCTGTGTAGATGAAGCGCAAAGCCTGCTCCAACATCTCAGGAGAGACACTGTCCAGGACCAGAAGGTCACAGCCCACATCATCCACACTTCTTCTCACTTCCCCATCATCTTGCTGTGCAGCCTCTGCAAGCAGCTGCTTACGGAAAAATTCAGAACGCATAGAAAGGATGTACTTGTGAGCAGGAAACAGGCGGTTCCCGGCCTGAAGAGTCACGTCATGGATGCTATCCGTCTCATTAGCTTCAGCCAGAAGCCTCTCAAAGTGCTGGGTGAATGAAGAGGCTGAAACGGTGGGCACTTCATACAGACTGTCCAGAGAGAAAGAAAGCCACTAGACTCTATCTTTTTATGGCACTACAACATTTGTCAACTTAATAGGATGATGCAAGTACACCACATACTGATAGAAAACCCAGTACAGATCTGGCCATTATGCAATTTCTTTTTCATTTTCAGCCAGTTCAAACTCATCATGCCACTCTGTCTAGTTATCACAAATATATATACACATTCCTCAACTGAATAATGTTAGGTTTTTAATTAGAGACAGCTACTGTAATTCTGTGTAACTCTTTGAAGCAACAATTTGGGGAAAGCCTTGTCTTGCTTCAGCAAAACTGTGCCTGCACAGAAAGTAAGGGTCATAAAGACATGGCTTGACTGGTTTGAACTAAACCCAGTAGAACAACTTTAGGATGCACTGGAACATGGATTCCGAGCCAGGCCTTCTTGTCCAATATTAATGCCTGACCTCACAAATGTTCTTTTAACTTTAGCAGGCACAAATTCCCATGAACACACACTAAAATCTTGTTGAAAGAAGAATGGAGGATATTACAATTGCAAGGTAGTCAGGTGTCCACATACTAATCATTATAGTACTTTAGATGCAATTACCTGGTTTTAGGATCAGACTGCAGCACTCCAAAGTTACGACCTTTGGAGTCCATGGTGATGCTGACAGCTCGGTGGATGTAAGGGAGCTTTTCAAGGCGAATACGCTCATATACAACTCCACTCTCAGAGTGGCCACACACCTCTGTACCGACACCTGAAAAATCAGAACACTGATTTTGACTAAACCCCTTCACACAATTCTTCAGTTAAGTCAGACCTCAGTGTATCAGTTAAAGGGACTATGCTTAGCAAGGTTTTTTGCTTCACCTTTCTTGTCAACAATCTTCTTGTATTCACCAAGCCACTGGCCACTAAAGCCCTCACCGTCCTGCGTGACAAACATCATTTTATTCTTGCCAAGAGCGATGTCGGACATGAAGACCTGTCGCCCATAGGCCCACCTACACTGCCTCACTGAGGTGCCCAAAGAGCGCCAGCTGAATACCTGAGAGATACAGAAACAGAGAAAAACAGCTCGCGGCTGCCCCTTTAAGCGCACTTCACTTGTACATGTGCTTTCAGATACAATTTTTTATTGTAAAAGAAAAACAAAACCAAAAAAAAATCCTCACCCTCCCAGCTTCATCCAGGGCCAGGATGGTTATCTTATCTCCTCCGCTCTCATTGAGGAGCTGGGGGTCGACACGGTGATCCAAACTACCTCCACTGACAAGAACCTTCTTGATGTTTAACTGCCTGAAGGGTAAAAGAGCTTAGCATTTAAGCAGGACAAATTCTGTACACTGCTTTCTGTTGGAAAAATGTAGGACTATTACTTAACAACATCAAATACAGTGAACCAATATATAATAAATTATAACCAGATGAGCTGATCCACATATTTATGAGGACAGCATGATGCCATAAGAATCAAATTCTTTGCCTAACCATAACCGTTCCAATTTGTTACATCACCTTTCTAAGATTTTTTTTTTAAAAAGTGCAATACATGATGCAAATGTATTTTTAAGAAACACATCTCTCCCACAGACTCTGTAATTAGGTAGTGTCAAGGTCTCCAACTCTTGGGACCATACTCACTTGGAGGCCAACTTCTTGCACTGGTAGTCAGCAAGCAGGTAAATGTCCCCTTTCTCGGTCAAACACACAGTGGCTCCATTACTGGCCACTGCCATGGCAATAGTCACATCCTTGTGGTGAAGAGCAGACACTTGCCGGGGCACAGTCACACACTTCTCCCCATTTGGGTCCAGCAGATAGCCTGTGGGTGTAAAAAAAAAAATAAACTGATTAATAAAAATTAAAATCAGAACTAGGGATGCACCCATACCGATACCGGTATCTGGTATCGGCCTCGATACCACATTTTCTAAAGTACTCGTACTCGTTAAAAGTCCCCCGAGACCGGGGACCGATACCATGGTCTGAGAAATGTCTATGTTTGAGCGGCGTGTAAGGGGTTAATCACAGGCCCCGAGTG
>JBBPCZ010000007.1:18205118-18220624 GCA_037974445.1 Brycinus macrolepidotus | reverse complement strand
GAAACTCAGCAGCAAAAATAGAATAGCCTGTTTTGAATTCATCATGGTTATGATGTCATAGCCATGAACATATATCCCTCATTCCCTATAATGCTGTAAGGACTGTAGTCACTGCAGTGTTATTCCAGTTCAGACGTCAACCCTTAAATGCACAGACCCAGACATCCATTTCACACTCTTTCAGCTTAAGAATAGCTCAGTCAGTCTGTATTGTTTTCCATGCAGTTATCAAACAATAAGCTTATAATGAAATAAGGCTATGAGTTTAAGAGGTCAACAGTTTGTTCCACATTTCAGTTTAGACTATTTCTTGAAGTGGCTAATGTTGAGATCAGAATGTAAAATGTGTGAAGTGAAATAGGCAGATGATTGCATATTTTAAATATAGACACAATATAACAGATGCACAGAAATGTGTGTGCATATGCACATTGCGTGAATATGGGGCGGTTGGGGGCAGAGCCTGTGGCAGGGGGCTTATTGATGAGTTCTGCTGCTGTAGAGAAGAAGCTGTTTTTGTGTCATGTGGTTCTGGTCTTGATAGGCCTCAGTATTTTGCCGGAGGGTAGTGTTTTGAACAGTCTGTGTTTGAGGTGGGAAGGGTCGGCCACAATCTTTCCTGCTCGCCTCAGGGTCCTGCTAATGATGGTCTTTGTGCTGTGTCTCACTTTTTTGGACACCAGGCAAGCCAGTGAATTTGGAATCCCTATGATGTTCATGTGAGCGAGCGGGAGTCATAGCCAGCCTATGCAACTTGCATGCCTTTGCAAATATTAATATTCATTTCTCTGGTTACAATCACAGCCCCTTTCTGCCAAGTGGCTTATGCCTCTGCTTACAAAGTGTCTGTCATTTTCCGCTCTCATGTGCCCCGGGACGACTTTCCATGTCCAGGGAGCAGTCTACCGGTTGACATTCAGAATAATGTAACCCAGTGGAGACATATACAGGCCTGTCCTGTGCCATGAAATGTAATATTGGTAAGTGCTGCCGTAACGTGAGAGGCAAGTACAGATATCAGATGTATGGCATTGGGCTGGAACACTTACCATCATCCAGCCAACGCGCAAACCTATTACGCCTTCTCTGGTTACGCTGTCTCTCAGATCGCTGGAGATTATTCTGATAAAAGCCCATTTATACATGTGGTGAGTCACCCGTTCCATAAGCCATCATGTTTTCTCACAGCTAACGGCTTTGAAGGGTCAGACTGTGGGGTGAACTGGCTGAGTTGAAGCATGTTAACACAACTCTCTTTTATGGGCCGGCAGTCCAATTAGCTACAACTCCTGATGAAAGACCATTCCTAAATTAAAGAGGATTAATCTTTTCTTAAACTTTTGGTAAACTTCTTCAATGAGTACAATGTTTTTCAAGTAAGCATAAGACCTTGTTGCTACCAAGTCTCACATCTTACCTTATCACCAGGCTTGCAGAGCGATTGATAGGACAGAATTTTCAACACAAACAGTATCCATGTGGGCTCCTGAGTGGTGCAACAGTCTAAGAGTCATACTTATCTGTGGCTGGGAGTCTAAGAGAGCGTAATTAGCCTCACTTGCTTTGAGGAGGTAGGATGGGCCTCCTTTTCACCCATCACTCAGTGTGATGCTGGCTAGTGTCTGTTTGCGGATATTACAGAATTGGTGGTTAGTGTTCTACTCCAAATGCATTGATCTGTCCAATGATGGCTTCGAGTGTCTCAGAGCAAGTAGGTGCTTGCTTTCACCCTGCTAGCATTGGTACCATCACGTGATCAATAGAGTCATAGCTAGTGGGTAGAACTGGACACAATTAAATTGAGAAATAGCAATAAACCAGAAAAAAGGCATTGTCTGTACCTGTAATGCTCTTCAAATCTATCTATTTATCTGTCTATCTATTTATCTATCTGTCTATCTATTCATTCATTCCTCTGTCCATCCCTCTCTCCATCCATCCATCCATCCATCCATCCATCTATTCATGCATCCTTTGCTTGCTAAAGATAATAGATTATTCTTACCCACACCTGTATGTACTTATCTTCTAACAGACACACAATTACACACTCTCTCTCCAAAAGCATAAGAAAATGCTGAGCTCAGTCATTTTCATCAACCCATGTGCCACAAATATCCAAAGTCACTGAGGAGAACTTAAAACATGGCTGGAGGGTCTAGTTACTTCCGAATGCATGAAGACATACTCTCTGCTACATTATAAATACTATTTGGCTGAGAAGGGATGAAAATCATGACAGAAATTACACAGACAACGCACTATAAAAAGCTTCTCACTAGACTGTCCATTCTAAATGTGGCCAGTTGTTGTCCTGCTCTATCCATCTCTGCTCTGTGCAATTTCACTGGATTCCATTTTAGTCTTAACTTCTTTACTGCAGCTCTGCATGCAACAAAGAGCTGACATGTACATTTTTAAATACAAAGACCTGAGAGAAACACCATTCCAAAGGCAGCAGGTGAAGCACCTAATTAGGTGATGCAGGAGATGGAGAGAGTGTGAGAGAACATGGGGTTAGAACAGAGCGGAAGAGCAACAAGGGGAGAGAAGAGTCAGACACAGCTGCTGTGTTAACTGATAATTTCCTCATATGGTTCGAATGAAACAGGCAGTCAAACAACTTGTAATCAATGCTATACACAGGCCAAGCTCCGGGCTGAGGAAAAGCTGGCCTCCAAGTGCAGGTGGCTTTCCCTCAGAAATAAACAGCAGACACAATCTCCTTCATGTTTTAGCAAAATGAGTAAAAAAATGTATAACACTACAATTGCCCATATCTTTCACTTTCCTTGTATTTTTCAGCAGGCTGTTTTTGTTACTGGGCCTTTAAGATGTGTAAATGCCTGGTCTTTGATTGGCTACCTCGTAGTGTGCCAGGCTCCTCTAAAAGAACAGTACAAATGGGTGGGGCTAAACTCCAGAATTGTCTGACACACTGACTGTCTTAGGTATTCCTAAGTGGTACCTACACTCATCGTCCATTTTTTATCAGCTCCGTTTCCCATATAGGTGCTGGGGTTTTTAAACACTGTGTCCAATTGCTGTACAGTTTTTTTTGTACACATCTAACCTGTAGGTCCACCTTGTAAAAGTGTAAATTTATTAATGATGGATCTTATGCTGCACAGTTTGTGCTAATCACCCTCTTGTCCTTCATCAATTGTCTGTTTCTGACCACAGGACAATGTTAGCTGGATATTTTTGTTAGCTGGATCTTTTCCCAGATCAGCAGCCCTGCAACACACACACACACACACACACACACACACACACACACACTACCACTACCATGTCAGTGTCACTGCTGTGCTGAGAATGACCCAGTATCCAATTAATACCTGCTCATTGAGGGTTCTGTCAGGGTCCTGACTGTTTATGAACAAAATAAGCCTGTTTTATTCTGTTTTACAGCTTAGTCTCCTCCTGTAACATTTGGAAATACAAGGTTGTTATAATACCAACAGTATGTTTTACCTGATATGTCTGTAAGCTTAAAGTATTTCAGTGTATTTTTTGGGGGTAAATATCATATTATAAAATCTCTAACTGAATTGAAGAAATCTAATAAAATTAAAGCATTAATACGTACACATTTAGCCTCCAATGTCACTCAAGTTGTAGCACCCTTCAAGCCGTCCCATCTTACTTCCCACTTACAGTCTGATTGAAGGAGAGGCAGTGATCCATCCAGCCCTCGGCTCAGCTAGTGCAGCCTGCTTGAGGCTGGTGAAGAGCAGCTCTCTGAGCTGAGAAATGAGAGGCACAAGCAGACGGGAGAAGCCAGCAGCAGCAGCTCAACCACAGCATGAAAAGCCTTCATGTATGCATTTAAGAGATGACACATGGATTAAGCTGTAAACATTCCAGGTACAAAAATTGTGAATCTTCACTTAAGTTATAATACATAGAAATAGCAATACAGCATTTTACAGGGCCATGTCTTTTTTTAAATAAATAAAAAAAAAGGTCATGGATAGAACAAGTATGTTGGTTTTTGTATAGTAACTACTGGGACCTTCTTTGTCATCAATAACCACAAGTTTCTGTAACTGCTAATTAGTCCCGTATAGCATTTAGGGGGTAACTGCTATTAGTGGGTCAGTGGGTTTGGCTGTTTCATCCACTTCCCTAACTGTAAGAAGATTTATTTATGAAACCAAAAAATAAAATATTTAAATGAAACCCACAAAAGTAAGAATAATAAAAATAGCTCTGGATCTTTTCACCTGCTAGCCCCAATTCCTAACAGTTTTCTCTGGACTCCTTATTAGGCAGCCGGTGGCCTGGTGGTTAGGGAGTTGCCCTGTGATCAGAAGGTCATGGGTTCAAATCTAAGGACTGCCAGTGGCACCACTGAGGTACCCTTGAGCAAGGGACCATCCCCACACGCTGCTCCCCGGGCGCTGTTGTCGGCTGCCCACTGCTTCTCTTGGATGAATAGGTTAAATGCAGAGGACTCAAGCAATTTCCTACGGGATCAATAAATTATATAAAATAAAATATACAGAATATCTTCCCTTGGATATGGCCACACCCATTGCTTTTAGTTAAAATCAATAAAACCACATAACCTCCAATGGACAAACAAAGTAGCTGGTAGCCTAGTGGTTAGGGCGTTCATCCTCCAATCAAGAAGTCGTGGGTTTGATTCCCAAGACCGCTAGGCACCTCTGAGGTATCCTTGAGCAAGTTACCGTCCCCACACATTGCTCCCCGGGCGCCGTGTTCCTGGCTGCCCACTGCTTCACTTGGTGAATGGGTTAAATGCAGAGGAAGAATTTCGTGCTGTTCACACTGTGTGCTGTGGTTTGTTCCCATATGACCTAATCTACTTATAAAGTAGATTAGAATGGGTCGTACTGGCTTTCAACATGGTGTGGCTGTTTATTCTAAGAAAGCAGCAACACACATGAGACTAACTGATTAAACACGTAGAATCAAGTATGCTCCTGCATGTTTCCAATGAAAACCTGCAGCCACACCAACCCTTCATAGATAAGAATAGAGCCCCTGAATCTTTTTGCTAGTACATGGGAAGAAGCTGTATTCTCTAAATGCTCTGATGGTTTCTTTAAATACAAGACACATAGCCTCACCTTTAGTGAAAAGATATTCTTCATGCTGATGGTTACCACATCTGTGTAGCAAAACACTGGAGCAATCTCAGTCTCAAACAATCTTTTTAAAGTTACACAGACACCCGGACCTTCTGCAATGTTCACGTCACTACTCCCTCCACCACGGTTCCCAGATGGAAAAAGTCTTTTGTGCTGGGGTATTTGGTGTTTGGTTTTGACACTGTTTGTTTCCAACACACTTAAGATTGGTCGCAGTGTTTTCAGCAAGCAATGATGTCCTCAATAGTAAAGTCCTAAGAACAGCAGTTTTGCCCATATTATGAACATTATGAATGCATGAGGAACCAGAACTGTCAGGAGATCCTTAGCGGTCACTCTAGGGTATGTCCTCACCCTGGTCTTTGTAGAATGCGGCTCCAGAGAAAGAAGAAACAGCCTGACAGTGTATTGGTTTTTAGAAATCCGTATGTATCAATTTCCAGTCTTTTTTATTTTATCATCATAAAGAGCAGATCATATTATTTAAAACTGATTATACATCAGGTTAGGTCAGACCCACCCCTGACGTTATTATTTTATTATTATTATGACTTAGAAGAAGATGATACCACATTTTAGAAGTCATTTATAAAAAGTCATAGTCAATCCAAAAAGCTCTCAACATCTCACAACTGTATGCGATCGTTCCCTTCACTTTATTAACGATAAAAGTAGATTGTACGTTCCACTTTATTGAAAAATGAAAAATGATCATAAACACTTGCTGTTTCTTTTGTGCTGAGTTGAGGCCATAACTGTACCAAAGCCCACAGGTAAGGCTACTTACATTAGCAGTCATCTCTGGGGTAGATTTTAATTAAAAGAGATGAAAGTCACTGGAACAGCTCACAGAGAGGCATCATAATTATGTGTCACCTGCAGAGGCTGGTAGCCGGTGTGGTCAGATCTCGCTCTCTCTCTTTCCCTGCTCTTGCTGGTATGTGATCCATCTAATTATATGCAGGAGCATGGCTGGATGCTCAGGGAAGGATCTTCTTCTCTAATGCCTCCACCAGTTACATGTGAAAGAATTTTATCACAATCTTCTAAAAATGTGTTTCAGAAGAATATAAAATGGTTGTTGTATTGACTTTCATTGTCTTGTGTGATGTAAGAAAAGACAGATGTTTTGCTTGGATCCAGTCCACCAGATGATGAATGATAAGCAAATGCTGGAAGACATTGGAAGATTGGCCATATGGCTGATGAGGACATAATGATGAGGACATAATTCATGTTCATAAAGTGATTTAAGGTAAGTCACAAATAAGGTTGTGCACAGCACATATCCTTACCCGAGAAAGAAAGAAAGAAAGACAGAAAGAAAGAAAGAAAAACAGCACAGAGACTTAGATGCACCTTGAAGAGGACATGGAGAAGAAAATTACTTGACAATGTGTTGCAAAGAGCTCCACCCAAAAAAAACCCTGACTGTCAGTAGGCAGCGCAGAGAAAGGCTCTGATGAGGGCAGAGGGTTTAGGCTGGAAAATGGGTCTCTGCCCGGAAGCTGCACAGTCACTATCCTACTTTATAATTGTCATCCAGAAAGAAAGAGGGAAGATAAAAAATCGTAATGATGAGAATAATTAATATGCCCAAATTTGTGTACTGCATAACCCACGCGTCCACTGGCAGACACACACCGGAGAGACTGCCCTGTGGGAAGTTCTGCTGGATGTTATTTCATTTTGTTTCCAGCTCTCATGAGCTAATCAAATGAATAAGATATTGCTCCCATGCCCTCAGGCTCTGTCTCCCACACACACAAAATCCCTCTTGTCCCTCTATCTCTTGGAAAGGGAAACTAAATGAACAGATACACATCTGTAACTGTGGAGCACACAGTGCATATCTTTTGATACTTAAGATGGAGAACTCAGATATGAAGCAAACAGAACAGTGAATTTGCACAATTCTGAATGCTTCCTCACTTTAATAGCAATAGCAATGCAAGGAATTATACCTATCTTATATCTACATTCATCATCCATTTACCAACTTATCGTTTAGGTGTTTACAATTAAAGCCTGTAGTCCATATGTTCTTCTGCATCTAGAGTGCTGAAATGATTCACCACCCAAATAACGCCTGCTCACTGGTGGTCCTGTGGTGGTCCAAACCATTGATAAACGGTAAAATGGTAAAAAGAAGGACTTAAAGAACTTCAATGTACTTTGCAAAAGGTGATGCTTTTTAAATGCTTTCAAAAGTAGTTTTTTTGGTTGTTTGTTTTTGTTTTTTTTTTTTACTAAAAAACACTCCCAACCATTGACTTAAGGTGTTTCAACACAGTCAAAACATAAAATTCACCTGCCTTATATTGTGCATGTCCCACTTATGCTGCCTAAACAGCTGTGACTTGTCGAGGAATGGGCTCCACAAGACCTCCGAAGGTGTGCTGTTCTATCTGGCACCAAGATGTTAGCTGCAGATCCAGTAAGTTGTGAGGTGGAGCCTCTGTGGATGAAACTGGTTGTCCAGCACATTGCTACTTAATTTGCAGTGTTAACGTAGGCCATACATGTGAAAGTAACATCAACTTTAATGCCAAAACCCAAAGTTCCCCAGAAAAACAATGTCCAGAGCATCACACTGCATCTGCCGGCTTGCCCTCTTTCCACAGTGCATCCTGGTGCCATCTCTTTCCCAGGTAAGCGACAACCTTGCACCTGGCCATCTACATGACGTAAAAGAAAATGCAATTCATCAGACCAGGCCACCTTCTTCCTCTGCACCATGGTCCAGTTTTTATGCACACATGCCCTTTGTAGGCACTTTTAGAGATGGACAAGTGTCAGCATGGGTAATCTGACTGGTCTGCGGCTATGCAGCCTCATGTGCAGCAAGCTGTGGTGCACTGTGTTCCCTTCTTTTATAGCCAGTATAAACTTTTCCAGCACTTTGTGCTACAGTAGCACTTCTGTGGGATTGGACCAGATAAGCTTGTCTTCACTACCCACGTGCATCAGTGAGTCTTGGGTACTCATGACCCTGTTGCCGGTTTACTGGTTGGCCTTTCTTGCACCACTAGACTGGACTACAACCTCTTGAACCTGAACATTCCTGCCTCTCATATAGCCATCACAGTTCGGCCCTCATTAAAGTCGCTCAGATCTTTACGACTGCCCATTTTTCCTGCTTACAACATTAACTTCAAGAACTGACTGTTCATTTGCTGCCTAATATAGCCAACTCCATGACAGGTGCCATTGTAACAAGATAATCAATGTTATTCACTTCACCTGTCAGTGGTTTTAATGGTATAGCTGATCAGTGTATAAGATCAAGCACATAGCCATGCAATATTCATAGATAAACATTAGCAATAGAATGAGTCATACTGTAGGACATAGTGACTTTAAACATGGCACTGTCATGGGATGCTATTATTTCTGCCCTGCTAGATCTTGCCCTGTCAACTGTAACTATTATTGTGGATTGGAAGTGTCTAGAAGCAACAACAGCTCAGCCATGAAGCAGTAGACCATGCAAACGCACAGAGCAATGGTGCTGATTGCCAAAGGGTAGCATGTAAAATCACCTATCCTTCACTACGCTGTTTCAAACAGCCTCTGGAAGCAACATCAGCACAAGAACTGTGCGCTGGGGGCTTCATGAAAAGGCCAAATGGGTGCACACAAGCCTAAGATCACTATGTGTAATGCCAAGCACTGGCTGGTGTGGTGTAGAGCTTACTACCACTGGACTCTCGAACAAAGGAAATGTGTCCTCAAGAGTGACAATCATGCTTCACTATCCGGCAGCCTGATGGATAATTCTGGGTTTGGCAGATGCTAGGAGATCCCTACGTACCAGAACCCACAGTGCCCTTTAGTTCCAGTGATTTGTAATGTTAATGTAACAGCATACAAAGAAATTTAGACAACTATACACTTGCAATTTTGTGGCAACAGTTTGAGGAAGGCCTGTTCCTGTTCTAGCATGACTGCACTTTTGACCTTCCAGAAGAGTGGAGACTGTTATAGTTGCAAGGGGTCTATACAGTGGTAGAGTTTTTTTATATTTCTGCAAAAGTATGACCTAAAACATCATCAGATTTTCATGTCCTAAGAATAGATAAAGAGAACCCAATTTAACAAAACTGAGACAAAATATATTATACTTGCTAAAGTATTTATTGAGGAAAATGATCCAATATTATTTTGTGGGTGGGCAAAATGATGGTAACCTCTAAGATTAGCAGTTAATCTGAAGGTGAAATCACGGTCAGGTGTTTACAATCAATGGTGTGAATGTGTGAGTGGTGAAGGTGTTGTGAAAATTTGCTTCGACCTAGGGTTCAACCTGTCCATGTGAGAGAACAATTTTTATTTACCGTCTCAATTGGAGGCCCAAAGATCTGTTTCTACAGAGACTCACAAAGTCAGAAATTCTAAAACAGGTAATATACTCGCAGGTCCATGATGGTAAATTTTCATTGGCTAAAACCTAACAAAGAACTTTCTTGGACCTGATGTATCTGGTCATATCGTCATTCTTTACCAAGACAACACTCATGTTTTATTTACAGTTACAAAATATAACCCTCCAGTCAATTAGAGATAGATTAAAAAAACATTCCTCTAGGCTTAGGTGATGCTGATGTTGCACAACCACGTTGTTTCTCGAAGAGTAAGTTAAGCCTGGCACTTCTTGTAGTATGTAGAATGTATGTCCTTTAATATATGAAAACCTCCAAGCCTTCACATAACCCTCTAATTTATGGTTTCTCTTCGACTGCAAAGATGTTTTGGCATTTGCTAGCAGTGTCCTTGGGCCCTACTCTGTGCGTGAATTGCATACTCCTATGCATGCTTATCTAGACTTCTCTCCTAAAGCATTCTCACAGAACAGGCTGACATTTTTAACACTTAAGCTAACATATGAATAACTTCCACAACACAATGATATTTCCAGTATTGCAGTTAAACAAGACCAACACAAGTGGCTAAATAAAACAACCATAAGACCTAAGAAAAAAAGTTGATGCTCATAAGGCAGGAAGAGGTGACAAAACCATCTCTAAATAGTTTGGACCAATGCACAGTCAGATTGTGTATGCATTGAGGAAATTGAGGAAGTTCATTCTACCCTCCCCAGAAGTGGTAAACCAAAAAAGATCACTCCAAGAGCACGGTGTGTAATAGTCCACAAGGTCACAAAGGAACCCAAGACTACTAAAGGCCTCTCACACTGGCTAATGTTAATGTTCACGAGTCCACCATCAGGAGAACATTAAACAACAGTGGTGTGCATGACAGGGCTGCAAGGAGAAAGTCAGTCCTCTGCAAAAAGAACATTGCTGCACATCTACAGTTTGATGAAGCTCAACTGTACAAGCCCGAAGGCTATTGAAAAAGAAAAGTTTGTACATGGATGAGACCAAAATAGAACTTTTTGGTTTAAATGAGCGGTGTTATGTTTGAAGAAAGCAAAACACTGCTTTCCAGCAAAAGAACCTTATCTCATCTGTGAAACATGGTGGTGGTAGAATCATGGTTTGGACCTGTTTTGCTGTATCTGAGCCAGGAGAGCTGTCCATGGACTAAAAGTGTCATACAGAAGAACGACCATAATCACACAGGTCATTTTACCAAAGAAAGGTTAAAGAAGAATAAAGTTAATGTTTTGGAATGACTAAGTCAAAATCCTGACGTTATCTCAACAAAAGTGTTGTTTAAGCACCTGAGTTGAGCAGTTCACGTGAGTAAACCCACCAACATCCCAGAGTTATAACTGCTCTGTACAGATGAATGGACTTAAATTCCTCCAAGCCAAAGTGCAGGAATGATCAACAGTTACTGGAAATGTCTAGTTGCATTAATTGCTGCACAATGGTGTCACACCTGATACTGTAAGCAAAGGTTCACATACCTTTGCCACTCACAGACATGTAATAGGCATATTGGATCATTTTTCTCAAGAAATAAATGTTTATATCTGCTTTCAGGACTTTTTATCTACTTTCAGGAAAATCTGACAATGCTTTAGGTCATGTTCATGCAGAAATTTAGAAAATTCCAAAGGACTTACAAACTCTTTAGAAACATTGTATATCCATATTATTCACATGGCTTAGGAACTATGTTTGGAACTACAAAATATATTACTTTTACTTTACTTTTACGGCATATTCTATTTGCTTTGTGTACAATATACTCACCGTATATAACAATCAACGGGTAACAGCAGAAAACACTAGATTATGTATGAGAGGTAAGAAACAATATGATCCAATCCTGTAACAAATCAAGCCTGGCAAAATAGCACAGACTCCTACTGAGTGATGTCATGTTGCTTACTGTGTATTCCTTTCTGTGGGCTAGTAGTGTGTGTGAGCACACTTTTAGATGTTCATCTTAAGTGTAGTGCTTCTATTAAAAATAGCTTGTTTTTAAAGAATAGTAAGAGCAAAATATTGATCTGTATCAGTATTAATATCAGCTGAACATCGGAGTTTCAAAATCAGCATTGAAAGGAAAAAGTGGTACAATAACACCTTTCACTTTTGTAGGGATGAACATAATCAATATAGGTGTATTTACAATAAACAATAACATTAGAAATGATTCACTTCTATTGTGATGGCTTGCTTGTTGTGGAAGGCTCAAAACCGGAGAGCTGGTATAGTGAGGTCAATGGAAGACTCAGCAGGCAGTTCAAATTGGGCTATTCATCTTGGCTGTGTGGGTGCTAACAGATTGCCCCCCTGCTTCACTTTCTCTCCATCATTAAGACACCCCCTTCCTCTGAGGAGGTCAAGGCAGCTTGTCGTTTAAATCTGCTGACGCCTTCCTGTCAGATGGAAAGCAAGCAAGCGCTCCCAGTAAAATTACAGCGCTTGCTCATGCCCTTCACCTCTCCCAATGGCTCAGACTCATCCTTCCCTTCTAAACGGCTCTAAAACAAGGACAAGCGTTCATCAAATTCAAATGTCTTGGCAAGCTCCACTACATTTCTACCTGGAACTGCCGAATGTAGGGGGAAAAAAAGAAACATGTAAGAACTGCTTGACCTTTCACTTCCAGTAATCATTTTCTGTGAAGGTGAGCAGACTGCTCCTCTTGCCTCTGGGCTAAACAGAAAATCGTCTTCTGATCTCCTTCTCTGAGTGTGTCTCTTATTTCCTCTGTCAGCTGTCTTCTTGGGCGTCTGTCTGCATCACTGACACTCGCTAAGCCTCTTAAAGAACAGAAAATCAAAATGATTTAGCACCCAAACCACCATATGTTCAGCAGGTTGATGTGGAGGCATTTTCAGTGCTAAAATGTCCTATTTATCAGATGAGTGGTGTTATCGCAGGGCTGATTGTGGCATACTGACATCTACATGGACGCTGTTAATAAGAACTGTTTCATTTTAAACAGCTTGCACTGCAAACATAGCATATCATTAGTCTTATATTTAAAAAAATGTTCAGAGCTCCAAGAGCTCCTGAGTTGCATATCTCAGTTCACCTTGAGCCTGCCTGCCTGCCTTCAAACTGCTGAGCCTGTGCCCTCGGGCAGAGTGCCACCGTGTGTGGACCTTGCCTCTGGACATGGCATTTCTGCAGGTTCACTGCAACAAACACATGCAGGGCAGAGTCTACTCTAATGAGGCACCAGGGAATCAGAGCCAAGAGTGATGCCTGTCACTGAGTGTGTGCGAGTGAGTGTGTAATTGAGTGAGCGAGTTAGTGAGAGCGTAAAAGAAAGAGAATGTGTGGGTGTGAGAGACAAAGAGAGGGAACAGGAGAGAGAGAGAACAGGGCAGCGAGAGTGAGAGAGAGAGAATGGGTGAGTGAGTGAATGTGAGAAAGAGGGAGAGAGAGAGAGAATGAGTGAGTGAGTTTGTGTGTGTGTGTGTGTGTGTGTGTGTGAGAGAGAGAGAGAGAGAGAGAGAGAGAGAGAGAGAGAGAAAGAGAGAGAGATGGACTGCCAGATGATGGTGATAATGATGATGATGATAATGATAAGGATGATGCATTAACCAAAGAGTACACAGACAGATGTTTTCATAGATTCCCAAATGAAGCAGATGTAAGGAAGGCCATGGCATAGGGACATACAAACTTTTTGTCTTTTTTGGTCAAAGTCCAATGTCTTTGGGGGCCAAATATGAATACAAAAAAAACTCAAAACGGCACATACATTAAAAAGTTAGGTTCAAATATTTTTTTTTAATGAATAATATTACACTATATTTCAATTTCCAATTATTTGAAAATACAGAACGTAATTAATTAGTTATATGTGGTATAAAAATATGTTTTTGGTGAGGGTGTGTGTTAGAATAACTTTCTGATGGGTTAAATTAAACAGCTAACTTTGGCCATACTTTAATCAGCCTCGATGTAGAGGTTAGGAGCAAGTGGAGTGTGGCAGTAGCAGAAAGAGGAAAGTATTTATAAACAGAGGAGCAGAATACGACGGTTTGGGGTAGGGTGATGATGAAAGTAAGGCTGAAAGTGTTTATAAAGTGCATAAAGTTGTCAGGAGTGATATTATCCTAGATACCAGTCTACACTCTGCTCCCAAATTAGAAGATGATGCAAGACTATTGTTCTAATGCCTGAAAATGACTAGAAGAAAATCTCATCCCGCTCTCGTTCTCTGAGTTCATCTTTCTGCCTGTGAGACCATATTGGTGGTAATAATGATAACAGATACACCAACCAGTGAAAAGAAAAGAAAACACTAGAGGTGCATTGTGCACCTGCACTTTAGGGAATATGTGTGGAGGAGGGAGGTATACGGTTTCTGTCAGTGTCAGCTTTACAAGAGAACAATGCAGGTTATCTCACTGCATGTTTTTCTTACAGTTGGCATCATGCCAAAGGAAGACTGGCCACAGCCTATTAAACACACAGTGCTGCAATGGACATACATGATCAGCGGTGATAACGTGGTGTTACAAAGAAACACTGTGAAGATGAACATGATGTGTGCAGTTTTAGAAACAGGCATAAATATAGAGCTTTGTATAAGCTCTATAGAAAAGCACTTTCAAGAGTTAAGGCTGTCGACCTTCCTATTAATTTCCTTCATTTCAGAAGAAAGCTCGGATGAGCAGGTGTCTTCAAACCTTTGGGCATATATAGTACATCCATTAGCATGACTCTGTTTCTGTATCTGTAAGTTATCACATTTCTCTGTGTGGAGATTCTTGCAGTGCAGATGTTGTGTAACAAGGTCCTAAGTGTACGAAAAAAGCCAAAAAGAAGCAGAAAACAAGAGCCAGAGCCCTGACCAGGCAATCTATTGCAGGCATTAACTTCGGCTCAGGGGTGTCATTTGTCACAGCCACATGTGTTGTCTGCGAAACAGCGCTAGGAGAGCACAGCTAACTGTGTTACATGCTGGAACCAAATTGCCAGCCTCCCCACAGCCCACCAAGACAGTATCTCCAGAGCCAAACAGCAAGATCATGATGGAGTAGAAGCCACTGGCAAATGGCATTCAGCCCTGAATTAGGTACAGCTTGAAGCAGTTAAATTGTTTTTGAGAATGTATAAGAAAAGTGCAGTTCTTCTCTGAGTATTTTCAATTATACTTTTACTTAGTCAGAGGTGGGTACAGTAAGTAACAGTGTTGTTACTTCAGTGAAATGAATCTTCCAAAAACTTTTCCAAAAAAGTAGTTGAGATATGGTAACCAACCTAACATTCTGAAGTTAAACTTAAAAAGGCATTAGTTCCTAGTTCCAAATGTTGATATCTAAAATGTAGCTGATTTCTTTCCTGACAAATATGTACTTGAGCAGAAGTAGACACTGAAAATACTCAAAAAAGTATAACATAGTTACTATCCATCTGTATTTATATTAGGGCATATTAATGAGGAAAGGAACATACTTCTTACTCCGTTTTAGCCATTCACGCTGAGTGTGCTTCATTTCATTCTGTTCTGCTGGTGACAGCCCCTGGACTGCTTAGAGGTTTTTTAAACAAAACACGTACAAAGGTGTGCAGACACCTGCTCCTAAGGGTGTAACAATGCCATAACATCAAAACCATTGATGAGTGAAGTAAATAATGTTGATTATCTTGTGACAATGGCATGTGTCAATGGGTGGGACATACTGGGTAGCAAGTAAATAGTCAGTTCTTGAAGTTAATGTGCCGAAAGTAGGAAAAATGGCACACACAAGGATCTGAGTGATTTTGATAAGAGCAAAATAGTGATAGCGAGACAACTGGGTCACTGAACAACAGGTCTTGTGGGGTTCTTCCGTTAGTACCTGCCAAAAGTAGCTCAAAGAAGGACAAGTGGTGAACTGGCGACAAAGTTATGGGTGCCCAAGTCTCACTGATGCGAGTGGGGAACAAACAGTGTTGGGCAAGCTACTTGTAAAGTGTAGTGAGCTAAGCTATCAGTTACTCAACAATAAATTAAGCTTCACTA
>JBBPCZ010000007.1:18183847-18203322 GCA_037974445.1 Brycinus macrolepidotus | reverse complement strand
TTGTGGACGCTACGTCGCTACTTGATCAAAAAAATAACGTAACTACTGGAAAGTTATTTGATTCAGAAATCAGCAACGCTACAGGCAAGCTACTGGAAAATGTAGTTAAACTAATAGCTTCGCTACATGTAGCGGCGCTACTGCCCATCATTGGGAACAAAGGCTAGCTCATCTGGTCGATCCCACAGAAGAGCTACTGTAGTACTAATTGCTGAAAAAGTTAATGCTAGCTATGATAGAAGGGTGTCAGAACACAGTGCCTCACAGCGTGCTGTGTATGGGGCTGCGTAGCTGCAGACTGGTTAGAGTGCCCATGCTGACCCTTGTTCACAGCTTAAAGCATGTATGATGCCACCTGGGGAAGAGATGGTACCAGGATGCACTATGGGCAGAAGGCAAGCCGGCAGTGTGATGCTCTGGGCAGTGTTCTGCTGGGAAACCTTGGCTCCTGGCATTCATGTGGATGTTACTTTGACATGTACCATATACCTGGTACCAATTAGACCACTTCTTGCCAGCAGTATTTCCTAATGGCAGTGGCCTCTTTTAACAGGATAATGTGCCCTGCCACACTGCAAAAAATGTTCAGGAATGTTTAGAAATGTTCAGTGATGTACTGGATAAACTAGTCCAATCCATGGAGACTCCATCTCACAACTAAATGACTTAAGGATCTGCTGCTGTCATCTTAGTATCACATACCACAGCACATTCTTAGTGGAGCCAGTGCCTCAACAGATCAGAGCTGTTTCGGTGGCAAAAACCTACACAGTACCACGTCGGTGTTTTTAATGTTACGGCTTATTTGAATTTTGTTCAAAAGATCATATCAAATCAGAAATTCAGTACTGTGAATCAAATCATGGACTGAGTGTTTTGTTACATGCCTACTGCTCATCAAACATTTCTATTAAAATCAAGGGTATTAATAGGGAATTTATCCCCCTCCTTGCTGCAGAAACAGCCTCTACCCTTCTTGGAAGACTTTATACTAGATACTGGAAAGAGTGAACACTTTTGGACATATAATGTACCACTCAGTTAATATTAAATGATCCCAAAGAGACAAAAACAGCATATAAACTTCAGTTACTTTGGTTATAAATATATACTGGCAAGTGCTGTACAGAAAACTTTTTTGACCTACGTGATACTTTTTTTTATATTTTTTACTAGACTATGATTATTTTTATCTGAAAAAAAACATTTGAGTATGTTTTTGGGTCAGATTTCTAGACAAGGATTAGGCCTAGTCCTCTACTGCACAGCATTGCCCACTGAAATGAAAAACATATTCATAATCCATATCTGGAAAACTGACCCTAGGTTACTCCACGCACCTCTGATTATGAGTAACCAGCGTTCCTGCTTTGCTGAAATGCTTGACTGCTTTAATCCCAGAGGCTAAATATTTATGTATCTATACACACACATGTAAAATTAAAGAGGAAGTCCACCAAACAGGATGCTTTAGATGGTGTTCCCAGGACTATATTTAGAGCAATGCATAGATACCTCAAACCTACAATATACAGAAAATATGCCATTGTTTATTTCACTATATGCAAGAATGTGAACAAGGATGTTAGAGTACCCAAGAAGAGGAGATGCTATAATCCAGGACTCTCTTAGAGGGTGAAGGATGAATTTAGGTAGAATGTCACTGCCTTAAAAAATAAAAAAAAAAGGACTTTTCAGATGATAATAATAAGGTGACATGGGACTGACTTTTCTTAAATTAGGAAAAGTGTCCTTAACTGCAACGAGGCCAAAAACACCTGCAAGCTGAACAAACAACAATTTCATCAGGCCATTATGCTTCAAGAATTCCACCCCGGGAACTTCTGAAAGAAAGCCTTGACTATTTTAACTGCACACCTGAGACATCCTCAGGGCATTTGCATCACAAATGTCATGTACACAAACTATTTTCGGACAAAAATGACATTATATAAGTGTTTAAAGGGTAAATTATGTTCCCAGCTGCCACAGGAGGTACACTAAATGCACTATAATTGCAGCAAATGCTAACCATACTGAAACCATTCTCAGGCTTGATCTCTGTTTTCTTTATTTAATTATGAGAGAAAATACTCTGAGACTGAATCATCAACCACAGCTTTAATGCAGAGGTATTTTTCCATCCATTTTTCTGATCCAAACCAGCAACCCTCCTATTTAGCCAACATTATTTTTTCTCTAAGGTCTACTTATTACATCTTGTGGGTTTAAATACCAAAATACTTTTTTCTTGTTTTTTTACATAAGCATATTTCAATGCATTTTCCTTGCTTTTCAATGCAAGAAAAAAAAAAAAAAAGAGTTGCTGTTCACATAATATCAGATCAGCAGAAATGGTCCAAAATGACTTCATTAACCTACTTCAAGTTAACCTACACTGAAAGTTAAGAACGTTTTTTCCTTCTCCTCTTTTCTCCTCGTTTCAACAGCAACAAAATGTAAACGATCTCTTTTTGGATTGGCTCCCCTGTATTATGCCTTATTCAAAAGCAGCCTAGACTGAATTACTCCTTACACCCTTAATGTGTGTGCTTGTGTGTGTGTTGGGGAAGGGGGTTACTTTCCATATACGGACCGAGGAGTCATTGTTATATTTTATTTTTTAAAAATCCATGGAACATTTAGAACTGCTTCAACATGCTATAAGCCAACAATGCAATTACATATTGCAATCTGTCAGAACTGTGTCTGGTACACTGCCTGACAATGTTCACAACACCTGAGTTACTTCTCCTGCAAGATTATAAAATAAGAGTTAAGTGCATGCACAGACTTCGCAATGAAGTGCTGTGTGACGGTTGAATTAGAGTCAGACAGAAACCACTTGGACAATATCACAGACACCAAGAGCAACTAAATATTCTGGCAGCATACTTATATTTACTACAGGCCTGGATGACCTTTAACAGAGGAGTAACAAGGTACAATGAAAACATGATTAAAAACATTTATTTTGAACATTATGCAGAATAATCTGTGTTTAGTCGTGTCCAAAAGCGACTTTCCAGAACGGTCTTTGTCTCTGTGGAATGGATCCGAATCGTTCTGAAACACTTGTAACTCACAACATCACCTTCTCAGGTAAGCCACCTAGAGAAAGACAAAAAAATAATAGTTTTACTAAACATATTTCAGCAACCCCATTTCATCCCAAAGTTCTAGCCCCTTACAGTATGGTGTCCACAGTTCCATTACTTTTTAAATAAAGGCGATTAAGATTTTTAAAATATTCTACAAATGTGGAATTCAAAAGGAATGTATTTATGAAATGGGTTTAAAATAGGAACATCTTAAGTGAAGTGTACAGTTTTCACTGTTCTGTGATATCTATATGCTGTATTACTTCTTCTATTTGCTGCCATGCTACTTACTAAATGTTTCCAAATGTCTGGAACAGCAGTTTCCAAGTGTCTACGTCCACTAATATGATTGATGATGCAATTAAGCAACATTTCAAAGCCCTAGATTTCTTATAATAATAATGTAGTTTCAAACCATGAGGTTGTGTTCAAGCATCTTACTAAAATTCCATAAACATATTAATTGCTCCTGTAAATCCCTATCCACAAATATAATAATATATAATTATATTTGCATTCAAAGATCAGAGTCTTCTTAAAATGTCATCTAGAAGACAAGCAATATGTGTGAAAATGCTAATTGTGGGTTATTTCTGCACATCATTGCTGGAATTTTCTTACAAAAGCTGGCAGCCCAAATTATACTACTGCAAACTATTACACTGACAAATGCAGATCCAAGACCTTCTGTCAATATTAAAATTCATACACAGCTAAAAATATATAAATAAAAACAAAAAAAGGTCCTGGAACTCCCCATCTGCCATAAGATGAGTGTTTGCCAAGCAGAAGGGAACAACATTAACCAAGGCAAACTCATGCAAGGCCTGCCTCTTGTGATGGATGAGGGGTAACTTGAGCTCAAGGATCGATCTCTAGAGCGAGTTACTCAAGGCCCATTTCTTGTTACAAGGACAATAATCCATGCACATCATAATACACCCACAGCAACCATTCGAGAAAAAAAAAAAAAAATGCATCAGGCACGAGTTTTGTTTCAAAGACCCAGAGGAATTTAGTAAAGTCTACAAAGCAGCTGTAGGAAGTTCTGATATGTGGCACTTACAGTAATGGAACAGTGAATTAACATTAATAAATGAACTGGCAATCTTTCCCATACCACAGCTTCACGGCAAACAACAAAAGTCCAGCCTTGGTTATGTTTGGATTATTATGTTCTGACGAGGTGAGATAGAGGCCTTGGAACAGACATGGCTGCCAACCGGCATGGTCTTTTGATGGTTCTGCCCTAGTATTTCCTTATCTGCACACTCCAAACTTGGCAAGAAGACTGATGAATAACTTCCTCGTGATGAAAGAAGCTGAATGGCTAAAAGTCACTTGCTGAGAGGACTGGAAGGCCCAAAGATGTGGAAGCATTAAGTACATTTGGTTCCAGCAACAGCAGTGACATTGCACAAAACATGCTCTGAGGAGTGTCTAAATTAGTCCACGCTAGAAATGGTAATGAGAGGACCTTGTAATGAACTCACCGGTTGGGCTGTGTGTCGTAGCCAAGTTAACTGTTTCCAATAGAGACACTATCTGGCAGTGTTGTCTCCGCTCTCTTTCATTTCAGTGGCAACTTCTCTGCTCAGGTTTTCCAATTCACATGTTGATAAATGATAAGTGCCTTTATTGATGGCAGAAACTCTATTTTCTGCTGTGAAAAACTTTTTAGTCCATTAGTTAAGGACCACTCAGGCAGGCTCAAGCACAGTGTTACAAACATAGTACAAAGTGTTCTTGTTGAAGATGAACCTGAGTTTTCTCTCAAACACAGACTTTTCCTCCTCTATCTCTCTCACACATACACCTCTCTTGGCCAGTCTGAGCAGACAGACGGCTTCAGTGCATCACTGCCACTGTTAAATGCTTGCGGCACATGACTCACATTCACAGCGGCCTGCAGCAGTTAAGCCTCCAGACAGAGCACTCCGCTCCATCTCCTGTAACTGAATCTGACCTTCATCATCTGATTACCTTGGCCCTCTGCCTAACGTCATCCCCACCAGACGCAACTGTTAAAGTGTGTAAACTCACAAACTGCCCTCATTGACACTCTCTCCGTTTTCCGCTCCGGCATCTCAGTCTCTTCACCCTGGCCATCTGAAACTTCCTGTCCTTTCTAGGTGAACTATGTTTAATGAATATGGCTGGGTGGCCACACTTTCAACTCGACGGTCATATTCATGCTGCCTGTTCACGACAAAACAAAACCCATCCATGCAAATGAACGTTTCACTGGTTATTTCAGCCCCAATTTGGAATTCTAATGGCCACCAGCACTTACAGCATCACAGCAGGCAGCGCTACAATTACTGCTTCATCTGCCAAAGACGATGTGCCTTTCTGCACCAGAGGAAAATGAATGGAAATGGGCTTTTTCATAACACGCGCGGACAAAAAAATAAAAAAAAAACAGCTTCTCGGCATCAGCATTATGTCTTTTCCCCCTGCTCGAGCCTAGAGGCCTCCTCATGCGTAGCAGTAAAAAGAGATATAACCGGAGATAAAGGTTTCTGCCATTAATTAGGAACCTGCCTGGAAGGAGAGGCAGCAGATATGCTGGTAAACACATGAACCAGGGGCTTTGTTCCTGATATCTGGCTAATAGGCTGTGCATCTTCCTATTTAAAAGGCATGTTAGATCTCACCCACAGGGAGTTTTTAAGTGTCAGACAATAGAATTTTTCTCTTTGCTATTCAAAAGCACAGTCAGGTGCTCTTACTGTACTGGCAATCACAGGAGGCTTCTGAGCCGAAGGTTGGCAATTACTGTCAGCTGTAATGAAAAGCCAGTACATTGCCTGTTAACTCCAACCAACACTGACTAATGGTCAACACATACTTATATATCTAAGGGCCCCTGCCACCAGAGGACGTGAAAGGAGCCTGATCTCAAATGAAAAAACTGTGATAGCAACTGGAAAAAAATGTTTATGCAGACAGAGCTTTGTGTTTTCAGATTATCTATAGTTTTCTGGTGGCCTGGTGGTTAGGGATCTGCCCCTGTGATCAGAAGGTCATGGGTTTGAATCCCAGGACTGCCAACGGCACCACTGAGGCACCTTTGACCAAGAGATCGTCCCCACACACTGCTCCCTAGGCGCTGCAGAGAACAATTTCTCACCGTTCACACTCTGTGCTGTGCTGTGCTGTGGTGTGTTCACGTGTGATAAATGGCCACTTTACACACTTTAAATGGATCACATTGATTTTAGCTGGCCTTACACACCACTGCTAGCCTGGCTCTAAGATAAATCCCACAGTAACACTAGCAGAAATTAACATAAATGTAGGAGTGTAATAAATGGATGAGTAATATAATTTTTAATTTATTTGCAGACTTACCTGTTAAAGTGACTTAATATAACTTTTTTCTGATGTAACTGCTAATTTTATGTCGGCGTTATAAGTAGGGGTATGCGCTCCAACAGACCAGGCCCCAAAATTTATAAATATGGGCCTTCTTTAATGGTACATAAGGGATGTTTAGGGAGTTAACATATTGTAGGAGTGGACTGAGAGGAAGATGGGTTGAGGGAGCTCTGACCTGATAAGAGTTCATGGAGCGCAGCGAGGAGGGCAGTGTCCTGGTGCAGGCGGTCAGGAGTTGCAGCACCTCCTCACACGTGCTCTGAGGGAGAGCCAGCGAGTGAACACTAATATCCTTCTCCCAGGCATCAACAGTCCTACAGAAAGTGAGTGAGAGAGAGTAAGTGAGTGAGCCAGAGCGGATGAGAGACACGAGTTCCATTAATCTGGCAGTTTGAAACATTACAGTTTTAATCATGTCAAAGCAATTCGTCATCAAGGAACGTTGAACAGAGAATGAGAACGTGACAGGGAGAGTGGCAGAGAGAGAGAGATTGATGTTCTGCCACACGTTATGGTGATGATCTACTCAGGACATTTCAGTGACATTTAGCCATCTGTGTTGCAGTTCTGCAGGAAGAAGTTCTGCTCTTTAAAGAACACGCGTTGGTGAGGCCCAGGGAAAACCATGATGACAGCAAAAACAATCATATTTATTATTCTGACAACATGGACACACACCTCAGCAGTAATAAGGTGCATAGTTCGGACTATGTGCTCTGATTACGTACCGATTTCCTTCTCCCATCATTTCTGCACTGACTAGAGTTCAACACTTTTTCAGTACTGCAATTTGGCAAACAATTCAATATTTTCACTAATTTTAAAAAATAAAGACAGCACCAGGTTAACATTTTCCCAGCATTTGAAGAAAAAATGTTAAGATGTTAAAATATGAAGATTTCCTGAGTTCAACAGAATAAACATTTGGTGTTCAGGCAGTGACGTGTCTTATTTCTGCCTCAGCATCGTTTAGTATCATGAGTTATCATGATACTATACTTGGTATGTGTATCAAAATGAAAATTTTGGTATTGTGACAACCCTAGTACTGGCAGCTGTCCCAAAAAGATAACAATTCAGCCTAAATTTATGTGAACTGCACTCACATGGCTATCATACTGATTTGATTTTTAAACAAGTGGATCGGTTTACTATAAGTAAATAGTGAATCACAAAATGTATAAGATTTCATTATTACTGCCTTGCCAATAAATGCACTTGATAATATCTGGGGGGGGTTAAAATGTTAGGAGGGATTTGATGACAGACAAGTGATGGGAGCCATTGCAACCAACTACATACCACCACATTCAGATCAACATTCAAGGATACATTCCTGCAGAACTCAAGCTGTCTTTTACTTACTCATGTTCTTAATTTCCTAAACTTATGTTTTTCACAGCCAACCTGAATTCACCTTCTAACTCAGAACAGATTTGCTTTTGAGTGCACAGACCACTGAACAGATGATAGCAGAAAAAACGGTAACACACCCAAGAAAAAGGCTCTACAGAAAATCAAACCCATTTCATGGCACAAGAGACATGATGCAGTGTAACACTGTGACCAGTAATGCGATACACTGGCAGGTCCTATTAATTCCAGTCAGCTGCAGTGTGCATGGCACAATTAAACAGTAAACACAGCGCAGACTCTCTTCCACCAGCCTCATAATGGGACCGGCTCAGAAAAGCAGACCTCTGCAGCTTGAATAATTAGAATGATTCAGTCTATGCAGCTGCTGGTTGTTCTCTCCGCAAAGCAGAAAAATCTCAGAACTGACATGAGCTCGAGTCGTAATGACCTGTTCGTGTCAGCGAGACAAAGGGGTGCAGCATACACACCCACCAGTTCTCTTTGGATCACTTAAGCACCGTCGGGTCGCAGGAATCACCCGCAGTGCTTTTCCTGAGAGGGTGAACGAGTATTTCTGGGTAGGAGTTGTAAGTGTAGGCGTAAGAGTCTGCTTGTGATCTTGGAAACCTGCACTGAACCCAAGTCCCTGTATTGTACGCATTGTATGAAAAAGCATTTTATTACAACACAAAACCTAACCCAGACAGATATTAGAGTTTACTGCATCTCTGTTTTCCAATGCTACAGTTAATATAACAGCAACATGGCAGTAACTACTGATTATATTAGTTATATTAGAGTTATCAACAGACTATTTTGATAATAGTTTTAAGATAAAAAAAAAACAATGACAAGCCAAGCATAATTTACTGGAAAAGGGTAAAACTTTTTTTAAGGGCCTATATTGCACATTTTCTTTTTCTGAGCTCTACTTATGGCACTTTTGTGGTTTTATGTACCACTAGCAATTTAGTTTAAATTCATTCGAAAAACCACTCCAAAGTTTTTATAACCTCTACATGAATGGGTGAGGCTAAACTGCTGTAGGCTTATTAAGCCTCCAATGCCAATGTCTGGATTTTTGTGACGTCACATAATGAATTCAAAATGAGTCATTTTTGCAGCTTAGCTTTCATACAAAGGACTGCAGAGTGAATGGTGTTTATTGAAAGTTGAAGCATATTTTCATACTGCAGCAAACCCTAAAAAATACAGAATTTAGAAAATACATATAACTTTTCATGTCCATTACAGCCATTTCTTACAATAAGAGAGACCAGAAAGGGACTTTAAAATATGCATTATGCAAATTTAATCACTGCTGATTAATGAAGATTAATATGAATCAATGATTTCCTTAAATGGATTCATTGAATAATATTAAGTTATCATGACAGGCCTAAAGAGCAATAAACCGTTATACTAAAAGAAATATGTGGACCAACTGGACAAGTAAACCTACAGCACCATTAGCAGGACAAACAAAAAAGAAATTAAGAATCCAAGTAATCTAATCAAGAGCAGGAGCTGATAGAGAGAGGGAGGCAGGTGGTAAGGGAGAAACAAGTATTAGATGAGGTGTTAAGGGATTATAATTAAAGAGCTGGACGGGCACTAGAGTGGAAGATGTGAATTTATGGCTTACTTCTGGTGCCCGCTGTGAGTGCAGGGGAGGTAAAGGACTTTGACTGCACAAACCGCCTGGCATGATTGATGCTCATCAAGATGGCGGTCACTGGCGGAGATGAGACTGTCAGTGCTCTTGGCTTTCTCAGAGAATGAAGCGATCAGTGTATCGGTGTTCAGGAGCCAGAGCTAGTGATTAAAAAAAAAGAATTAGCTACGTTATCCAGCGTTCACTTGAAGGAATACGCCAACAGTCTGTTAAATTGAGAAAGCAGCACTAGCACAGGCAG
Organism: Brycinus macrolepidotus; assembly: GCA_037974445.1. Lineage (NCBI taxonomy): Eukaryota > Metazoa > Chordata > Actinopteri > Characiformes > Alestidae > Brycinus > Brycinus macrolepidotus. The sequence continues at coordinate 18,193,568 of JBBPCZ010000007.1, read as the reverse complement.
AAGAAATTTAGAATGGACTTACCATGATCATAGCTTTGCCTCCTGGGTTCTGGATGGAAAAGCGAAATGTGCTTTGAGCAGTAGACAGCTCGAAGAGCTTCGAAGCAAGGGCTCTCTCTAAGAACTGCTGTCTGGATCAGAATGTGCCCAGAATTACTTTAAATTTTAAATAAGCAAGAACAGGTTATCATGTCAACTGATAAAAAAATGCAACAATATCTCTATGAAAAGACACACACACCTCTTTAAAAATAAATAAATAAATAAAATAAAAATAAAAATATATAACGTCAAACGCTTGTTGGAAAAAATTATCAGCTTTTAGATGCACTGCGATTCTCTCCTGAGTGTTTCAAAACTGTCACAGTCCAGCTTGGATAGAGAAAATAAAAAAATAAGATCTTACTGTTGTGTCACAGTCTGATCACAAATTTAGTGTAAAGTAAAACTACCAAAATGACAGTAAATGTATCCTACTTTGAAATGGTTTTCTTTAACAACTGATTCAGGAGATGGCAAACAGCTAACAGGCAAATCCAGCAATATTCAGAGGCTTTTAGTAGAACATGATCTTAAAAGTTAATTCTGGCTTCAAATGACTTTGAGGAAGCCTGTGTGGGTCTTCACCTTAACAGTAGTGGTTGTACTGTGTGACTGGGGTCCTAGCTAGTGGGTGAAATTGAACTTGGCTAAATTGGTGGGGAAAAGAAGACAGAAAAAAAAAGTCAGCAGACCTATTTTAAAAATTATAAAACCTGAAAAATAATAGCAAAAGTTATTTCCCTGCACAAAAGTACTTGGTAGAAGCATCTTTTGCTGAATCTCTAAGTGTTCTGCACACGGTTGGGGAGGTTTTGCTCATCCTCCTTGCTGACTTGCTCCAGATTGTTCAGGTTGGTTGATCGCTTGTGAACCACAATATTCAAACAGTGTCGCAGGTTCTCAATTTGATGGAGATCTGGACTTTGATTTGGCCTTTGTAGAACATTCACCTTCTTGTTCAAACACTCCTCTGCTATGTGCTTGGCATCACTGCTCTGCTGAAAGGTGAAGTTTCTTCCAACCTTTACTTTTTTTAACAGCTTGAAGCAGGTTGTCTTGCAGTATCTTGCTCTATTTTGCACCATCCATCTGTCTTTCAGTTTTAACAAGATGACCAGTCCCTGTTGAGGGAAATCATCCCTACAACACGATGCTGCCGCTCACCATATTTCACTTCTGGGGTGGTGTTTGTTGAGAAATGGGCAGTGTTAGGCTTCTGCAGCACACGGCATTCTGAATTCTGACCAATAAGCTTCATTTTTGTCTCATCTGACCACAAAATCTTCCATATTCCACATTGTTATTTTTCTCATTCAGTTATAGCATTCTAGTCTTCCAGTTATATGTAGGGCTTTTAATATCAATAGCCTCAGTGCGGTCACAGCCACTGAACTCTGTAGGTCCTTCAAAGTGATTGTTGGTCTCTCTATGGCTTCCCTCCAAAGCCCCCTTCTTGCTCAGGCTCTGAGTTTTGAAGGGCAGCCTTGTCTAGGCAATGTCTGCTTTCATTTCCTCACAACTGATCCAACAGTGTTTCCCCTGGAACATCCAAACACGTGGATATTATTTTGCAGCCTTTTCCTATCTCATGCATGTCTATAACTTTATGTCCAATTTCCTCAGAATACCTGTTTGGTCTTCATTTTTATAGCTTTCCTTCAGATTTGCAGTCTGACCAAAGGTACTTGAATTCACAGGAAAAGGCCAATTGTAAGTCAACTGTGTCCTTGTTAGGGCAGTATCTTTTATCTGTGTAAACTCACAGCTTCCACAGCACAGGGGTTGAGAACGTATGCAAACAGCATTTTTCAGTTAGTAATTTGGCACATATTTTTCCTACATAAAACGCTACCGGTCTTTCAGTTTTTTAATATAATACACAAAATTATAAAAGTAAAATTTATAATCCATTTGTAATCTCATTAGTTTTAGGGGGTGAACACTTTTGAAGGCACCGTGTCTACAGCATAAATCATGAAATAAAAATAAAAAATTAATGTAAGCTATAGAAATAAAAATCGTGATGCATCAAGCTGCATTGAAAGCTGTTTTATAATCTTGGCACCCTGAAATCAAACTTAGAGATTCCCACCCCTACTACTTACCTATTTTGGGGAACAGTACACTTGTCTTGACTCTGTTTCACCACCACTTGAGTTATATAGAATTTTAACACCTCTGGAAAAGAACGTACAAAAGAATATTTGGTGGCATATATGGTAACCTGATTAAAGCTTATATCAGTCTTGACATGTCTTGTGAAAGTGAAGATAAGAAACATGCACAGGCTTTCATCTCATTTTGGGCATCAGACATTATTACTTTTTGCAGATTATCACTTACTAGTAACACATTCAACATCCATACTCTGAAGCACTTATGTATTAACATATAGATATGTTCATATCGATTATATATTAACATACATACATTTTTGTATGCTTGGGAGTGCAAAGAACTTCTTGAGAAAAGAACTTGAGAAAAAAAAATTATGGGGAAAAAAAATAAATTCCAGCTATTTGATTACTTTTGGCATGAGTAACATAACTATATCAGTTTCCTTTGAATTTAAAAGATGACTAATGTGTGTATGGGGGCAATAATTGTTCAAAGAAATCATTGTCTATAAATACAATAAACATATATATTGTTTTAGCAGGCGTAGGCCAAAGACTACAGCACGTATTTTATGACAGCAGTCTTATTATTGGCTTTTGTGTGCTGTAAATATTACCTGTCGTGACTGGCTCTCCCAACACTGCAGAGCACTTCTTACAGAAAACCCCCACATTCCTGTGGCCAGGTGTCTGCTGAGAGACACAGACGCAAACCAAAATAGACAGATGATCTGAAGGCATAGACAGGTTTAAACCACATAAAACAGAAATCAATAAGCAGAGCAGAACCATTTACTGAAGTGAGGGATGAATCAGGCGTTTGAACAGCGACGGGCTCTTCCATCTCACTGCTGTGGCGACTAAGAGAGCCCCAGCCAGCCCACAGAGTAAGACAGGGAAAGAAAAATCAATTGTCCTGACAAACAAGTTACACTTCTCAGGTTGGTGGAGGCTTTTATAAAGGCAGATTGCTATGCCACTTCCTTGAGTCTCCTTCATAAAGAAGAAAGAGTTCTTTTTTCCCCCCACTGCTGTCAGCCTAGAGGCAGTGTGGATGGAGCACAACGTTCCGCTACACAAGAGGGAGAACTACACAAGTGCTTGAAAACCTCTGGAAGATTACCTCTGACAAAGGGCTACACTTCCAGCCCTATTCATTGAGTGCAATTGAACAATTGTAGTAAATTAGTCATGGGTACAGATGTCAGCTATTCAAAGAAGAGTAGCTGCACAATATTCTCAAAGATGTATTACAAGCAGATAAATCGAAAAATTCTCATCAGTCCAACACAGGAATCACTGCTGACAACTTGCCAGCCCGTTTTAGATTGCAAATGCACTGATGCTGTGGAGTGAAACTGTCAGTGCTGCGGAAGGACAAGAGAATTGTAGTTGCAGTTTCAAATATTCAACCAAGGTAAAGAATTTCAATACCACTAATCTGGTTAGTCATTTGAAAATTCATCATTCTAGTGACCCATATAGCCAAAAGCAGTGACTCACAAACTGTGGTCATCAAAGCATTCTGAAATGAATCTTAATTCATATTCGTTCCATTGGCCAGTCGCACAATTAGCACAGGTACTTTTCCCTTATAACAATACAAACAGCATCTGGCACATGGCAAAAAATAGTGAGGTATCTTGATCTTTTCTTACAAAAGGCTGCTGGAGAAGAAGGGCTCAAGGCTCCTCTGCACATCGCGCATTCAGAAGAAACAGAAGAGTTAATTCAGTTTACTGCATGGCGTTTGTATGATCCTTGAAAGTTGTGCGCTCAAGTTAGTTGTGGTTTAGTTGCAGTGACTTTAGTTAGTTGTTTGAATCCTACTGTGTTTAATGCTTAGCTGTTAGCATTTGGCAACACGTTTATAGCACTTTAAATGGTTAGTGAACTGTGATACTATGATCAGTGTCACCCACGCTGTTCATCACACTCACTCACACACACAGACACACACAGACACACACAGACACACACAGACACACACACAGACACACACACAGACACACACACAGACACACACAGACACACACAGACACACACACATCAAATAAAGAAAGTTCACTCCTCGGTCTTGCTGTCCAGCACTCCAGAGTCACTTGCGCCTATAATATAGTATTACTGGAACATTCCTAACCTTACTGAATCAGTATTTTATTGACTCATTTTTATGTGAACATTAACAAAATTGCACTGGTGTGTGCCATATTTATTATAGCTACGTGCATGTGTGTGTGTGTATGTGTGTGTGTGTGAAGAGCACGAGGAAACATGCAACAGGAGTTAAACATAATGGGGGGCACAGAACTGCAAAAAAAAAAAAAAAAAACAACCACTGGGGTAAAGAATAGGACTAATTCTGCAGCATCTCTGAATTTTTAACTTGTCTTATTCTAACAGCATGTTGTATATTGATTTTAGAATGACTTGTTTTGAAATATAAAGAAAGCAAAAGAGTACAGTTTTGGATAAATGGTCTTTGCAACACTCAAGAGGGTAAAATTACCGATTAATCAGTGAAACACAAAACAGTTTTGTTATCTAGGTAATGAAATGTCATATTTGTGCTTAAAACTGTTAACAGATATCAATCTTAACTGTGTAATGTACCTCTGAAGACTGATTATGGCTAGTGGTTGTATGGGGTAACTCCACTTCCTGTGAAATGTTTTGGTCGCAACTGCTATCCTGGGTCAGGAGGAAGTAAGTGTCTCCAAGAAAACAATCTCCTTCCTGAGGGTGTAGCTTCTTGTTAGCAAATGGATCAGGATGGCAGCACCAGTCATCCACCAAAGCGTTCCAGTTACCATTGGGCAGAGGGAGAACTCGTCTGAAAACCCTGTTGAAATAAAGTAAAGTAAAGTAAAGTGGCCCCTTATAGCCACGTATGAACACACCACAGCACAGCACACAGTGTGAACAATGTGAAATTCTTTCTCTGCATTTAACCCATTCACCAAGTGAAGCAGTGGGCAGCCACCAACGGGGGAGCACCCAGGGAGCAGTCTGTGGCGACGGTACCTTGCTTAAGGGTACCTCAGTGGTGCCACTAGCAGTCCTGGGATTCGAACCCACGACCTTCTGATTGCAGGGGCAACTCCCTAACCACCGGGCCACCAGCTGCCCCAAAATAGGCAAGCTCTCAGACACATGCTTAATAAAGCTTTGGCATTTAAGCCATGTTATTAGGGCTACACATTCTGTCTTAATCCATGTTTTCAATGAACAAGAGCTGGATAAACTAAGTGCTCTAAAGTTGAACAAATGAACTCGCGTCTCACCTGTCGTTAAGCAGCATGGCCCCGCAGGACTGGCACAGGAAACAATTCTTCTGCTGCACTCTCGGACTCTCTGTCACACTGTCTGAAGCCTCTGGAAACAGGAAAGGACAAATATCACCCACTTCACACACACTGGACAAGACTACAATTGCCAAATTATGAATGTTTTTTTTTTGCAAGACATATTTGAAACAAAGTCATGTCTAAATCATGTCTAGCGATGGGTGTCAAAATTCAACACCTTAAAAGTACAACAAAAGCTACTAAAAACAGTTAAAACTATGGGCCAAACACTGTGAATGTATGTTATTAACGTTGGTTTTCACTGGACAATATACCCTCATCATTAACCACATGCACACACACTTTTGTTTGTAGTTTAAACGAAAGTATGGCAGAAAAATGATCATGCACTACTGAAGTTAAGGTATTGATATTAACAAAAAATCTGTCTGATACTCAGTCCTATTTATGGCAGAAGCGGCACAATACAAACATGTACAGTAAGACCCCAACAACCCTTGTTTAAGGGGGGAAGGATGAAAAATAATGTGCAAAGCTGAAGAAAGTTGTTGACACATTTGGTTTAAGTGTGTGTGGACACAGGCTGTGTCCACACATCTTGCCCAGTAGGGTTTATTCGGAGTAGCGCAGTGGCTAAAAGCCAAGGGTCTTGCGACCGGTGCATTCCGTGTTCATCATTAATCTCAGCTAATCTGTGGAGTGTGATGATGTGTGGAGCTTGAAGGCGGGTCCGCGTTCATTACTCAAAGTCCTCAAGCAAGTCAAACGAGATTAAACCAGCCCTTTCAAAGTCATGTTTAATGACCTTCTGACAATGGCCCACAAGGGCTCTGTGTTCATATTTATGTACAGACTCCTGTGGCGGCTAAGTGCAGCGTATACAATTATTATACACTCAGGATGAACTCTGGCAATTACCTGAAAACTGGTCCACTTCCAAACGCAACCTGATATGCAGCCCATCATCATTTGGACAATTCCGACACGACCCTTCCACCAGCCTGACTCCTGGTGTCAGCTTCACCTGATACTCCTCATCAGGTACGGTAATTTTTAGGGCTGAGTCTCCACCAGACACTTTTACTTCAGCTCCGTCTTTAACAGTATCACTCCTAAAAGGAAAGAAGATTATGATAAAAAGAAAACACTGCGCAATTCACACAGACGTACAGGGACTACTTAAAGGGCTTGTATCCTACATTTTTCTTGAATTTATTTTATTTCCTGAGGTTCACTTATGAGTTTATCAAAATGAAGGCAATGGCACACTTTGAAATTTGAATGATATTTACATACTACATCAAACAGGAAAACTGTCATTATATTGGCCCTATACAATAAAATATGAAGTCAAGCAAGTAGGCAGACCACAAAATCAAACAAAGAGTCAGAAACATTCAAAAATCCATTCGAAGGGCCCTGGTGAGACAATATCTGGAACATGGTGCAAGAAAAAGTAGAAAGGCCAACTACTGGAATGGTTTCATCCTGAGGCAAAAGGAGAAAGTAGAAGCCATTCATCAGTACTGTCCAATTCTTCCTGTCCTCAGACCACCTCTCACAGGCTGTCTGGTTCTCACATGGCAGGTTTAATGAAGGCATGGACTCAGCACCAGTTAGGTCTGTATTAGCCACGTGGGCATGGACCAAGAAAAAAAATAATCTGAACTCATGATCATTAAATATTTGCAATTTCCATGAAAAGACCCTCACTCCCCTACTGACAGCACTTCACAACTGAGCTGTTATTAGTATACACTATATTTGTGATTATGGCCCCAATGTGCATTTTCCCTTAAACCAAACCACCTGCTAGTCGAAAACTACCAAATAAACACCATCACAAACAGGAATCAACACACGGATCTCATGCCTAATAAGCACCTCCATCTAGTGGTGAACAGTAGTATTTACTAAAGTCTCATAACATGGATGATTATCGTATTTTAATACTGTTTCGACTTCTTTTGAATAATATAAAAAGGGCTTCGACTATTTTAAATGGGTTTAAGTTCAAGTTTATTTATATAGCACATTATCACACACAAAAGGTCAGTCAATGGGCTTTACAGAAATAGAATACAAAATAAAACAAAATGGAATAAAATAGAAAAGAAAAACACAGAAAATCAATAAAAGAAAATAGAAAGTGCAAACGAAGTATAAATGTTTGAAAGAAGGCGGAGGAGAACACTGCAGTGTTTAGCAGCTTTTTAAAGCTACAGTTGGTGCAGATCTGATACTAATGGGCAGTTTGTTCCAGCAAGCAGCATAGTGACTAAACGCCATTTCACCGTGTTTAGTTTCGGCTCTTATCACCACTAAATGATCCGCTCCTGCAGATCTAGCTCCTGTAGGGTGGCAGATCTTTTAGTGTTGTGGCTCCCAAACTATGAAACTCCCTCCCGCAGAATCTTCACAACGCTTTCTCTCTTGCTTCCTTCAAAACCAAACTAAAAACATATCTTTTCTCTCAGTGGTATGCCTCTTTTTGATCCTGCTTTCTTTCTGTTATTTCCTGCTATTGTACTCTGTGTTGTTGTAATTTGGACTGTTTAATGTTTATGTACTGCTGTCTGTCATATACTGTTTCTCGTTCTATTTTGTAAAGTGCCCTTGAGTTTGAGAAAGGTGCTGCATAAATAAAAAAATATTTATAATAATAATAATAGTAATAATATTGTTGTTGTTGTTGTTATTATTGTTATTATTATTGTTGTTGTTGTTGTTGTTGTTATTACAATAATGCTTCGATAGACATGCAAAAGCAAACATTTGGACATGCCTTGACCTACACAGAAGAATGAACTTCCTTACAAAGTCAATCAGAAATGCACATCACAGGAGGCGTGAAGAGTCAGTGACTGCTTGCACAAAAATATCAAGTATTTATTTTTTTAAAAATTGCTTTAAACTGTAATTTTGCAACTGTCAAAAACTGAAGTGCAGAAATGTAGACCCTATGGGTCTACAACTCTCATTTCACAATTACAGATTTTTTGTCTTTCTATTTAAATATTTCCCTAAAGAGATTTTATGCAACTCTCTAGCTCTGGTACCTGTCCATTTTAGTGCTCAGACACACCTGGATCCTGCTGACCTAAGGTCAGGTTTCTCCCTCATTCAGGACACCTTTACTAACAGGAGCAGGTCCTATATCTGCACTTGCCCTCTGAGTGAGAAGCTTGATGAACTTTCACACAAAGTCAACCAGAAATGCACTTTGCCAGCACATCACAGGAGACAAGAAGAAGTCAGTGAGTGCTTACACAAAAATATCAAGCATAAATTGCTTGAGGATATAAAGTTAAACTGTAATTTCGCATTTGTCAAAAACTGAAATTTAGACCTTAGGGGTCTACAACTGTCATTTCACAGTTACAGTTTTTTCTCTTTCTGTTTAAACATCTCCCTGGAGATTTTATGCAACTCAAACTGATCAGAGGTTTCCTGCTCTGCCTGTTTATTTTAGTGCTTTCCTGGCTCCCCTGCACACCTGGGTCCTGCTGACCTAAGATCAGATTCCTCCCTTATTCAGGATACCTTTACTCACAGGAGCAGGTCCTGGATCAGCACTTGTGCTCTGAATGAGGAGCTTTATGAAAACAAGCCCAGATTAGATAATCATGTTGGAGTAGGAAAACACCTAAATGTGCAGAACAGGGGTCTCAGGACCAGAGCTGGGTACCTGTGGAGTGTGAATGGTCTACTACACATGTTTAGCATTGTCATCCAGAAAGGGAGAAAACACATAAACAGAGTGAAAGAGCTCGGTTCTTGCCTTATAATCAGGAGGCCACTTTGGAGCCGTTGTCTGAGCTCCACAAAGATGAAGTGCTGTTTCTCCAGTCCATCCATTTCTCCTGCACGTTTCAAACAGCAGGCATGGAATTGTTTTTTCTCTCTGATTGTTGATGTCTCTCTAGCTCCTGCAGAGGAGAGTTACTGCCCACTATGGGTCTGGTGCTCTGATCTGATCTGAAACGGCGTGGTATGAGAGATAGACCTCAAAACTCCAAGATCGTCAAGATCGTGACCAAAAAGCTTGTTAAAAATATACAAGAACCGTACAAGAACTTGTTTAAAAATCCATTATACAAATTAAACACATTATAAGCATATACATTAGCATAGTGACCTGCAAGAGATAGATGCAATATATGGACAGAAGTATTGGGACGCCTGGCGATTGCACCAACAGGGACTTTAATAGCACTACATTAAAATACATAGACTTTATAAACTATATATATA
>JBBPCZ010000007.1:18112635-18178367 GCA_037974445.1 Brycinus macrolepidotus | reverse complement strand
AAACGATCGCAAGTGGCCGACGAGGCTGTGATTGGAATACGGGACTGGAGCTGTCCCGGACGGGACAAATCAAAATCCATATTTCGGGATGTCCCGGACAATGCGGGACGGTTGGCAACCCTACCTCAACCCCATCCAACACCTTCGGGATGAACTGGAACAGAGATCAGTGCCTGACCTCATAAATGCTCTACAGAAAAAATGGGCACAAATTTCCCACAGAAACTAAAATATCTTGTGGTAAGCCTTCCAAGAAGAGTGGAAACTGTTATAGCTGCAAAGGGGGGACCAGCTCCATATTTATAGCAGGTGCTAAATAATAAACGTATAATTCACAGGGTTAACCCCTCCTTTTCACAAACATCACAAACATCTTGATTCTGTATCAGTTTACCTGATCCACTGGCATGATAATAGGAACACGAAGACATGGCACTCAATCTTTTGACATAACCATTATGCCTGCACTAAAGTGTCTGTAACTGGTTTAAATTATCTTGGTGGTACAAGTGCTGAAGGTCCTTTGTGAAAGGGCAAGAGACTAAAGGCCTTCTAAATGCTCTCAAACGTAACTAATTCTTATCCTGTAAAAACACTAAAATAGGATAAAAACATGCCGGTGGCCATGAACCAGTTTGATACCTTGCAAGTCGAGATCTGTAGACAATACAAAAGATATGGTATTTTGTTGTATATTGTCACTGTTTGACTAATATGATGATTGTTTTCCTTGCGAAAAGGAAAATATTGTGTCACTTATAATTAACTTGTCATAATTAACGAGTCATATATAATAAGTTATTCAGACCTTACATGTAGAAAAGATAATGACTAGAAAAGAAACAGTTAACACAAAAACTAGTAAATGAATGAAGCCTATCCATACTCTATTTTGGCATAATCCCATGTTTTTAATCAATAACAATCCCTTCTTATTCTAAACCCAGAATGATTCTCAATGTATAACTAATTAATTATTTTTGTCTTCTATTTCTGCTCTAACAAGCACACAAGAAAACACAATTGCTGTAAATGATGTATTTTTTGTTTTTATGTAATTTAGCATAAAAAAACCCCTCAGAGAACAGTGTTAACGTAAAAATCACTACACACTTCTACTGTCCTCACTTAGGTAGCAAACAAGGTGTTCTGTTTTTTAATGTTAGAAATGTGCTGTAACATATTGTTACGCTCTACTGCAACAAAAGACCTTTGTCCTATATATTAAAAATACCAGACTTATTACATCCTAAAGCTTACTACTCAGTAGGTACAGGTTTTTCTTAGGTTATAGATGTGTGTAACAAAAGTTAGGCCATTTAAGGGGTTGAACCAACAGGACTCTTAAACTGCAAATGTATATATTCCTCTAATCACCTAAACAAGCTTCAGTATTATTATCAAAGTTTGAGGGGGAAGTGTATATCGCCTGCTACTTTTTGTTCATACTTCATACTTTTGTTCATTTGCAGAACAAAAGTATTCTTAGACCTCACTTAAGGTACAAATCGATCCATTTTATACAAACGTATTAAATTGGTAAGAGTCATAAAACACAGCACTAACAAGAGATGGTATTTGACTTAATCCCATGAAGTATTTTGCATTATGTAATAAGAGGTCATGCAGGGGCAATGACAACAAAAACATGCAGTATACACTCATACTTTAACAATAACTCTTGCTTTTGTTGTAATATTGTTTGTTATAATATATAACATTATAATAATATTAGACCCTGCTCATTTATCAGTTACTTACAGCTTGTTTACACTTGGATAAGCATCAAAGTAATAGGCACAGATTTAAGATGCTGTGGAATCTCAAAAGCATTTTGACTGATCCTTACTACTACTTGTAAAGTATTTGGCAAGTGTAACTGTACCAAGTATAAAGTAATATAGCTGTTCTTATTTAGCATAAATCACAACTGCCATTTCCAACTACTACTGAAGTTCAGAAAAAAAAAAATATCCAGAAAGCATTCAGTTTCATACAGACGAGTCCTTTGTAATTGAAAGCTTCTAACCTGTTTTGGAAGCTGCACTGCATCTGGTCCAGTGTGTGCGCTGTTATGAGCTGAGTCTCCAGTATCAGCCTGGCCTTGCTCAGACACAGCACGTTTTACAACAGAGGAGGGGGTGTAGATACCAGTCTGAGATCCAAAGTGGGCCAGGAGTGGGGGAGAGCACAGGGTGGGGGCTCTGGGCCAGGGGTTAACCCCTCACTGCTGCAGAGGATGGTGGGTATGTTTAAGTAAGCCAACTGTCAGACCGCTTTAGACAGGGGCCTGTGATTTGTATGAGTCAGGACTGGAGTGCCCTTTGTTCACTGAGAATTTCAAATCGAGAATAGACCATATGTGGGGTGATGGGGGGAATGTAATGGTGTTAGACCTATGAATATTCCCATTTTTCCTGAGAAAGCTGGAGTTGGCTAATTCCTCACTTCAGGGTATTTTACCTTGTGGCGCCAAATTCCCGTTGGTCTGATGCATTGTCTGTTAATCTTTTACAAGCTTTAATAACCATCTAAAATCAATGACTCATGAATTTCATCCATAAATGGTGAATAATGTCCTTGCACTACAAAAAGGACAACTTCATGACCACTCACGATGTTTAGTTTTGTCTGCTTCAAGGTTTCACAGGAAGAAAGGAATCTGTTTACTCACCTTTGACAGACTGTTCTTTCTGGATGTCATTTTGGCTACACGCAGCCTTCTTTGTGAAGAATCATGCTTTTTTTCTTTTGCTTCTCTGCATCTCTTTCACATAATGCATAATTGTATGCTTTCTCTCTGTGCCACATTAGGACAATCTTTTCAACTTTTAAGCAATAGCTCCTAGTTTATAGTTTATCTGACAATAGCTCCTAGTTTATTTGCTGTCTTTTTCTGCTTTCAGAACAGGTGAGCTCTTTTGATGTTTTTGTTCAACAGTCCAACGGTCACTGTATCCTGAAGCACCTACTACTGTGTATTAAATTTATGTTAAATCATTTGACTGGAATATTTATGTTTTCTTATTTAAACAACATCATAAATATGCCACAGTGTATCACTGGTCCTACTGGATTTTACATAATCCTCATGTCTCACATATTCTTCTTATGGCATTTTCTTCTTCTATCTCAGAATAGATGTCAATAAAAGCTAAAAGCCCCACACTACCGTCTAGCCTTTAAATTTTATGCCACTCCAGCCTTGTGTTGTAATTACAAAGGCGTCAGACTATTTTGATTTATGCATCCTGATAAATACCCTCACAGATGCATCATGCCGCTGAAATTGAAATCTATTTTGACGTATTCTGAAAAAAAGACACCGGCCAGTTAGATAGTGTTAAAGTCTAATAACGAATGGACCAATAGAAATGGTATCAACTGACTTGTTAGATTAAGTTAAAGCACTTTAAAAGTTTTTTCCATCACTTACTTTTTGAAGATACCATATCAAAGGTGAACTGTGATAACCGATACACCTTATAATGAACATAACACACATTACCACTGTCTCACTCGACTACAGTCATGATTTGCATATGTGTGTATAATGACACACTTGCAGGAGTTGCCAGTAATCGTTTTAATCAGAGAAATGGGGCAAAACTAAAAAAAAACAAAACAACAACAAAAAAAAAAACCCCAACAACAGGGAAATGTCTGCCTGGCTGTGTACTACTGTGTTCACACTGATAGTCCAAATCCAAGCAAGTGAAGTTCAAAGGCGGCATTAAGTGCTCTGTTGAATGCCACAGAAAATCTTTCTTCCCTCTCCTCCCTCTGTCACACACCCACACAATAATCTGTGTAATAACCGGCTCTTAAACAGATGTGCAATTTCTCATTGGTTTAAATCATTATGTGCAATATCTCATTATGATGTGCAATATCATGTGCAATTTCTTATTGGGTGCTAAGTCAGTCATTATGTGCAATATCGTATTATGTGCAGTATTATGTGCAGTTCGACTTATGTCAATATTACTTATGTACTCCCTATCTCCAAACCACTATTGGGTTGCTAGTAAATTACTTAAGTTATTTATCTACAGTATTTACACCCCTGCAGTTTATGTATATAGCATAGTGTATTTTGTACAAAGTATTTTGAAGAGTATTTTTGCAGTGTTTTTATTTGACTTTTATTTTAGGCTTCATATTTTATATTGTTCTTGTCTCGGTGTCTCTGTGTGACTGTGTAGTCATAACTTAAGCATTTTCCTCCAGGATCAATAAAATTGCCTGAGTGCCTTGTAAATGTACTCCTCCATTGCCTTGGTCTCTCTTGCTCTGATATAGGATAAATACGTAACTGAGGAGGTGCGGCTCCAGGCAGGAGCTCAATAGTGCAGTCCCAGGGCTGGTGAGGAGGAAGATAGGTCCATCAGGAGGCACTAAGAACTTCGACCAGTGATAAATATTCAGAGGGGATTTCTACAAGGAGGTGGGCATGAGGGCTCTCAAAAGTAGTAGTGCAAGAAGTTAAAGGGTTTTATTTGAGTCAAGTGCCTTTACCGCAGGATGATGATCGCTGGAGTTTGCTGGCATTCCAGTCCAGTACAGGGTTATGCCAGCATAACCATGGCAACCCCAAAAATGATTTGGTGCAGAGAACTAGACAAAACTAAGAACTGGGTATTTTCACTGTGGTCAGGGGAGACAGAGAGCTGAATTGGGACAGTGAAGTGTGTAACTGGTGCATCGCTGACCGGTTTACCATCCAGAATGTTAAAAGGGACAGGGTGAGCTAAAGCAACCACATTTATAGTCAGGGAAGACACCAGAGACTGAGAGACAAAGTTGCAAACCACCCCAGAATCTATAAGGGCAGACGGTGAAACAGTATTCCGAGGACCAGGATGGTTGGGGCATCTTTTACTCGACTATCTCATACCACAGAACATGGTTCCTAGCTCCTCAAGCTCAAGCTAGTATCTAATGTGATCCTATGTTAGAATTTACATGCTGGACAGACTACAATCAGGTATTAGGCTCAGGTCATTGTACTATAGCTGCTGCTACTCAAAAAACAGCTCCTCTGAAAATAAAAACAGTCACAAAACAGCCGCACATTATAGACAACATTCTATAAAAAACGTTTATTTTACAAGAGACATCATATTAGTGACATTCCTCTACGATGACGTAAAATTAACCTGTGGTGAATACATGCAATGTTTTGTTTGCTGTCACCAGAAAGGTGCATAGCTAAGATAAAAAACCCTTTCCAGTGTTTTCCACAGTCATACATTGGATGATATGGATAAAAACGCAGTGCTAGAAAAACTATTTTAAGTGTAAACATGAATGTTTTAAAGATACACATTTTCACACCCTTTCTGACCCCTGCCAATGGACAACTGTCACACATTTACCATATCAAATGCTGTCCATGACAAATGTCTTGATATATAACATGAACCAAAAGCTACAAACAGCACCATATAGATGTGCCAGAACTCAACATTCACAAGGGTATTTAAGGCAGAAAACGAACACACGGGACACAGCCCTGAGCAGAACACAATGCAAAAGCAGGTCAAATGTATGTGAATTCTTTTGGCTGAAATGTGTGTTGGACAATTCATATGAAGCTAATCTCATGGAGACCTACACTTTCATATCCTCTTAGGGAGACACTTATAGATACAGCTGACTTGATTGTTCAAAATCAAATAATTATTTAAAAAACCTATTCGTGAATATAAACTAAAAAATAATTATACCAACAAGACCTTAACACAGCTAGAGACCAAAACAAAATCATTACACATTTGATTGCAATAAGTGAAAAGCATGTCTGTTTTTTCATGCTTTATGAGACCAAATGCATAATTGGATAATTGCATTATGCTTTTGTATGAGGGCCATGTTACCTGTCAGTTCTGGGTGATTCTGGACAATATCTTAAATATCTCACCAAACCTGAGGAAATTCTACAACCACAAAGATCAATAGCAGTGATATTTATAAGTATACAATACATAATATAGAAGACATTAATTCAAGCCTTAAGGCAGTTGATTGAGGTCTGCTTGTTTTGGTTTGCGTTACTATTGCAGGGCGGCTCTTACCTAATGATAAATCAGAAAGTTGGTGTGCATGTGACAGAAAGTGGGAATGAACGGACTGGCCAGCAAAGCGACAGAGAAGCATTTGCATTCTTGTTGTCGGTATTTGAACCCTCACACCAGGCCCTTAACGAAAATAAGGACCTCAGTGCATGTTATGTCTTGTAAAAAGCATTACATAGGCTAGGGTGTCTGGGCTTTGTCTGGAGACGTCATGCAGTTAATACCCATGCATAAAATTTCTCAAGTCTCTCATAACAGACAGAGTGGGGAATACTGAGTACAATAAAAAATATATATAAAGTAAGCAGACAGATCAGTGGTGCATTATGATAAACAGTTGCATAATTTTTGATTCAAGTGGATCAAATTCTCACATCACCTCTGATAATTGACCTCGCCTGAAGCACACGGCACTTGGAGGACAAACACAAAGCCTGGCAGCCAGGGTAAGTTTGGGATGGGTGCAAAGAGTATTTCTATCGAGATGGTGTGCCCACTGTGACAAGGTGAACTGTTTTTGGCCTGTTCCTCTTTCGGGGTCTCAGTGCAGTTCGGATCCTGAGTCCGGCTTCTTTCACATGGTGGAAGAGCTTGAAAGGGTCATGTAGGAGGTCTCTCAGCTTCCTCTGAGATGTACAGAGAACAAAGATATTATGACCATTGCTCAAAATGCAAATATGACAATTTATTGAAGTAACAAATCACATGTTACAGTGATTTTCCACATTAAGTGGAGAATCTCTCACCCCCTTCATCATGATAAAAACAATGCAATGCTGCTTGTGGCTTACTGCTTTTACAAAACAGCAATAAAATATTAAATTATAAAATACCAATATTCAATGAAATATTTTGTTTATTATTATTTATAATAATCACAATAAACTTCCACAAAGCAAGTGGACATTTAAGTTTGCAAAGTGACAAAATAGTCAGATCATTCTGTAAGCAGCACAATTTTATTACAGATTCCATTTAATATGTGCTGTCATTTGTGTTTTATGATAACTTTGAATGAACTTTGATTTGAGGTTTAACCAAACTGACCAACCTGTAGGTGAGGGAGAGTCATCGTCTCCAACTGTGGAGAACTGGTCTGTCCCTAATGCTGCTATAGAGCTCCTGGGCCGAATGTACCGATCCCCAGAGAAACTTCTGCGTAACAGTGCCTGCACCAGACAAAGCATAAAGACTGGAATATAGACAGGCAGGACAACACTTATTTTGTCACGAGGTATTAGATTCATGAGGTATTACAAATTGCTTTATATTGTTACACTGAATGTGATTTTAGCTGAAATCATAGTGAGACTGACCTTACGAGTTAAGGGACTACTTGGAGCTGAAGCACTGCTGTATAAACTCAGGCTGGAGTTTGACCTGCTCACTGCCAGGCCTTTAGTGCTCCCTCTTCGGCCTGATGCCTCGAATGACTCAGGTGACAAATACTTCTCCTTTATTTTTAGGTTTGTCCGACCTTTCACTGAGAGAGATGCAGCAGTATATTTTTCTGGAAATTTATGAGTTTCACAATTTGGAACAGCAGAAAAGCAATATGTTTTATTCACCTCTACAAGGGTCATTCTTGACCAGAAATTCATCAAGCGCTGTCCATCCACCACCAACACGTACCAT
The DNA here is from genome assembly GCA_037974445.1 of Brycinus macrolepidotus. Taxonomy (NCBI): domain Eukaryota; kingdom Metazoa; phylum Chordata; class Actinopteri; order Characiformes; family Alestidae; genus Brycinus; species Brycinus macrolepidotus. Next base: position 18,170,655 of record JBBPCZ010000007.1, on the reverse strand, counting down.
GAGCGTGCTTCGTAAAACACGCACCATTCGTAACTGCTGAGAGTCCCCAAACTGCATACAATACCAGCATTTAAGTTCAGAGCAGTCCAAGAGATATTATAAATTAAACTTGATTAAACCTGATACACTTAATGTCCAAAAGTATCCAGACACAGCTTCTACTTAGTGAATTCAGTTATTTTAAGTTCCACCCATCGCTGACACAGGCGTTCAATTGCAAACAGGTAGTCTATGTAATGTACAAAATCATCTCCAGTAGAATGGGACTTCCTGAATGAGTATTTGCGATAAGTTGGAGAGATCCGGAGCGATCCTGACCCAATCCACCAACATCAGTATTTGACCTCACTAATACTCTTATGGCCGAATTCAATCAAATTCGTTATTGTATAAGAAACACTGAAGCAAGTGTCTACAAACTTTTGGACATTAAAGTAATTTTACTCTTACCCTGTAGCGGTTAGCGCTAATCTGCTCCACCTGAAACCTCTTGGGGCAGTTGCACTGGGAAACTTGCCGGCTTACCTAGAGAGTTGTGCAATGTCTGTTAGAAAGTCTCTAAAATACATTGCAAATGCAAGACAAATGTCAGACCCTACAGACCAAGTTTGCATAAGTTTCATTGATAAAATCTGAGAGGAACTGAAAAATATATTAATCTCTAGCATACCTCTTCATTAATTTGGTCTGCATCAACTGTTCTTCTGTAGGGGTCTCGGCTTGGGTGGAGTGCGCTCACAAACTCATAATAGTCTATGAATCCATCACCATTTACATCAAAAATATTTGCGACAGCTGTCATTTCCAGGGAATTGGTTGGGAATTCTATCCGAGAGAAAATTAAGTGTTAGATCAAACAAGGACTATTTTACAGATAATGAAAAGATTTTATGAATGAATTATTGGTAGGAGTAAGATAGAGTAATGCTCACTTGAGGCCAGAACACTGTCAATGAACTCCTTCTGAGTGATTCTGCCATCTTGGTCGCGATCAATGCTTCTAAAAACATCTAAAATCCGAGACTTGAGGTGACTTATCCACTGCATGTATCTTTTGCGCCAGATATTAAAGTCAAAGTTGGCAAACTCCTCCATCTGTGAGTGAATAAAAACAAGTTTCCAGGAGCAGGAACACAGTACACAATTCACACTTGCAGGGGCAAATCAGTGGAAAATATGAACACCAAACAAATAGTGTGTATCATTTCACCATCCACTTTATACAATAGCCTATACAGTGTACTTCCACTTACAGGCCAAACATACAGGGCCACTACACAGGTGTACAGTTACAGACAGTAGTATCCCTCTGTCAGCTGCCCTATACTCTATTAATTATTGGAGTTTTTCTGACCACTGGGCTGCAGCTGATCGAGTTGTCACTGGGGGGTAATGGCACAAGGCATGGGTTTTTAGACATGTCATGGCTAGATTAAGAGTGGTCTGCCCCAAAAAATATCCAGCCCAGAGCAGCTCTGTGGTTGGAAACTGATAATGATGGCTAGAGGATGGCTAACACTATTGCATGGCAACAGATAGGATACAGTTTGTACCAGAACAAGAAGTAAGAATTTGGACAACAGAGCTCAGTTAATGTAACTATAACAAAGTCACATTTAGATCTCTAAATAAAATAACCTCTCTGAGTCTCTGCTCATGCTCCTCCAATCTCTTCTGTCTGTTGTGAGACAAGAGCCAGAGTTTCTGCCACTGGCTGATCAGCTGGCTGAGCTGAGGGGTGTGAGGCTCCAGATTCTCCAAGGGCAGTGGAACTGAGGGCTGGGGTTTCATCTGACCTCTCCTTTCTACAAAACACAGCCTCACAGTCAGATATATTCACAACATGTGTTATTTCACAGTATGTAAATGAGCTTTATATATTTGGCAGTCTACACTTACTGCTTGGCATCCTGTGGCTTGGAGACACCTGCGGCTTATGAGTTAGTTTGTGCTTGCAAGATTTTGTTGCACTTTCAACCTCAGGCACTTTTCTTTTCAGCTCACCCATAAAAACCTACAGAGGGGAGCAATGCATTATATTCAGTAGTTTAAATCATTTAAAGAAAAAAAAAAAACAGCAGGCATGTTTTGATTGATGTTGAGTTATTAAGCATAAGTACATTGTGCTGGATGATAACTTCTGCTGTCTGTTCCATGTCATCAGGCAGGGGTTCCTGCTCTTTAAGGTTCAGAGACCCCTCAGCAGAGGAGATCCAGTCCAGCAGACGCTGCACCTCCTCTCTTTCAGCCTGCAGTGCAGAGAGCACTGTCTGTATCCGCTCTGCCTGCTGCTGCGCCCACGTCTGAACCTAAAGCACACACACAACACACAACACACAACACACACACACACACACACAATGTCACTTTAAGAAAGCCTTGTAACTTTTCTGTTTTTCATATTTAAACACTATCGGAGAGCACCATCTGTTTATTAGCTTGAGTGAACAAAAATAGACAGAGTGACTATAAATGAAGCAATATAAATGGTCCAGACTTTTAGGAATAAATTCTCTTAGGATTAACATACATTACAATTAAGAACATTTTTCATTTTCATATAAAGTTACTGTTTCAGAGATCCAAGCTTTTCTTAACACAGCAATGATAAAGAGAATGAAGACGGTGAAAATGAGCTGTACATGTTCACTCACCTCCTCATAGCGAGTCTTGGCGACGCTGATCCAGGACTTTATAGTGATAACAGAGTCAGGGTGGCAGGAAGACAGAATCTGTTCTCCGAGGCATTGTATGGATTCCAGCTGTGCCTGCTGACCACTCAAAGAACTCATTGACTCCTGTTCAAGTAAGATATGAATATTATTCTTGAATGTCCTCAGGTGTAGTCCTCTTATCCTGAAAACTGTTCCCCTCAAGCCTCTCTTCACATACCTGGTGCTGGTTGCGAAAGGCCAGGAGGGCCTCCTCTTCCTCAGGCAGTACTCCGTATTTCAGAACCCTCTCGATGTCCGCAAGACGATCAAGGAATGAGTGAACCACTCTATCAAACTCCTCTGCCTGGGATGATTCAGGAATATTAAAGAAGTCATTTTAGATGTACTGAATATATTCTAACATGTCAAACAGATCAGACCTGTTTGCAGTGTTGATTTTGGGTCACTTTTTATCTCTTACATTTCACTGAACATCCTTACCTGGGTTTTACTTTACTTTGGTGTGAGATGATTTCAGATATGCCTCTATATCATTACATGCTAAAGGGTTACAATTCACGAATACATATATAATATAATAAATTAGAATTTATAATAAATACATAAATACATCATATATTTCTATTCTGAAGTATGAGTACCTGCTGTAGTGCTGCCTCCAGTCTGGCCTGCTTAGACACAGAGAGTTTACACACAGCCTCCCAGCGGACCTCCAGTTCCTCCATCTGCTCCTGCAGCCAGTGGGCATCAGCAGTACTGCCACGGGTCAGGTCCTTCACAGAGCGCTTCAGGGTGCGAATACAGCCCGCGCGTTTCCCCAGCTCCTTCTGGAACACCTATGATACATATCCAGCCCAAAGCAAAGCATAAAGAGGTATATTATTCTGAACAATAAGTTCTACTGTCCGCTCCATGTCATCAGACTCTGTTCCCTGAGGTTCAGAGGCTTCTCAGCTGAGGAGATCCAGTCTAGCGGAGGGTGCACCTCCTTCTTATGCACAATAAAATAAAGAGACAGATATAATGACTGCAACAACATGTAAGAAAGTGGTCAGAACCACTGAGAAGACCAGTGGAGTAGACCATGAAATCCGCAAAAGTACCTTGTGCTTATCAATCAAATTATTGACCAGATCCTTCTCGCCACCAACAGGTACGTCTTCAGCAAGCTGTGGCTCTGCTCTGTAAAGCCAGTCATTGAGTGCCTGCAGAGCGTCAGTGAATCTTCCTGAAAACAGCAGTGCCTCCTCCAGCTTATGCTGCCTAAAGAAATGAGAACATAATGTGCAGCATGGCACATTCAGTTCAAAGTGTATCAGTAAGTAGCACTTATGGAACTAATCATTTATTAGTAATAAGACTTACCGCTCCATTGACTTCCCACTGATAGTGTCCCATGAGTCTCTGAGCTCAGACACCATGTTCTCAAGTTGCTGAATGTCCAAAGGACTCTGAGCTTTTTCCAGAAGTGAGCGACCACTCTTTAGACAGGCCTCATACATGGGCCTCTTTGAGCGGAAAAGTTTTTGGAATTCCTGCAAACACAAAAACACAAAGTTTTACTCTAAATATCAATTACCTGCAGCATATCGTGCTTCATGACTTATTGTATGCCTTGTCAAACATATTTTGCTAAGCGGTGCTGCTATACATTTGATCCATACAATGTTGAACCAGTGCTCAGAAACAAACATCCCTCTACCTTCTGCTCAGTGAGCTGCTGTTTAATCTCTTCGTGTGACACAGCAATTTCTTTATGTGTATCCAGCGTCTGCTCCACCTCACTCATCCAGTCTATCAGCAGGTGCCAGGATTCACTGAACTGCAAGGGAAATTAATCAAAGGCATCATGATATCTACTCTTAATCAGGATGTGTACTTGCTTGAATTATACAAATGTAATGTATAACCTCTTTCATTCACAATTAAGATGATTTAATAGAAATTAGACAGCAAAACGATTAAAAGTGATGCATGCCATAGTGACGCATGCCGAGTGAAGCACAATACTTAGTACAACACCTGATAAATAACTTTCAGAGCCAATATGTGAACAGGAGCCAATATATTACTGTGAAATACAAAGATGGCTAGGTTATAGCATGCAAAGCTGGTTTTACTATTACATTTTTAGAATTTAGTTCAGTTGTTCAAGTGAAAAGGAGAGGGTTTTATACATGATTCAACAAAATTTACAAAATGTGCAGACCTTGCTGTTTCTGTGTCAAAGTGACACAGCATAGCCTGGCCAGTAGAACATTGATGTTTTTGTGGTCTAGCCTTTAGTTTTTATGAGAGAAAAAGTTGCAAGAGTGTATTTTTGTACATTCACTAATAAAGGAACATAGCTTATTCATACAGGAGAAGATACAATCTGTTTACTGGGATTTTCAGGCATGTATGAATGTGTGCATCCTAGTAAAATACTGTCAATGATGCAGAGTCCAAACATTACTGTTAAGTCTTCATGACACTGTTCTTTTAAAGCCAATCAAAGAGTTAACTCACCTGTTTAACTTGTCTCTTTACATCCTCTAGGGCCTTTCCTCTTTCTGTGGTGCGCTGGTGAAGCTTTCGGTAGCGGTCTTGAATGGTTATCACCAGGTTTTGCACCACGTCACAGTCCTCTTTCCTGCTGAGCTCTGAGAGCTGAGAAGCAGAATTCTCCACACACGTCTTCTTCTCTCCATATGAATGGACCTCACTCACCAGGAGCTGCCATGAAAGAATATTTCAAGCATAATGGCAGCAAATGTCTGTGAAGATGAACAACACATGCCAGCATGCTAAATAAAACAAGTACACAAAGACACAGACTTACTCTGTGTTCCTGAAGCTGAGTGCTGATGGTGTCAACTATAAAGCTCGGAGCAGGCAGAGCACTAATGACCTCTTCACATTTTGCCATTTTGGTTAGCAGATCTTGTACATTACTGTTAAACTCCTTAGCCAGACCAAGTCCTTCTGTCAGCTTAGCCTAGTGGACAGGACCATAGAAATAAGGACAAGCAGTTAAAATATTCAAGACAGATTTGAAGTGTGAAAAGAGCCCCATCCAGTTGTAGCAGTGTGTTTAGAGATTATTGTACAGTATATTATTGTATGACATACATAGTGTCTATTTAGAGATTATTGTACATACATGTATGTACAAAAATCTCAAGTGATATTATAATCTATGATATAATAAAAATTCCTTTTGATTTAATTTCATATTTTTTTCTATTTATTTTCTCACTTTGCGGTCTTGCATTTTTGTATAGACAGTGTTCCACTTCTGCTCCAGAATGCATAAGCTGTGCTCGGTGCTGGAGCCACGGGCCACATTGCTGCCCTCTAGCATCCTGTGGACAGCATTTCGCACATTGGTGTAAGTGTGCAGCTTAGAATCCATCTCATTACACAGCTCCTGCAACACAAGACATAAAATGTTTAAAGATTATTAATTCATTATTCAGAAACATACTATGCAATGAATATTCATATGAATGAAACATGCATATTTAGATTCACATTCATAATATGCCCAGTCAGCGAATTTGACTTCAGTAATATGCATGCTCTGCAAACTTGAGTGACTATTCTGACCGCCTGCAGCATTACCAGATGAGCACTGAGCCTTTCACCAGCAGAGTCAGGCATGCCCCACACAGTCTTACTGGAGGACAGTCGCAGGTCTGTGTGCTCCAGCCACTGCAACAGATCCTGGATCTCCATGGTTACATCCTGAACCTATGGGAGAAGAATCAACTCTGGATTTAAAACATGAGGCTATGAAGACCGCAGCACAACAAAGCTGCTCTTTTGAGGTTTGAATCTATGGGCAGGTTGACTCTGTTTCACTGATGTATACTGTGCTAATATTTTGTGGATCGACCCAACATACTTTGAACTGACTTTGTTAAAATCAATTATTTATTTAAAATCAGGCGAAGCAAAATGGACCAAAGCTATGTTCATCACTCCAAACCTCATAGCCATTCAGATCAACATTTTCTGTGCTTTGCTGTCTACACAAATAGTGGTATCTTAGTGATATATGAATTGCAGTATTTAATTTTTTTTAACTTTTCTTGTGAATTAGGGGCCAGCGCTCAACCCTAGTGAGCTCTCAAAAAATGTGTTTTGTGAGAGGTTTGTTGGTGCTTGTGTCCACCTGACTCAGGTTATTCTCCAGCTCCAGCTGCCTGCGCTCTGTCTCACAGCGCACAAACTCCCAGCGCTCGTTCAGCTGCTCCAGACGAGGCTGCAGGCCGTGAGGGCTGTCTCCTCCCCCAGCCTCCAGCAGCTCCCTGCCAGCCTTGTTCAGAGCCTCCACCGTGTGGACGTGGGACATCACATCATTACGCAGCACCTGTACATGCACAAGTCTGTCAGGTACCACCACTCCAAAGAGAGGCCTGCACACTGGAAACTACAACCATTACATAAAAACTTTTAAACTTTTTTATGCTTTGACATACAGTAGACCCATTAGTCTGTGTTTACCTTGTGTTTGGCCAGCTCTATCTCACAAGTCTGCAGGTCAATGCTGATTGGCTGAGACGCCTGCAACAGGTCAGCAGTGTGGGAGAGCCAGGAGTGCAGCTCATCAAGATTATTCTGGAACTGCCCCAGTCCCAACAGTGCACACTCCAGCTGGTGCTGCTCAAACACACATAAGATAAGATAAGATAAGATAAGATAAGATGATAAGATAAGATAAGATAAGATAAGATAAGATAAGATAAGATGATAAGATAAGATAAGATAAGATAAGATAATCCTTTATTAGTCCCACAAGTGGGAAATTGCTTTGTCATGGCAGAAAGTGGACAGTACAAAGAGCATCAAAGATTAAAAAACAATAGAAGAGAATAAAATACTATACCAACAGTACAGTAAAAAATGTACACTATACACTCTAGAAATATAAATATAAAATATGGACATCTGTATTGTAAAACATATACATATATGTATATATAAACTATTTGTGGACTTAGGCAAGTTGTATGTATTTATTACAGCCACCATGACGGAAAGTTCCTCACAAAGTGTTTGTCCTATATTTGATTTGGAGCTGAAGTTTGGTTTAACTAACAAAAACCTTAAACTATACAGACTAGAAAACTGACACAATTAAGAGGCATGTACCGTTTCCAGGCCTGACCAGGGATAAAAAAAAAATTAAATATAAATAAAGACATAAAGATATTTTAGCATAACTTAGTATTGTACTGCAAAAGACAAAATTATAATCAAACTATCAACTGACATTAAATAAAAAGAGAGCAATTGTGTGGTTATTTAGTCAACTAATTCCACCTCATATTTTGGGATAACTCCTGCTTCAAGAAGCCTTCTTTATATTGAGTAAAATTAAAATGTTACAGCAGTGTTTTTACTGTCACTGAGCTTTACCTGTCTACTGATGGTTTCTGACTCCAGGCTGTCCCAGCGCTGCCGGAAGTCACACAGTGGTGAGACAGATCCAGGACGCTCGGAGCCCGGAGAAAGGTGACACACAAAGCGATGGTTCAGACTCTCAATTTCTATCTTTTTCTGATACAGTTCCCGCTTGAACCCCTAAGGCAACAGGAAAATCAGCAAATGTCAGGTTAAGAGATTTTTAGAGGTTGCATCTGTTTGTAAATTTCTATGTCAACTAATCTAGAGCCTGTTAGGTCATTTTATGGATTTCCATGAAATTATTCAAGTAAAAACAACCACGCAACTATGCAAATTATAAAAAACAGAACTGTAGATGGGTAAAATTATAAAAAGTGATAAAGTAGATGGTTCTTGTTGCATGATGTAAATAGACATTTTTGTTTGATTTTTTTTCATGGAAATCCATAATGTGACCTACCTAGTCACATCATGAGGTGAGTTGGTCTAGAATAAATTCCAGTCAAAAAAATCAGTAAATCTGACCTTAAGGTCACACAGCTGCTCTCTGACAGATCCCAGGTCAGAACCTACTAAAAACTCTTCAGTGGACTTCAGTTCTGCAGACTTGAGCCACTCAAACAGTCCCTGCAAAAAGAGAACAAAAGGTATCAGTACCCTCCAGAAACTTTCAGTAGTGGCGCAGTGAGCAAAAAACCCTATTGATCACTGATCCACATTTTTGTGGTTACTCATTTCTCAAAACATTCAACAAACAGCAGTTGCCAGCATTAGTTCCAGCTGTAAATGCTTCAGATGATATGTTAATATCATGCAGTTTTGTCCAATCATGTCCTCTTTCCATGCATATGTTTATAAATAGAATATTTTGTGTTATTGTTGTACCTTGTACATAATATATTTTCTATTTTTAAATATAATTTTAAATCCTGAAAAACGTAATTAGACAGGCTGTCAGATGGGTTTTAAGGATTTTATCCTTATTATTGTTCCAATCTCACAGAATACAGCTTATTCTGTTAGAAATCCATCCCATAACCAATAATATGTAATTACCGGAAAGCAAGATTCCCTATAAAGCAAATATGAGTCTCCTGTGGAGTACTGCTCTTGGCAGACCTACCACATTAAAAAACTACTTGCCAAGCTCACCTGAATGATGTACAGTGCATTCACTGTAGATCATTAAAATATACTCCTAAGTGCTTATCACATAAAGACAACTTGATGGCAAACAGGCTGGGTGCAGTATTTCTCACTTACTTGCATGGTGTCTTGATAATTCAGTGCCAGCTGTAGAGACTCTTCTAACTTACTGTGGCATTCAGTCCAGATCTTACTTAGATTATTCCATGTGCAGTAGAGCTTAGAAAAAAGAAGTTAACATTACTTAAACATAATGAGTATTTCTCAGGGTTTGGTCATTCTAGTCTAAAATACTGACCTCGTCCAAGCTCTTTGTGACCTCTGGCTTATCTGTGTCCCCACAAGCTGACATCAGCTCCATTCCCAGAACTCCAAGAGTGTCCAGTTCCCCTTGTAGTCCATCTATGTCCTCCCTCAGTGTCTGAGTAGGCAGAACAAGGCGAACAATTCATGGAAGGTCTTTCAAGGTCTATTGTAGCCATTGTGATTTACATGTACAGAGTGTATTTGGTAGTAACATGCTTCCTGATATCCCCATTTATGGATTTAATTTTCAGTGGTCATGCATTTATTTTCTCATATACCTCTGTAACACAACATGCTGAGATGGTTTACTCATTTATTCTGAGACACTCTCATTCCCCTTGGCGACACATTACCTGCATGGTTTCCAGGCTCTGCCGGATGGTCTCTGAATCAGACCTGCTGGAGTTCAGGTCCAGAACCGCCTGCTGGGCATCATTTAACCCAGCTGTCATGTCGTTTACATCACTCCAAAACCTCATAGCAAGATCCAGCAGGTTGAGAAGCCACTTCTCCCTCTCCTGAGCCTGCCTATGAGCATCCTGCCATTGGCTGGTCAGACTGTCCACCCGAGCGTAAATAACTGTAGGGAGAACAAAGATTAAGCAAAAGAGAAAAAGCACACACAACAACATTTACACAAGTTACATTTGTATGTATTTAACATGATATGGCTCCTGTCTTTTATTGGCTCTGGATTATCTGGTAGATAAATAAATGTAACTATAAATGTTTTGCTAACCATGATATGTGCAGAAACTATTTACCCAGTATAACCAGTTCATACGATAAAATATGATGACATTTTTTTCATTATGTGCAATATCTTATTATTATGTGCAATAGTGTGAAATATCACTACTTATGTCAATATTATTTATTTTCTATTTAACTCTATTATATGCAATAACGTTCTCCTAACCACTATTTGTGTTACTAGCAATTTACTTAACTGTAAGTATTAGTATTAATTCTCCAGCATTCGAGCATGTAGCATAGTGTATTTCGTATAGGGTATTTTCTGCAGAGCTTTTATTGGATTTATTTAGACTTTATATTTTAGATTGCTCTTGTCTCTGTGTGTTCAGTCGAAATCAGCAATTTCCTCTGGGATCAATAAAGTTTTCTGATTCTGATTCTTTTACAGTTACAAATAACCATACATCATTACTGTGTAACATTAAGCTGTACACCTGTGCTGATGGAGCTGTCGCCTGATACTTGTGTGTTGGTCAGGAGCTCTTCAGCCTGAGACGACACGCTGCTCAGACTCAATTCCAGCTTGGAGAGCTCAGCCAGAGTGTGTTTGTTATCCTGCAGCTGCTCCTGAATGCGTGGGGTCAGGCCCTGCAGGATCACTGGGGCCTGAATGTGGCTGTGCAGACGCTCCAGACTTTCTCCTATCAGGGTCATCCTCTCATTCAGCTGCAGGAGGGAGAGGTAGAAAAAACAGCACATTTTCTCTAAATGTATTAGCTGACCATAACTAATAAAAGCAATTGTACTGAGTTAATAATGTCACTCCAATTATCTTCATGTGCTGATACATGCAGGTCTTCGTGCATCAGTACCAAAAGGGTGATGGGGGATTCTCTCCCATCACTAAAGGACATCTTCTACGAGCAATGCATAAGAAAAGCTTCCTGCACTGTGTGTGACTCCTCACACCCCTCCCATGGTCTTTTCACACTGCTCCCATCTTGCCAGACTGTGTGACAGCTTTTTCCCACAAGCCATCAGACTCCTCAACACACAACACCCCACCCCCTCCCCCCGACACCTCTGAACTGTGAACTGACTCAACTTTCCACGCTGCACTTTACATATCACTTCTTTTATAATGTACATGCAGCTACAGTTTCTTGGTCTCTGTCTCAGAGTTTCTGTTTTTTTCAAAGATTGATTGTATATTTATTTATTCTGAACTGCTGCTGATCTTTTGCACATATTAAGCTTACAATTACATTCCAGTATTGTTGCTTTCCACCTGACTGCTGATGCAACGTTTACACAATTTTTTTGAATGTTAAAAATGACCTTGTACCATATTGCACATCCTTGTACCAAACTGCACATTGTTCACTTCTACTTTTGAGTTTATGTTTATAGTTTATTTATATATGTTTACTCTGTGTCCTTTGTACCCTGTAAAATCTGGAGCCACGCCATCTTGTCTCAGTGTATACATGTACATAACTGAGATGACAATAAAGTTCACTTTGACTTTTAAGGATGGTGACACCATGAAGACACAGAGGGTGAGAAGGGGCTTTGGGATAGACTTTATTATATGTGTACTATGCCAGCATGTTTATGTTACTTTTTTTTTTTTTTTAAAGCTAATTTGTTCATCTACACCCACTATTGGCTGTTCCTGAGATGACACTGCTCAGATCCAATATTTTGTGAAACAAAACTTTTTTTAGAGTGTAATAACCTGTATGACATTCACAGTCATTAGTCTACAGCAAAAGCAAAAATTAACCGAGTAGTTTGTGGATATTGATATTCAAATTCTGTCCTCCACAAGTTCGGAGTCAAGTTGGAAACTGTATATATAACTAACAGGCTCCAATAATATTCAGAGACAGACTTTAAGTTTAAATCTTTACTGAAGGAGTTAAGCTTCAAATGTTTGTCTTCAACCTAGAGAGCCGCTAGAAAACATTAGCTTAGTACTAACACAACCCTAAAAATCCCTCAGAGGCAAAAGTAGAAAGTAGCTACTTTAAAGCATTTGATATTTCGATATTCGGCATTCGATATTCCACATTCGATATTTTTTCCAGTCGTTCAGTCTACTCTGCATGTGTGGCTTTACCAGCAAACCAGTTGGCTCGTTTTAATGAAGAGCGTGAATTTTCAGATCAGTTTCACAATTAGTGAATGTCTCCTCCTTTATAATGCCTCTGTCTCACTCTACTGTGCTACAGCCATTGTTGAACTTTTCACTGCCACTTCATGTCCACATCCCCTACCCTGCCTCCCTCTCCGAGACAGCCAATGATGGAAACGTTCATTAGCATACAAAATTAACAGAAAGCTACTTTTTCTTTATGGAAGAGTAAATGACACTATTCAAAGGCTAAATGAAGGTGTTATTTTGTACTCATCGCAAAAAAGAAAAATAAGTCTGTGGGGACATCTATTTTTTGTGATAAACATTTTTGTAATATGTGACAAAATTACATTTCAGGAGCACTAAATGACATACACTTGAGGTACAAAAAACCTTTTTGAATGACAGATTCGTAAACTCATAGTTCATTTGAATCTGTGATTTTGAATAATCTTCACCAGTCCATTAATCATGAATGTTCGTACGGTTTAAAGGGCGTGCGTCATCTTCAAATGATGGCAAAAATGAATAAAAAATGGAACATTTTGTGAACATTTTCGAATCACAGCTACAATGTGTTCTTGGGCATTTTACCTGTGTGTAGCGAGGCAGAGACTCTTCTAGAACTGAAGCAGCCTCCCTCACTCTGTCTCTGATAGCCTGGTGTTGTTCCTCAGCCTCTGCAGCTCTCTGGCAGTACTGCTGGGCCTGGTCAGGGTTCAGATCTGATAGACGCTTGGCCACCATCCCCAGTCGTGTTATCAGAGGCTTGTGCTCGGCTATGGACTCCCTCAGACCCTTTTTAGAGGGAGAAACAGTATAGTCACCAATTAGGATAATTGTGGTTTGTTTGAGTAACACAGGTGCATAGCATGTCTGGGCGATGGGAATTTGAATGACCACATTACTTTTTCAACCATGTCCCCTTTAATTAAAGACCATGGCTGGGATTGTAAACACTCTAGAGCAAGAGCAAGTCTCTCAAAGGATGACCTAATGGTGAACTGCCCATAAACTGAACAGAGAGATCCAAAACAAAGGCCTTGCCATTGAAACAGGAAGGGGGAATAGAAATGCCCTGCAGTGAAGAGGCAGGACTCTCAGTACCTGTAAGAGCTCCTGTTGTTCTCTGAAAGCCTCGTAACTGATGGTGTTTAGGGCAAGCTGGCCCATGAGGGCTTTGGTTTCCTGTAACCATGGTAACACCTCGGTGTAGCCCTCTGAGAACTGGGACAGGAGGGATTGAGCATGCTCCAGCTGCAGCACCACATGGGAATTTGTACCAGTAGTTATCTGACACTGTTCCTGCAGAACATCCAGACTTGTCTGGAGTAAAAAAAAAAAAATACAAACATTCAAATATTTGGATTGCAGGATGTTAGTTTGATCAAAAACGCAAGCAGTTTTAGGGTTGTGAATGGCACCTGCAGACTTTCTATCTCTTCGTCTTCACTGTATGTCTGTAAAAGTTCAGAAATCTTTGCCATTTTTTCTATGTTGAACCTGTGCTGTAGAATCTCCACTGCAAGTATCTGTGGAAAAGCAAACAAATCCAATCTGTATTCAATTTTTGAATTCAGTTTCACAAAGCAATTAATCAAATATACAGACACAGTTCATCTCTCTCTACTGAATCTAGGATTGCTCGCAGAAATGTTTTTGATTAAATATATGTCATAATAGAGGCATCTCCTGTTTTTAGTGAAAAAAAGATTCCAGGAACATGGAAAAAAAACTCACTTTCTGTTCATAAAGCTGAGTAGCAATGACCTCAGTGTCCAGGTTGATGGCTTTGAGGTTATCAAGTCCCAGGGATGTGGCTCTAAACCAGGCCAGTTCCTTCTCAACTGCCTGTTCCAACTGATCAATATACAATAAAAAAAAATCAGCAGTTGAGATTTCAGCACATGCAAGACCTTGTTTCACATACTGGACAGTATGGAAAAACTGTTGTAAGACAACCACATAACAACTCAAGCCTAAACCAGTGTCCTATATGCTGCTACTGTCATAACAAAACCTCTTTTTTGTTTAAAAATGCCAGATGCCCTTAACAGTGCGTAACCATTTCATTATGAAATGTTAGATGCAAATTGTCCAAAATGGTCCTTATTTTGTTTGTAAATTGTGTATATTTAATGTAAGTAAAGAACTCTCTCGTTTAACACTACAATTTCAGAGGAATAGTTTTGCTACAGTATTGTTCTTACCCTCTGTCTCTCAGCAGTACACAACACTGCATCCCCAGACTGAGCTGGGCCCAGCAGTTCTCTCTCAATGCGTCCCAGCCACAGATGCAGATCCTCCTGGCTTGAGGTGCATCGGCTGGAAGCTTCCAGGGCCTGTTCCAGCCTTTGAAGCACATCAGCACTGCCTAAGCTCAACACTGAGTATCGAATCCGCAAACTGTCTGTCTTCTCCTGTACCAGCTGGGACTCCTCCTCTATGAAAGTGTACAGTAAAGAAATAAATGGCCAGTGTTAATGTAGGGTGGGCCATGGATAAATAGCCCGATCTTGTCATACTATCACCAGATTCGGGCCACCCTGAATCACCCATCAAATATTTCACAGTCTTTTTGTGAACACAAGGAGAGATGATACCTGAGACTTTCTCCATGAGATCATGACTGCACTGTTGAAGTTTCCCCAAGTCTGCACTTTTTGCTTTTATCTCCTCCACGACAGCCTGGAAATCAACAGGAAGAACTGAAGTACTGAGAAAGAAGTATACATATACTGCACAACAGGTATATTTGCATTGTTTTTAGATGCCTTCTGGTCACCTTGGCCTGTTCTGTGGCCTCCTGTAGATGAAGCATTGCTCTCTCTGCAGAGCGGAGCTCAGCTAGGTCCTGCTCCACTGAAATGAGCCATTGGTGAAGATTGTCCATTCTCTCTTGGAAGAGCTGAGTCCGGGGCAAAATAACCTCCAAACTCTCTCTCCTGTTAATACAATCCAAATAATCAGTGCTCTCATGAACTGGCCATGCCAATGTCTTCAGAAAAGAAAACAGAAACATAAAGAGCACTGAGTACACTGTGCTGACCTGCTGTCAGCTCCCGAGAGCAGAGTCTCCCATTTGAGTTTGAGATGGGCAAGCTGGACTTTGGCTCTTTCTCCTTCTTCTCCACGAAGCTCCTCAACCAAACCTGGACCCTCCTGCATCATGGTGTCCATACTAGGTCTTCTTTCCTCTAGAAGACGCTGCAAAAGCTGTTGGACAAAATGAGCCCATGTTGTTACACAATGCACCAGCAACTTTCTGGTTTTAAAAGTTCCTGACACTATCAACTCAGACTGTATACAAATCAGACTACTTCAGGATGTCTTGTCTGTAGCTAGCTTCTGCAACATCTACTGTCCAATAAAATGATTGTGGACTTTGTTAAATTCACAAACAAATCCACAAAATACACTCAAAGTCTAGTTCTGACTAGATCTGGAAATCCACAGTTGTCGCTTCCCCTGGGGAATGCACAGACTCCTAAACATGCCTTGTTCTGTCTTTGTGCTATTGGAGTCAAAAAGTTTGTCTCATGTATCAAGGCTGCATTGTTGTGATCCAGGCATGTTTCACCTCCCTCACTATGCTAACAAAGGCAGCTGTTTTGGACTGAAAGGTGAATAACTTCCCTTCAGGAGCTGTACACAAAAGCATTCGTGGGAGCACTGTGAGCATGAACTTTTGTAATTCACTCCTTAATGCAAGTGCAGTTGCTGGGAAAAGGGGTTTTTAAGGTTGATTTCCCATGTATGTACAGGTCTAAACGAGTTCATAAAAACAAATCATTCCCAGGTTAGGCGAGGTTTTTTTTTTTTGCAGTTTGTTGAAACTGGAGTTTTGAGCATACCTTCTGTTCTTGCAGCTGAGCTTTCACCACTTTAAACTCAGAGGAGGGAGGCTTTTGATTTGCTGTAAGTTCTTCAATCTCACAAACCCACATCAGTAATGTCTGAAGATTTTGCTGGAATGTCTCAGAATCCCCAAACTCATCTTTCAGAGCTAAAGCACTCCTGGCACCCTTGAAAAAAAAGAGCAAATGCACATAATTCAAACATGACAGAAACAACCAGCTTTAAATGAGCATTTTAAATGACAAACTAATTCAGTATAAAACAAATAAATGGCACCTTCCATCTATCCAGACTTGAGTCTTGGTCAGAACTAGACTGGCCATCGCTTTGCAGCTGAAAGTAAAAACAGATGTAAATGGTAAATTAACTGTTGTTTTAAAGACTTAAAGTTTGTAAATGTAGCTCACTACCCTTCTGGTGACTAATAAAATAAAAGTTACCCAACCCAGATATACTACCCAAGGTATTTTATAAGACAAGAGAAAAAGAACAGTAATTATTGTAAGTGGAGAATGCAGTTACTCCTTGATGAATGGGGGTGGCTAGAATTTGATATCACAAAAGCATGCTAAATCCCAAACCCAGATTCTATGCTTTGAATAAAAACTTGTTTGTTAACTTCTTGTTTAGAATTATAACAACCTCTGCTAATTCCTGAGCTGCTCCAGTGAGGACCCTAACAGTCCTGGTTACAATGGGATCACCGCCCTTTTGCCCAGCTGGATACTCTGTCACCTCCACAATCTCCGTCACAATAGTCTCTGTTACTTCGGTGACCTCTGTGACTTCTCTCGAGCTCAAGGTTTTCCAGGACCATGGGCTTCCAGAGTCTCGCCTCTGTAGACTGGCTCTTCTCTCTGTAGTTCCACACTGGCCTAGGGGGGATCTCCTGTACTCTGGAACATTAGTCCGCCTGGGCAAAGACCCATTGTAAGGGGTTTTGGCTGGTGAAGGTGTGCTTCTCCAGGCATTATCCAATGTGCTGGTGGTTGTGACGGTAGGCGCAGGGGAGCTCCTGTTTTTGTCTGGCGTATGAACCTGTGGAGGAACCTGGTCCTCCTGGTCCACATGCTCCACATCCTCTTTCTTCCTCTCCTCCTTAGGAGGCTCTGGGACAGGCCATTCTCTCTGCCGCTGGTAGCACTCCTTGAGGAAGTCCTCATTTGACCTCACTTGCTTGGACTTTTGACCCAGGCAACTAGGTCTACTTATGAGGTTACCCATGGTCTCTCAGCCCATGGGCGAATAAGGTGTGAGGTAAGAGAAGGCCCCTGGGCCATGCATGCAGGAGTCGCTTCAGCTGCCTAAAACACAAGGGGGCTCAAAGTGAGTGCACTTGCAACTTTCACCCTGCCTCACAAAGCCTTCCACCTCTCCAAGGGTGCTGTAATCTCTGGAGACAAACAGTATATGCAGCCAGCTTTAATATAGACCGCTCACTACAAATCTCAATTAAACCTTCACTGTTTCTTCCAGTTTTTCTGCTCATTCACAAGTTAACACAAGTATCTGATAGAGAAGACACCAACTCTGTTCTGGCCCACAGCACATGCAAAGTAAAGAGGCAGCTGAGTCTGATTGTTGTTGCACTAAGACATGAACACTGCTCTGCAAGTTTTAGGCATAGAAATGCAAGTGACAGGCCTCTCTATGAGGGCACTCTCCTTCAGGATGCCAACTGCTCACCCTGGCTGCCAGAACTAGTGTCCCCTGCCAGGACTTGCCCTGGGATGGCCATGGGAAACCATTTAGGTCCAGATCAAATATGACAGGCATAAAAATGCTGCTTCATTTCCTTGTCACAAAAGTTGGGGGTCCTGTTTCTTTTTTTTTTCCTTTGGAAGAGGGGATCGGGATAATGGGAGGTGGGCCAGAAATTACATGCCTAAGAAGCAGCACAGACTGTAACATAACAGAAAGATTTGCAGCAGATGTAAGACAAACAGAAATGTGTCCCTCTTGTTTTTTTTCTAGGAAACCTTTTGTAAGAGAATAGCTGCAACAGAATACATTCTAGGGTGGTATTTTATTACTATTTATGTTTACTATTTATATTCATTTTAATTGTGATTATATGTCTTAATTACAGTTTATTCTTTTAACAAAGTATTCTTTTGTTATCCTAAAATAATTAGACTGAACAGATGAATGAGATGGCTTGTGTACTATTGCGGATGTTGACCAGGGTTGGATTATGAATAGTTAAAAATAGAGCAAATTTTAGGTATATTTAAATATGAAAACTCAGTGAGTGCTAATTGCCACTGGTCTCCTAGGTCAGACCAGGTCGTTCTGGATCAGTGTTTGTCAAAGCAGAATAACATGACGCACACAGAAGCAGCACCCATCCCTGTAGTTAGCATTTCTGGATCAGTGGAGCAGAAGACCTAGGAAATGCCTGTGCTTCAGTTGAACAGAGCTGGTGTCTCCCTGTATCAGCTGAAAACTGACTAAGGTCTATACTGAATCTGACCTATATCTCTGTGACTTGGCTGCATCTCATGATCTGACCTAGAGCTACAGAAACCCTATAACTATAATCTCTTAAATAAGCCCAATCACAATCACACCAGCTGGAATTCATACTGCTACTATAAAAAGGGCTTAAAGGATCACAAGACACCCATTACCATGACCCAAACCATCCTTCCATTTAATCTGATGGGCTCCAGTTCAAGACCCCCTCTCTAGATATTGATTTGTGCAGCATGTCACAGACAGAATCTCAATGGATCAAATTAAGCTAATGAGAGAGAGTTAAACCCCATCGACAATCTACAACATTTTCAATGAGCCTTGAAGATGAATGGAAACATCACAATATTTACAACAAACAAACAAACACATACATAAATAAATAAACTATTTAGTTTTTTTTATTTTACCACTGCCAACCAAATAAAAAAAGACACAAATTTGATGTTTTCCACCAAAGCTAGGTTTAAGAAATGGGTAGCCACCATAACAATATCAGCCTCTAATCTGACCCCAATATGGCAAACAGACGGTGGGAGATGCTGGTGTTACAGATTACAGAAGGCAGTGAGAGTGCACTCATGGGAGATGTGTCCATTTATGGGTGTGATAATGGCCGTAAATCAAACCTTCCACCACAGTCTGGGTGACTTCATATAGTAATGTAGGCAATGGTCTCTCTAATTAAAGAGGACGGATGTAGGCTTGCCCAGGAGACACATAAAAACCCCTGGTGGTATTGTTCGGGTGTTAACATTCAACAGATAAAATTAATGAACAGACATATTGCAGTGGCTTTTCATACACTTGTTAGAAATGGTCTATTTCTAACTATTTGCATGTTAAAAAGCATGATTTGTTGTCTTCGTCTCAAATTTCTTTAGTACCTACTAGCAAATCCATTAGAGCATGCCATAAAAATAAAATGATTGAAAGCCTTTGCTTATTTTTCAGGTAACATCTTATAAACTTGCTCCTGGAAAAAAAATCATTTAAACTAAATGATTTTCTAAATCAAACTTTGTTTAAAAAAAAATATACTCACAATAATAGGTATGAGGCAAGCACAAAGGCACGCTCTTCAGAGAGAGAACTAATGAGAAGCAAATTCCTCCAAGCTGTTCCTGCTCATAACGAATTCATGCCAAAATCCCCTTCGGTCAAAATGAGAGAGGTCCACATAGCATCACAGCCACAAAGCACCTTTCCCTGCTGAGGCTGCCTATTGGAGAAAGTTTGAAAGAGCCCACCCCAGGCTGAAAGATTTGGCGGTTTTTGACCGTTGAGGACACAGTAGTGCATACTTACCCCTGAGCACAGAGGAGGGCAAACAGTTAACAACACAACTGCACTGGCCTCTCTGTCATCATTCAAACCAGGGAACAAAAATCTTGTTAGCTTTCAGCATCCTTTGGGAGGCCTCCTTTTTCAGCTGGAAGACTCATAAATATGGGCATATACACTGCACTTGTGTACACTCCCTCACTCACAAACACACTCTTAAACACACACATATGCACACTAGGCAAGATAACCCATGCTTTTCCGTTGCCCACAGCCACAGGCAAACAATGTCCCTCTCTGCTTCCAGCCGCCCCCTCCCACTGGCAGCACTCTCTCTCCTCTTTGTTGCACCCTTTCCGATAAATTCCCTTCTTGTTGAGTCAACTGATGGGATGTGCAGCCACTAGAGCCCAGTAGTTCCAGATTAATTCCACTCTCTTAAGGTCAGAGATATAGTGAGGTTCCCCTTTAGAGATTCTTGTATAGTCCAGTCTGGTTTGTACACCTCTTGTGTGAACTGTCTGGCTCTTGCGTTTCTCCTGTGCCAGACATTTGGACAGAGCAACACTCCCTCACCTCCCTGGCTCCTTCTTTCCCTCCCTCCACTAGCCCCTCCCCCAGATCCTCTTTTGGCTCTGAAACTCCATGCTGCTTGTGGGGAGAAAAAGAGAGGGGGAAAAAAAGCTTTCTAAAAAGACCCCAGGCTGCCCCCCAAACATTCACATGTTAAGTGACAGCTGCCTCCAGCCCCTCTCTCGCCTGTTCTTTTTCTCTCTCCTTCCCTCACGAAGCAAGTGCAGGGCGCGAGCAGGGCAGGCTACAATAGGAGGGACCCCCACCCATCCAGCCCTCCGCACACAACCCCCATCTCTATTCAAAGCCTGTGCACCAGCCTCAGCCAGAGCTACAAAGAGGCCTAATTACTGTAAAACATCTCTGATTACTTTTCGACTCACTTCCAGTCTGCAAATTGCCAAACAACAAACAAAAGCTCGAAGAGAATTCAGAAATAAGACCCGTTTTATAAAGAATACGTTTTGTAAAGGCCTACTGTCCTTCTACTTCAGTAGAATTTTCACTCACAGAGTTCTTGTTGGAAAATTAAAAAAATGTTTAATATAGGCTCATAATAATTTTTCCCACTGAATAGGATCTCCTACAAAATGTAAGGAGGCTTAAATAAGCTCTTTGTGCTCTCCCTGGGTCCTTAGGGAGGAGAGACTATTATCACTAGTCTAGCAAGGTGTCAAATCTCAAATAAGCCTTTACCCTTTGAGGGTGGAGAGAGTGAGAGAACGCTAGAAATGGGAGTGGACAGGTGTATTAGCAGGTGCAGTGTCACCCTGGAGGGCAGGAACACAGGTGTGGTGCACACACAGACTCATTTTCTTTCTAATACACACTTTCATCCACATCGCACCTGCACTCCACCAATTATCTTAACTCTTCACAGGCAGCTGGTGCTTGCAGCTAATTGTCCTTTTAATTTCATCAAAGTGGTGCTGAAAGATCTACTGAACATCTTTTCTGTAGACCTCATAAATCTCAGAAGCTACCTGCCATTGCCGTGGTGGTGTTATAACACAGAGTAGGTGTGAACTCACTGTTCACTACTGCATTTGTTGGCTTTATCCGTACAATGCAAAGGGCCGGGTGTGACAATGTGAGAGTGAGACAAAAAACCTGTGAGAGATACTCATGCTTTATCAAAGAACAGAGAGAGCAGGGGAGTGAAGAAGTTTTCAAGAGTATGAGAGTGCTTTTGAAGGTGCAACCTTTGGGGCAGTGCAGTAGATTCCCACTCATTTCAGCTGAGTGGACCACCCCTTTAGTGGCGGCACAGAACAGAGAGGCAGCAGAGAGACAGAAGGAAAATGCAGCAGGAGAAAAGACAGAAAGAGATGAAAGATATCAGAGCAGAGACGGACTACACATGTCCACTTCACATCAATCTGTCACTCTAATTCCAAGGGAAGTTGTGCATGAGGAGACCCTGCGACCACAACACTGTGCACTTAAATTATTCACCTCGACCCAACCCCCCAGCTGAGATGGTCGAGGATATAAAACATACAAAAGAAAGCAGTGAAGAAAAAGGAAGAGAAACAATTCCTGTTGTCTGGACTGTCCTGGGAAAGTGAATTTATCAGCCGGGCCCTACGGGTCAAGTTATTTAACCTTACTGGGCTGTGATGCAGAAACAGAGCACCCTAGTGTACTAACTGTGCCACAGTGTTCCCCAGAAGTATTTGAAAGCATTTTTTTTCCATGAAAACTCAGGTGATAAGAGTAAAGGATCTTAAAATAAATTGAAAAGGATGGTGAATAATTGTTAACTTAAAATATGCTAATAATAAAAATTACTGGGCAGTCGTCCGCCCATTCCCTTCTATTTTAAATGTTTACATTGTACAGGGAAATGCATAAAAATTATTGTCCACAGTAATTATAGATATAACAGGTTGGAATTGGGATTAGGTTAAAATCTGATGGTATATTTATTCATGTAGAAGCAGAACACCTCTTCCAAAATACCTGCCCTTATAGTTATGGTGGGCACTGTATACTGCATTTCGATGAGGACAAAGTCAGTTTTTATGAGCTGGCTGCTTGGGGTTTATCAGTCTCCATTCTGTCAGTGGTTTGGCACTTGACTCTGGCCAAAAGGACCAGTCTGTGAGACACCTGATCCTGGTTCCTAACTCCTCACTGAGCTAATTGAATTGTTCCCCCTGACAGTCTTTCTCTGTCGACTGTGTCAGGCCAAGGCTTTTACCACTCATCAATACTTCCAGCCTGCTCACTGAAGCATGTAATAACAGAAGGGCACCGAGAAAGCACGTGCTTCAGCACAGGTTTATAATATATTCCACTGTTAGGTGAGTTAGTGCATACTATATGTAATAGTAGAACAAATAACGTGAAAGTCATGATATAAAATAGGTTTTTAAGTGGACATATACATGTGCTCAGCAGGTGCTGGACTGAGGCAGTGCTGTGTAGTTTCCCATCTTGTGTATTTTCCTTGTTCTCTTGTGAAATGGATGGGCTTTGTATGTTCACAAGGCAAAATGTAGGGGTGAATCACTGAGATGCCAAATGGGTTACAGATGAGGCCAAATTTGATCAAAGCCCCCATGTGTCTGAAGACCTGAGAGCAGCAAAGTGGATTAATCCTACTGGTGTGTTCCCCTCCCCCACCATTTCACTGTCTCCCCTGCCTTTAAATTCAATAAGACCTCAATAGGTCCTCCAATACACCATAATTAGCACTTGAGCAGACATGCTCTTTCCATGGATTTTGCAAGAGGCCTTTGCAAAGTGATAAATGAATATGTAGAAAAAGATTTCTTTTGAGGGAGGGGGTCAAAACGAAAGGGCCAGCTGACAAACACAGTAATTTATCACTCCGGAGTTCACTTCGCTTCCCAGAAGAGAGCATGTGCGAATGGGAGCGATGGGCTTCCCTGCTGTGGTATCTGGGATACTGGGAGCTGAGTCACTAAGGGGGAAATAAAAGAATGAACAACTTCAAATATCTTCTGAATCATCTATTCAGCCGACGTAGGGATTTGGTGCAAAGGTTATTCTCAAAGAGAATTTCTGGCTCACTGGTGTTCATCTGACTGTTCGGGTGTTTAGAATATGTCTCTGTAGACCCTGAAATCTCTATCTGTTTATTTAATCTTTTATTTAGTATTATTTTATTTTTACTTAGGTAATGTTATTTGTTCTTGAATATTTTCAAAGTCTTGGTTTATTTTCAGTTTCTTACCATATTAACTCATCAAGACAAATTCCTCAGACTGAGTTTTTAGAAATAAGTGACTTTTTTAAACACTGTGTGGCAATAGTGAGATGGAGCTGTTGTCAGAGCACCAAGAGGATCCTCCCCTAACAAGAGACAGCCGCACCGAATCAGGGGAGAAGCCAGATCACTTTAAAAATGTAAGCTCTCCAAGACAAATAGGAGAGACTTTGGCAAGCGAGGAAGATCCATGAGAGAAAATGTCCCTCCTCAGGAAAATACTACAATTGTTTCAGCATCTATTGTATCAATTATTGATGAATATGTATATCTATACAAGAGCAGGCTGGTTATAACTCAGTTCTGATGACGTACTGTACAGAAGCATTTCAGACACTAACAGTGTCTGAGGGTTGTACAACCCACGACAAGGTCTAGGCATTACAATAACTTCATGAACTACACAACCACTAACGTTAAACAATGACACTTACTTAATGGTAAGAAATGTTGTTCCTCGGCAAGCATGCTCAAATTAGCAATCCCTATCCATACACAATACAGAACAAAGGGGAGTTCTGATGTTTGCTCAATGCCATAAAGAATGCGTGGAGAACAGAGAAGAATAAACTTGATCCCAGCCCTTTTTCTGGCCTGTTTGCAGGTTGTGTGCGCTGTGCTTATTTGACATGCAAGGTTTGCTTTGCAGAGCTAAGGGAAATGAAAGACCTTTAAGACACACAGCCTTTATCCAGCTATTCAGCATCAGTGTGAAGTCAAAAGGGAAGAGGCCCTTGGACTAGCCATCAGACCAGAGAAGCAGTGGCAGTCTTACACAGAGCAATGAAAAAAATGAATGGAACATTTTAGGAACTCTGTTAAAGATACTCCCTTCCGTTAAAATTGCCATAGAGCTAAAGCATGTGCAGCAAAAGACTCTGTCACGGAAATACAGTCAGCAAAAATACAATGTGGAATGGGCCAGACACACTACTTCAGCCATATCTCTCTAATAGGGGTGTCCCTATCTCTCTTGTGGATTCTTACTCATTCTCAGAGGGATTTTCATCACTATTTTAAACAAAAGTGCCAATAACTAGTTTTTATTTTAATGGTGAGCTCCCCCTTTCACTTTGAATGCAACACTAAAGGACAAAAACAAACAGAGCAGTGAAGTCACTTTAATTATGATGTTAATAAGACATAATAAGACAAAAACTGTCAACAAATGCAACAACTAACTATCATTACCTAACAAATAACCTAGGCTGCCAAGCTATGAGTAGTCACCATACAGGTCCCATATTTCCATATTCAGCCTAGGAGCTCTCTCTAGACAGCTTCAATTTCATGGGCCTGTCCATTTCTTTGAAAGGCAGAAGCAAAAGATATTGAAATACAATTAACATTTATAGAAGGAGAAATACCAAAATACAACAGCAAGTCTTATTTGTACATTTGTTTGCTTCTAGTTTTCATTGCTGAAGGACACTCAGCATGAGAAAGCTAAGCATGTCCTCACTCACTCTTTTGTCAGTGTAACAGAGGGTCTGAGAATTAAGTGGAGAACAAAAAAATAAGAGGTAATAATCAGTTATAACAGATTCATACAGGTTTTGAAATATCCCAAAAATTCATATAAATTGGTTTTAGACATCCATATAAATTGGGATCAGACAGTGAAATAACTTGCCAATCTGCACTGGATCAAATATATGTTCACTCATGAGAGTTATTTCACTTGATAACAATCAATAATTTATGACTTCTAATCCATTTTTTGTCTGATTTTGAGAAAGTGGAGAGACGAGTGTTAATGAGACAGGTGTCTGCCTCTCCACGTATTGGGATATTTGAGCTGGTACAAAGGTGTGTGTATAGGGGTATATAGGGGCTGCTAAGTAACGAGTCTCTAATACTATTAAAAAAGGTATTACGGCACGATGAAAAGGTGCAAAGGCATGGAGTAAGTAATAGGTTTAATACGTTAGAGCCCTTACAAACAGCTTTACAAACAAATTAATCCAGGAATAACAAAGAAATCAGTTACACTGGCTAGCCTAAACCTTGGCGTGTCCTATACATAGACTGCATAGCTTTATACGCGAGGGGCACTTATGTTAATATATATAAAAAAAAAAGATATTTTAACAATTTCCATTGGTCCATTCATCATGAAAGGCTCACACCATGTAAAAGCTGGTGTACAGCTGTATATAGTTCAACAGGTGTTGATATTACAGCAACAATTTGCTGTGTCTCTGCTTTAGTCTTAGATGTGAGTCAGCATTCCTAGTGGCTAGACCATTTCAGCAAGTACTAACATATCACATCACTGCTGCACCATAACATGTAATACATACATATTAATGTCTATGTGAGATATGCATTAAAATGAGAATGCAGCTGAAATGTAATTATAACAGGTTATCAGACAATACAGAAGACAGGCTGCTATGAGTGGTCTGTTGTGGGTGGATCAGAGGATTCCCATTGCAAGATCCTGTTTTTCTCTCTTTCCACATCCTCTCATCTGAGTCTAATGTGCTTTCTGTGTGCTCTCTCATGTGTGAAGAGGGCCTCCAATGCAGCACTGCACCCCACTTTCACCATCCACTCCCCATCCACTCGCAGCACAAAAGAGTCTGCCTGGTTCTGTCTCTCTACGCAGAGGAAACGTAGCTCTCTCTCTCTCTCTCTCTCTCTGGTTCCAGGCCTCCCAGGTTGTAATGTCAGAGTTTACTGCTGTTGGAGAGCTCTCTCTTTGAATATGCGTGCATGCACGTACACACACACACAGACACACACAGACACACACACAATCGCTTTCTAGACTATATTCAGTAGGGATGCCTCCTGCCTCTGTGCCAAGCGGACATTGTAATAACAATGAAATTCAATGGAGACAAGACCCTAATCACCTGACTTTGTTTTTTCTCCAGTTCTTTTTTCTGATGTTTGACCCTCAGCACAAGCAGTTACCAGAAAGCTGCCAAGAGTTGCTGGAGTCCAGGAGGCTTATGACATGGAGTTTTGTTAAGTGTGTCCATGTTTTGAAACTGCTTATGCTCAGTCACATGGTGCAGAAACATATGACGTGTGATCATGTTTTTTCACACCAACATATTATTGTTTATAGTTGACCATATCATTTCACATGTGAAACTACATTTTTCACATGACTAACGGAAAAAAAAACGTGTGAACTGTAAAAAACGGCTTATTTACGCAGGTTTTTTTTCTGCATTTGTTTTTTCTATATTGTTTCTGCATCATTTAGCTTTAGGTGTGAAAAACAAGCATTCATTCTTATGACCCAGTCTCGGTACACCTACCCAGAAGTATTACACTATTGTATTTTTCCTGTTTTTTTTAAATGGTTTTCTTCAGTGGAACTGGTAGGACTTACTGCAGGATCCAGAAGAGGCAGCCTCATCTCCATACTCTTTAGCCAGTGGCGCAGTGCGCGGATCTGCCCTCGGAACTCACTCTGCCACTGGCTCCACTCCTCTGGCTCCATCCTGGGGACATGTGTCAGGAAGCATACATTAGCGTAAAGTGTAAAAGTATCCATTTGTTGTACATGAACACACCACAGCACAGCACACAAATTTGTGAACAGCATTTAACCCATTCACTAAGCGAAGCAGCGGGCAGCCAGGAACACCGCGACCGGGGAGCAGTGTGTGGGATTTGAACCCATGACCTTCCGATTGCACGGGCAATCTGCTTTCTGTCATTTCAGTGAGTTTAGATAACATCATCTCTCTTTGGGATCTATCAATTTCAGTGTTACAGAGAAATGATCATTTACATAAAATACTGGTTCAGCTCCTAAAGGCTGATGATCCAGACATTTAGAGTCAGATCCATAATTACTGACAACCTTGGTAAAGATGGATAAAATGTCTTTATAGTAATTTAGTTTAAAAAAAAAAACTCCTTCATTCTTTAACAAAGATTAGACAACGAAATGAGATAAAAGTGTGTTGGTCTTCAGAAATTAAGAGATTGCCATTTAAATAAAGCTGCATGTCCATCTTCACTTTTACAGCAATAACTAAGAAGTTGTAGAATAAGAGCTGTAGGCTGCCTGGAACAGGATGTATGTTCCTTTTACCTTGACACACAATTACAGAGGCAGAAATGCCTTCAAAAATCAGAGATGTGTGAAGGCATTTTGGGGTCAGTGAATCTCAACAAAAATATTACCATGACAAGAAATTCTTGGAAGACATGCAAGAAAAACACTTTTTGTTTTATCTAACCATGAACTTGACCACCTGGAGTTCAACAGACATTACTAGAACCTTTGCTGGAAGTCGGTTGAATGGTCAGATCCAGAAATAGAACTTTTTGGAAACAAACACTCTAGGTGTTTTTAACATAAAAAGAAGGATAATACAGAAAGGACTACACAGAAAAAACCTTATCTGTGGTGGATAAGCGATTTTTTTTGGCTGATTTTTCCTCCAAAGGCTCTGGGAACCTTAGTAGGATACATGGCCTTGATCAAGTACAATGAGATTTTAAATGAAAGTTTGTTTGCCACTGTCAGAAAGCTAAAACTGGGTTGTGGTCAGAACTTTCAAGCAGGACAATAATCCTAAACAAAAATCCAAATCCACAAAAAAATGCATACGGAATTGAGCTTTTGACCCAAATCCCAGTGAAAACCTGTGGGGTGAGAGGAAGAGGAGATTGGAGAGGATGTGAAATGTGGTTTCGTTAAATCAACATTAGTTGATAAGGAATTTTTTTTTTCTTCAGACTACACTTACTTCAGTTAATAGTTAGGTGTGATCCACTAACAAGTGAGATGTATATTACGTATGCATACTTGTTATGTATGTTATGTGCTGTGTACACTTGTTATGTAAAAAGTTTGTCGCAATACTTCAGTTAAAACAGTTTTGATCACTTAAAAATGTGATGAAGAAATCAAGAGGTAAAATGCAATGTTTTGGACCCACAAAATGCTCCATGGTTTCAGAGGCCAAGGTTCATTTAAAATTAAATTAAAATTTGCTCTCTGGGTGTGTGTTAGATCATAGGTGCAAAATAGGTCAATCAGTGCTTTCTACACTGCTGTATGAACATCAATTGAATTTTAAGACAAAACAGTATTTATTTTTGTGTGTTTGCCTTACCCACGTGCTTTGCCCTTCACTGGGCCTGCCTCCTGAAACACACACACACACACACACACACACACACACACACACATCAGTTGTAATCTGTCAGCAGTGTTAGAATCTGGTTACATTTTGGTACATTTTCTTTATCTTAGTCAATCTGTATCAGATATCACAACACATTTTATTTCAGACCATGACATGAGGGTCTTTGAGTGAGTCTTATGCTCCATCATAAATGGGGATGATAAAACATATTGCAGGTTAATATTATTTTTCCCCACTCACTAGTATTTGGTGAGGAAAAGATTTTACATTTAGATGAAAGATTAAGGAACAATAAGAGTTTTGTCTTTCAAATGGAGAATCAGGTGTGACATATAAGGGTATAAAATATATGTGTAAAAATGGTCAATTTTGATATCAGGTTGATTTTGAGTCTACACAACCATCCCTTTCTTGTCATAAGCCTTCTGCCTTTTAGGGCAGTGAAACTGTGCAGGATAGAGGGTCTGCAGGACTGAGAACCCCTGTTTTGGTGGACCTACCTTATGACCTCCATCCTGAAAGACAGGTGGAAGTGGTCTAGGCGGGGTTAGAGCAGGGAGGTCAGCAAAGTAGTCAGTGGAATGAGCAGAAAAAGGTAGGCCATCTGTGACTGTCACTACTTCGGGGCTCTGTCTGGTTGGCTTCAATGGACAATCATATAAAAAACAGTATATAAGTAAATTAAGCCTCTAGAGCTACAATAAAATTCTTTATGTGTGGTAGGAGCAAGAAATCACTGTGGCTCATGAGGAGACCGAATTAAAAATGAACTGGCACACAGCTTCATCAGACTAGCATAAAAGTAATGCATTCAGATACTAGTCCTACGCAGACATCCTCCATGAGTGCTTTTAATATATCTTACTGGCTTACTAATGTCATTCAGGAAATAATTATTTATATTGAAAATGAAAATTATTTTAAATGTGTGAACACCCAATGTAACCAAATTAAATAGTATATTACCGAATGCTACATGAAACTCTAATACATAAAATGAAACATGAATAGTGAATGGAAAAAACTATCAACTAGAAACTTGCAAATATTGAAATAAAGATGAATATATACATTTAAAATATGAATTTATTGGGAAAAACTGATGGCATCCAAAGCCAGCATCACCAATAATTTTTTTTTCAAATATATGAGCTTACCATTGCAGCTGTTAATTGATATCTTCATAGCCAACAATTTAATTTATCTATGTATGTATACTCATGCCAAACTAGCATTTGTGATCATTTCTAAGGTGTTACCAGTGTCACACAAGCTAAGATAACCATTCTTGTTTAGGTTAGCTTCTTGTTTGTTACTTTTACCAACTGCACCTAATTTTTCTGGTGTTGCAAGAAACTGGCATTGTGCCAAGAATGAAATCTTACTGCCACAACATATCCTAGTAATCCTCGAAAAACCCTGCTTTTGTAGCAGTATAAACATCATGGATTGCAATACAATGAATTTTCAGGTTGATGATGAATGGCATTATGATTCACAACAAATTTGATATGATCACACACTGAGTTCCTCTGTGCCATTGTTGCACCTTCACATAAACATCAAAGTTGTTTTATTCAATATTCCCAGGTTTTATATATGTGGGTATATAAGTGTACATACCTTATATTTATATTACATATAAAATAAAAACCTGAAAATATTGAGTGCAAAACAATAAAAACATTTTTTTTCATTTTATATACTTGTGTTTCACTCAGTATTGAGGTTTTCATTTTTATATTGTCATGCATCATCACAGGTGTTTGTTGCATTTATTCAGGTTTTGTTCTATATTCTCCAGTTTTCAATAATTACTTCTTGAACAACTCTTGTTCAAAAGTGTCTCATCTAATTTGCAGATAAAACACTCTTTGATTAGTTTGGTCTTCCTTGTTGTGCTGAATAACTTGAGTTGTATTTACTTAAATCTGGCAAAGGCCAAAAATTGACAAACATTTACTGACATCATGAGTAGCACAAACACAAATTAAATACAGACATAATTATCATTGCATAGTACATTTATTTACATAAGAATATGGTGTTATTCTCAAAAGCAGTGTCACTTCCTCACACCATCATATAATATCTCTTCAGAATTATTTCCACCAGTCAGTTTGCATTTCATACATTTATTTTTACTCAGAAATATTAACATACTGGTGACATTTTTCATGAAGTAAGAGCTCTTCATCTTATAACTGTAAAATATCTAATATGAAGTTAGTAAAACATGCAAAGCAAATATATTACAGAATATTATACCAAAAATAAGAAAAATTCAAAACAAAATGTGAGGATACACACAAGTCAAGTACTTTAAAGACAAAAGAAACAAAACAAACAAAAAATAAAACACTGGTTGAAGAAGCAACATAAGGAAAAAATGATAGATTTTTGTTACTGAAGGAGATGTAAGTAAAAATGCAATGAATACCCCATAATATAAACACCATACAACTATATACACTAACTCATAATAGTGTTATCCATGTTAATTTGTACTGATGACCGCAAATTCTTTTAAAATACAGTAGTGCACACTTGGCAAGTTAAGACAAGGGGAATGCATATCAAAAGTGTCACATGACAGGAGAGTACTAATTGATAATGGAAGTTAAAATACACATGAGATGAACATTTGAACTTTAATTTAAGATTATCTGTCAGCAAGTATGTTCTGTCTCCAATCTGGGTCCCAGGAGTAATTTATTAATCCAAAAAAGTTGAAGTGAACAGAGTCCAAATGTCCATGGAAAAGTAAGAATATGCTTAGTCCATGGCAGTCATTTCCTGGCATGATATCCAAGGCAAACTTCAGGGCACCCCTAGCCTCTACTTTTGTTTTGCAAATGAGCACAAAGCAAGGGAAGAAAGGAGTGAAAGTCTCACTGCAGATCTAAAAACAAAAACAAACAAAAATAATACTGACTATGAAGCAACAAAAAGCAAAAAATGACAACAAAATTGATTAAAATAAGTATGAAATATGAAAGTTTTTTCAGCATTTCAGCATGATTGTCTACAAACGGAATATGTCATGGAGCAATTACTAAAATCCTACCTGAATATCTGGAGGCAAGGACATCTGGCAAACATCTATTTTACTGCCTAGTAGTATGCTAACACTTTCCTCCAGTACTCCACATCTGGTTATGGATGCCTTCTGTTTAAAAATACAATGAGATAAAGAATCATCAAGAATGTTATGACAATACTCTTCATAGTAACAAAAAAATATATAAATATATAGGCAGAGAATTTTAAATTATTGCTAATTCAACTTACAGTTAATACATTTTCATTATCACATTCAGGTTTGTCCAGATGTGAGACAAGGTAGGGCCAGGCATCTGAAATCTTCTTGGAACAACACAACAGGATCATTTGAGTGAAATGACTGAGAAGCTTGAGGATGTTTCATTGTGGCCGAGGATGATTTAAATAACTGGTTGTTTTATAAATCACTTGTAGAAAGATGTGCACTTCAATAAATGAGGTAAATGCCTCCATATAAGAGGTTCAGTTTTGGTAGTGGAAGATAACATATTGGCATAGTTTGTTTTGCTTTATGTGTGCTTTCTTGCTCCAGTGTTAAATGTCATTTAATATTTTTATCTCTATACATTCTGCAGTATTAACTGTCTGCACACCACCACTATGTTTTTGATGATGAATACTTGGTTACTAGACACACTGTTCTGTTAGCCATCCATAGACATACAAAAAACATCCATACAAATTTTAATCTAGTAAACATCATTTTCATGTCTATCTTGGCATATTGTCTTAGGTATAAACAAAAGTAAAGAAAAGAAATCTGAAACTGCAAGTAAAAATACAGGCAGGAAGTAGCATTTAATGAAAGTATTGTCTTTATGATTTTGAGAAAGTAATTAGCCATACTAAACATCCCTATAAAATTAGCAACTGTATTTGAATAAAGAACAGAAAATTCATCATTATTCTTAAATATAAATAATGTGAAGTAATAAAAATGGAGGAAATCTGTGTAAGTATGAATAATTATTAAGGCTAAGCACAAAATGCATAGTTGAGCTTCCAAACTATATAAGATGGGACTTTGTTACCCAGTGCCCAGTAAGAACATACTGGTAGTTTTTGGAATGCGCTTTTCTATGGCAAACACATGCAAATTTGAATAAATAAGTCCATTTCCAGAGTTTTTGAACTAGACTTTGCATCTTATGCAACTGTAGTGATAGAATTTTAGTGTCCCAGGTTCTTGAGTGTTGTATTTCTAATAGCCAGAGGGATTTGTCTTGTGAGTCTATGGTTGACAAGGGTGGTTGGGGGTGGGTAAAACTAAAATCTGCGACTGTAACTGGAAGTATATGAGGACGATGAGAAGTTCATGCTAAACCCGGAGCCAGTAGCGTCAAAGCTACCTCTTCTTGAGCCTGATCTAGATCCTGTCCTTGACCCAGATCTTGAACCAGCAGCAGACCCTGCACCACTGACATTGTAGGGGCTGTAAACACCTTTAGTAGACTGCGAACTGGCTTCCAGCAGTCTTAGACCAGTTCCTTCCTCAACCATGCTTCTGTCCATTGCATCCTTATAGGAAATCTTCAGTTTTGTTTTGGGGCATGTAAGGTATTTAGAATAAGCACTCACATCCCTTAGCTTTTGAGCTGTGCGGATATCTATAATGCCCTTCTTGATGGATTCCTCCAAAGAGACTCTTCCTTCAGCCTCTGGTTCAATAAGTCCACCGGTGAGATACTGTACCTCCAGGAAACGCTGACCAGCGTCATAATATAGCCAACCTTTCTTGAGTGCTTGTGCAGCAGACATCCTCACCTTGGTTCTAGGATCCTCAAATCCATTGAAGGCTTTCTGTGCTAGGTTGAGCCTGTCAACCATTATCTTATCTACAAGACCCTTATTTGTTGCATCAGCAATAGAGAACCTATCCCCAGTTGATGGATCTATTATACCACCAGTGCAAGCTTGTGCCTCCAAAAGCCTCTGGCCAGTGATGTTGTCAACTAAATTTCTGTGCATGGCTTCAGAGATGGAAACCTTCTCTAGGGTGTCTGTATCAAGAATTCCCGCCACAGGACCAGTCTCTTCTGTTGGATCATTCCACACAGTTGCAGGGGTTTTGATAGAGGGTATGGGACTCATTGGATAGGAGGAAGTGGATCCAAATGAAGATGAACGTGACCGAAACCCACCCATATTTCCAGATAACATGTCAGCGAACTCTGTGATGGCAAGGTTGCCGGATCGGTACTGGTCAAGAGCAGACTGATCAATAAGGCCTCTTGCTAGAGCATCAGCAATGTCATACTGGCGACCTGATCTTCTGTCAATTATTATAGACTTCTCTTCTCCATCAGATGATGTCATTGTGATTTCCTCCCATTCACATTCCTGCTCTGCCAGTTCGAGGTATGTTTGGTGGTCAATGAGCCCTTTACGATAAGCTTCATATACAGACATTTCTTTGCCTGACTCAGGATCGACAATGACAACTCTTCGTTTGCGAACAGAGGATTTGGATGATGTCTTTCTCTCCCGTTTTTTTTCCTTTAGGAGCAAAAGCACAAGACCAGTCTGTGGATCTGTAATGCATCTCTCCATAAGCTGCAAATATGTTAGATTCTCCTCTGTGTTCGGGTCAAAAAAGCCCTTGGTATCATCAGATGGATCACAGAGGATTTCATTCATTTCCTCATCAAAGAGGCCACGGTTGTAGGCTACTTCCACAGGCAAGCGGTGGCTCTCCTCTGGGTCAATGATTCCTCCAGTCGCGATTTGGGCTTCAAGAAGACGAATTCCATGGTCTTTCAGGATTAGACCTTTTTTCATAGCTTGGAAGAGAGAGATTGTTTTGCCTGTATAAGGATCTCTGTAACCAGTGACAGCCCGTTCAGCAGACATGAGTTTGTCTTTAAACTCTGGGCCTACAATTCCCATCTTCACAGCTTCACTCACTGTTAACTTGAGGTTCTTGATGGGATCAATGACATATCCTGTGGCTGCTTGAGCTTCCAGCAGTTCAAAGGCAGTCCCCGGCCTGATCATGTTCTTTTTCATAGCTTGGTATATGGAAAGACGGTCTTTAGTCGATTCTACATACACACCAGCTATACAGCTTGTGCCCTCAAGATATTTCTTCAGTCTGTCACTCACTTCTTCAACAGTCACTAGACCCTCATTGAGCTCAGAGACTGTTTTTGCATCAATGATTTGTGAACGGATCAACTCTTCCATTGTGATTTGCTTTCTGAGACCCTTAAACATTGGTTTTCTTTCTCCTAAAGATAGCAGGTACAATCTATCTTTATCAACCTTGCACCTCTTGAGCAGTTGGACATATGAGAGGCTTTCTCCTGTGACAGGATCAACATATCCCTTAACTTCATCAGATAGCTTCTCATATGTTTCCTTGTTGATATAGCCACGTTGTGTAGCAACATCTGCTGGAAGATGGAAGTTGAATTCTGGATCAATGATACCACCAGTTGCTGTCTGAGCTTCAAGAAGCTTTAAAGCATAATCCTCTGGCACAAGATCCTTTTTCATTGCTTGGAAAAGAGAAATGATTTTGCCACTGTATGGATCCTTGTACCCAGTGACTGCTCTTTCTGCAGAAAGAAGTTTATCATGAATTTCTGGTCCAACTACTCCTTTGCGAACTGCTTCATCAACTGTTAGCATCTCATTTCTGATGGGATCGATGATAAACCCAGTGGCTGCCTGTGCCTCCAAGAGGCCAATTGCATCTTCTGGCTTCATCAGCCCTCTCTTCATTGCCTGATAAATACTGATTTTTAAATTGGGATCAAGTGACACACCAGCAACACTACCGGTGCCAAACAAGTACTGTTTAACACTCTGCAATTCCATGATCTCACGCATAGTTTTCTTGTCCTGCTTTAGAAGGTTGTAGGTCTCTAGATCAATGATACGGGCATTATAGAGTTCTTCAATAGTGACCCGGCGTCTGACCATGTTACATGACTTGATGTTCTCTCCTCTGATGATTTCTCTCTGCTCCATTATCTCAATGATTATAATTATCATTCGTTCTTTAGTTATTTTGCCGGAACGATATTCATCAAGTAGCTTTGTCCTCTCTTCCTCAGGTAGCAGATTTGAGTTCATGACATCCCAAAGGGACATTGAGCCTTGAGCAAGACCTTCAATTGGGAGGTCAATCTGAGTACTGGACAGATCACTCTGGGTTTGTTCCTCAGTGTAAAGGTACGTCTTTTCCACCACTGTTGGTGCCTGTGGTTTAGAGAGTCGTATGAAGTGTAAGCCTGTCTCAGGCTCTGTCATACACCTGTCTATCAACTGTTTGTATGACACATTTTCATCAGTTTCAGGGTCAGAGAAGGCTTTGTTTACATCTGAGGTTTCAGCAATGCTCCTAGCAATTTCCTTGCTGAAATATCCCCGCTCGTATGCCACATCAGTGGGAATCCGATGACTGTTAACTGGATCAATGATTCCACCTGTGGTAACCTGTGCCTCCAAAAGAGGCATGGCATGTTCCTTGGGTATAAGCTCTTTTTGCATGGCTTGGAACAAGTTGATGATGTTGCCTGTAAATGGGTCTTTGTAGCCAGTAACAGCTTTTTCAGCAATGAGAAGTTTCTCATGAAGCTCAGGCCCCACAAGTCCTGCTCTAACAGCATCATCAACGGTGAGGAACTCATTCTTTACAGGATCCACAATGAAACCTGTAGCAGCTTGGGCTTCGAGCAGAGCAGTTCCAGTGTTCTGTCTCAAAAGTTTCTTTTTCATTGCTTGGTAAATGCTAATTTTCTCTTTTGTAGGTTCAAGGTATATCCCAGCAATGCTTTCAGAACCTTGTAGATACTTGTTAACAGAGTTGTTTTTGCTGACCTCTTTTGGAGTCTTCTTATCTTGTTGAAGCAAATCAAAAGTAGCTTTGTCAATAATTTTAGAGTCAAACAGGGACTTGGCTGGAACAGGAGCCCTAAGCCCTTTGAAACTGGATTGGTCTTGTTTCTTGGCTTCTTTGTCATCTACAATTGTGATTACAATCTTTATAATCTTCTCAATTGTCACTTTTCCAGATCTGTACTGCCTGATCAAATCAAGCCTTTGTTCCTCAGTGAGATAATCGGAGTTGATTATCTCCCAAATGGTAACCTTTCTCCCTTTGAATGGTCCACTCTGAACCTCTATGGTTGCCTGAGTCATGGCTTCTTTGGTCTGTGCCTCACTGTACTTCTGTTCTTCTTTGGCACTGATTGCTTGTTCAGACAGGGGCAGAAGCTGAAGACCAGTCTTTTTGTCTGTGATACACCTCTTCTGAAGCTGCACATATGTGACATATTCCTGTGTGTTTGGATCATAGAATCCCTTCATGTCATCTGTTGGGTTACTCAAGACCTTGTTTGTTTCATCATCAAAGTAACCCCGCTTGCATGCAATGTCATGTGGAATGCGGTAACTTTTCACAGGGTCTATGATGCCACCTGTTGCCAGCTGTGCATCAAGGAGTCTGATTCCTTGGTCTTTGTTGATCAGTTCTTTCTTCATTGCCTCAAACAGAGACACCGTTTTTCCAGTATAAGGATCTCTGTAGCCTGTGACGGCTCTTTCTGAAGACAAAAGTTTTTCATGTAGTTCAGGCCCAACAACACCTGCTTTTACAGCCTCATCTACTGTAAGGGTCTGGTTTTTAACAGGATCTATGATAAATCCAGTTGCAGCTTGAGCTTCTAAGAGGGTTACAACAGGTTCTGGCCTCATCACATTCTTTTTCATAGCCTGATAGAATGACATTGTCTCTTTGGTTGAGTCAATGACTACTCCTGCAATACAGTTGGAACCCTTCAGAGCTTTGTGTACATTCTCTATCTCAGACACCTCCTTGACAGTCTTATTTCCTTTCTGTAACTTGTTATAGAGGTCTTTGTCAATTACTTTGGATTCAACTAGCTCTGTAGCAGGAACAGGTGCTCTGAGACCATCAAATTCCAGCTCATTCCTTTTCTCTTTTTCTTCTGCAACAGTGATTATAATCTTGATGATCTTTTCTACGGTAATCTTGCCTGTTTTGTACTGACGTATTAGATCCTTTCTCTGGTCTTCTGTGAAGTAATCAGAATTAATTATCTCCCAGATAGTAACAGTCTTTCCTTTAAATCTTCCAAATGGCACAGACACAGTTGTCTTATTGAAAACATCCTTGGTTTCCTCGTCAGTGAATGTTCTGGCATTAAGAGTGGCTTTCTCTGTAACAGGCAGAAGGACCAATCCTGTTTCCGGATCAGTGATGCACCTTTCCATCAACTGCATGTATGTGAGATTTTCTTGAGTGTTTGGATCAAAGAATCCTTTTGTGTCATCTGAGGGGTCCTGAAGAATTTTGTTCATTTCTGCATCAAACTGACCCTGCTTATAGGCTATTTCAGTTGGTATACGGTGACTATTGACAGGGTCAATGATTCCACCAGTTGCAATTTGAGCCTCAAGCAGTCTGATACCATGGCCTTCATCAATTAAACCTTTCTTCATAGCTTCAAAGAGGGAAATCTTTGCGTCTGTGTAAGGATCCTTGTAACCAGTAACAGCTCTCTCAGCAGACAGCATTTTGTTATGAAGTTCAGGTCCTATGAGACCCTCCTTCACTGCCTCATTAACAGAGAGCTTCCTGTTTTTAACAGGGTCAATTATATATCCTGAGGCTGCCTGTGCCTCCAGTAGTACAAAAGCAGTGCCAGGAGTAATATTCTTCCCTTTCATGGCTTGATAGATGGACATTTTTTGGTTTGGATGAACAAGCAGGCCACCAATACAGTTCTTGCCCTTAAGAAATGTTTTAAGTTTTTCTGTCTGGCTGAGCTCATGTACTGTCGTGTTGCCTTTGATTAACTTATCATAATCTGTTTTATTTAAAAGCCCGACTTCTAAGAGCCGGCTTGCTGGAACCTTCTCCCGAATGCCATCAAAACATAACGCGGAGTCTCCATTTCTGCTGTCAGTTTCAACACTTTGGCCATTAAGGCCACCAGTCTGAATCTCCATCTCCAGAGTACGCGATATCTGTTTTGTTTGGCTGACTTCAAGCTGTTCAAGTTTTTCACGTAGTTTCTTGTTTTCCTCAGCAAGCAGCTTCTCCTGTTCAAGTTTTTTCTTCTCAAGTTCTTGCATCTCCTTTTGTTTCTTAGTCATTTCTTGCTCAGCTTCCTTTTGTTTTTTAAGTGCTGCATCCATGGTGGCATGAAGTTTCTTCTTTTCCTCTTCCATCTGTTTTCTTTGACGCTCTTGTTCCTCCTTTAGAGCTCTGGATTTTTTAACTTCTTCTTCAAACTGGCTTTCCAGCTTCTTTTTCTCATCTTCAATTTGTTTTTCTTTCTTCAGCAGCATCTCCTTTTCTGAGATGAATGCCTGCTCAAGGTTTGTTTTCTCCTGTTTAATTTGCTCCTGCTGAGCATTTGCCATCTAGAGAGATTGAAGAGGAGCAGAAAAAAGTGTTAACCACAAAATCAACACAATCATTTTCTTTAAACACAAGTAATAATTATATTGTTCAAAATATATGAGTTAATACTATTTAACAGTTAATAGAAGTAGAGAACATATCTTGAAAAAAAACTTAAGTTGGTAAAGAATAACCATCAGAATTATGTACAGTCATGGGCCACTTAATTAGGTGCACTTTGTGGATCTACAATTATATCCTGCAGGTTAACTGTTGTATAATGGATTAGCTGCCATTTACCCGGTTCAGTAAGGGTCAGGAATTCTTTAGAACTGATGCAGAGCAGGTATTATTAGGGTGGTGGGCCATTCTGACAACTGAAAATAATCCACTAACCAAAATATACTAACAACAACATCCTGACCATTGATGAATGGGGTAAAGAGGCGCTAACAATTAAGCATAGAAAGATTATGTTTGATCTGGACAATGAGTGGAGATACATGGTAGGTGTACCTAAGATAGTGGCCAGTGAGTGTACATGAGATAATATGACAGCAGCACGTAAATGAAAATTTTATATGCTATTTAAGCAAGGTTAGTTTTTAGAAAGAGAGTTATCAAGGAAATAAGCTGCAATTTTATTCCATGTTTCACACAATACCTCTTTGGACTTTTTCTGTAAATCTTCAGCGTCTTTTTTCAATTTAGCCTTTTCTCTTTCAAGCTCAGCAATCGCATTGCGTAGCTCATCAGCTTCTTTGTTACTGCTTATTCTCTGTATTTCCAATTTTTCAACTATTGTCATTTTCTCCTTTGTAGAAAGCTCTGTGTCATGAAGACGGGCACCAATCTCATCTGCTTGCTTCCTGAACTTTTTAGCTGCTTCCTCAGCTTTTGAATGAGCATCACTGAGCTGAGCCACCTGAAGCCTAAGTTTCTCAGCTTCAGCTGTTATCTGCAACTGCCTCCTTCGCTCAGCTTCTAATGATTTTTGGAAGCCCTCAGTTTCCTCTTCGAGCCGTTGCTGCATCATCTGTTTGTCTTCAAGCAACTTCTGAGCCTGCTCTTGAGCCAAGTCCTTTTGTTTTTGAAGCATTTCTGCTTCAGCTCTTAGTTTGGATGCTTCCTGAATAGCTTGCATTTTTTCCTTAAGCATTTTTTCAGCAAGTGCCCTTTGTTGAGCAAGGTCAGACTCTGCTATCTGCCTCATGCGTGCAGCCTCCTGAGCCTCCATACTGAGTCTAGCAGCTTCTTCGGCTAGCTTCTTCATGTTTTCAGCCTCTTCTTCCAGGAACTTCTGAGTTTTATCTTTGTCCTTCTTGATTAGACGTTGGTTCTCTTCTTCTATTCTGAGCTTTTGTTTCATAAGCTCCTCCATTTGAATTTTTACCTTGAAAAGTTCATCCTCTACCTGGGCTTTCTGTTTAACAGCATCACTGACCTCATCCTTAAGGCGATGAAGTTCCTTATCTAGGAGAGATTTCTGTTTGTCAGTTTCATCTAGCTGTAGCTTCACCTTTGTAAGCTCTTGCTCAACTTGAGATTTCTGCTTAAGAGTTTGCGCTGCAAGATCTTTATGTTTTGCCATTTCTGCATCAGCCTGTTGCTTCTGTTTCAGTGCATACGCTTCTGCCTGAGAACATTTGGCTGCTTCTAACTCAGCATCTTTTCTCAGTTTCTCAGCATCCTCCTGGGCTTTGGCCTGACGGGATGCTTCAGCTTCAGCGGCCTGCCTCTGACGTTCTGCATCCTCTGCTTGCTGGCGAAGAAGAGCAGCCTCTTTTTCTGCTTTTTGTTTGGCTTTTTCTGCTTCTTCAGCAAGCCTTTTAGATTTCTCATACTCTTCCCTTAGCTTTTTCTGGACAAGGCTGTCTTCCTTCTGTTGCACAAGGACACTCTGCAATTGTTGCTCAGCAGTACTGCATCTTACAGCTGCATCTTGTGCAGCAATGATTTGTTTCTCAGCTTCCATATCAGCATCCCCCTTTTGCTTTTTGGCCTCATCTGCTTTCTTTTTGAGACGCTCCACCTCTTCTTGGGCAGCCTGGCGCTGTCTAGCTGCTTCCTGTTCTGCTGCAGCAATCTTTTTCACCTTTTCCTCAGCTTCTTTCCTCTTTTTCTCTTCTTCCAAGGCAAGCTTGCGGAGTTTTTCTGCTTCCTCTTCAGCTCGCAACTTACTTTGCTCGGTTTCATTGGCAATATTCTTTAGTTTATTTAATTCAAGCTCCAAACCAAGTTTGCCAGATGATGCTTTCTCAAAGTTGAGCTTTAAGATACGGATCTCCTCTTCAACAACTCTTCTCTGCTTGAGAGTTTCATCTACAATTGCTTTCTGTCTTTCTAGTTCGACTTCAGAAGACTTCTTAAGCTGGTTGATCTTCTCCTCAATGTCTTGCTTGTGCTGGCTTGCCTGATCTTCAAGAGCCTTTCTTTGGTAAGCCTCATCCTCAGCCTGCCTTCGGAGGCGCTCGTTTTCTGCCTCTTTCTCCTTGAGAGCTATCTCTGCCTCTGTTTTTAGACGGGTAGCCTCATTGATTGCAGCGAGTTTTTCTTTCAGTATTCTTTCAGCTTCTGCTCTCTGTCTGCTGGCTTCCTCTTCAGCTACATGCCTCTGCCTTTTTGCCTCCTCACAAATTGCACGTAGCTTAGCTGCCTCTTCTGCAAGATCTCTCATTTTAGCAGCTTCAGCTTCAAGTAGCTGTTTGCTCTTTTCAGTACTAGACAAGCTCTCCTTCTCAGCTTTGCACTTAAGCTGTAGAAGTATGTCCATTTCACTTCTTACTTTGGCCAGTTCATCTTCAAGCTGCTTCCGCTGCTGCACTGCGGTATTTACCTCATTCTTCAAACGGTAAAGCTCATCATCAAGCAGGGATCGCTGCTGCTCTGCATGATCAAAATCAGCCCTTAAACGGATGAGCTCCTGTTCAGCAGAAAGCTTCTGCTGAGCTGTAGATTCGGCTAGTTTCCTCTGCCTCTCCAGTTCTTGTTCAGCCATGTCCTTCTGTTTCAGGGCAGACTCCTCGGCTTTGGCCCTTTTCTTAGCCTCACGATCAGCCTCTTCTTTCTGCTTCTCAGCTTCTTCCTGTGCAAGAGTTTTTTTGTGGGCCTCTTCCTCAGCCTGGAGCCTCAGACGAAGGGCCTCATTGGCTTTCTGCCTCCATTTTTCCAACTCTTTCTCTGCCTCGTCCCTTGCCCTGTCTGCCTCTTCTTGCTGCTTTTTGAGGCGTTCTGCTTCCTCTTGCAGCTGTATGACAGTTCCCTGCTTTTCTTTGAGTGTTTCCTCAAGTTTTGATGTCTGTTCAACAAAGGTGAGGCACTTACTCTGGAGTTTAGCTTCAGCACTTTTCTGCGCTGCATCATGGGTAAGTTTTATCTGTCTGTCTTTCTCCAGCTCCGCTTGCTTCAGGCGTCTGTCTGCCTCCTCTGCCAGCATCTTAAGTTGCTCAAGGTCATTCAAGGCTTTTTGCTTCTGCTTAGCAGCCTCTCTCTCTGTCTCAGACTTCAACTTCAGCTCCTCTTCTGCCATGCGTTTCTTCTGAGTCTCTTCACTGACTTGCTTGCGAAGCTTCTCTGCCTCCTCTTGAGCTGCTTTGCGAAATCTCTCAGCCTCATCAGACTTGTCCCTAAGCTGTTTCAGTTCCTCCTCTGCAGTGGATTTCTGTTTTACTGTTGTTTCCAGTTGGACTCTGATGATCCGAATTTCCTCCTCTATTTTGGCACGACTCTGAAGGGCCTCTTCCACTTGCTGACTCTTTGATTTGATTTGTTGTTCTGAGAGGTTTTTGAGCTCATGCAGCTCTTGCTGAATATTCCGCTTTTGCTTTTCAGCATCTACTGCAACAACCTCCCTCCTGCTAACTTCTTCTTGCATCCGGAGTTTGAGTTCCTGAGCCTCTTTTTCCGCTTTGGCACTGGCCTTTGCGTGAGCTTCAGCTAGCTGCTTCTGTTTCTCTAACTCGGCTTGCATTTCAGCCATTCTTTTCCTCTCCTCCTCTTTAAGTTTCACAGCAGCTTTCTGCATTAGTGGAAGCAAATGGTAAAGAAAATTATGGTCAAGGTCAAGCATGACATGTTAAGTGTTAAGGTTATTTGAGGTTATTTGAAGAAAGACAGATGCATACATGACAAATGTTAAGGTTGAGATTAGATTTTCTGACAATAATGCAACATATGCAATCATTTCGGTTATGGCAATGAGATATAATTAATGTATGGAGACAAGAGACATTTCTTCACAAAATCTCCCAATTAATTAGAAGATCATGCAATTGAGACATTCGCTCCATTGAAGCTGTCACTAAAGGAGCCATTTAAGGGCTGCTGAATGGCAAGTAAAGCATGTATTTGAGGATATGCAATGAATAAGCTATAGCTGTAAAAGTGGCTGGACAAATAATAACACTCTACAAATGTAGATGAGTGGGTTGTCAATAATGACAAAAGAAGAGTTTAAGCAGTAGAGGACAGCAAAGACCTGCGAGTGGGGTATCACTATAGGAAAGTAGTAGTACACCCTACATACTGTTCATGTAACTGAAAAGACAGTTGTCAAGTGATTGCATTTGAAAGTAAATAGATTAAAGAGTGAATTAGGCAAAAGTGTGATACTGTTTGGTATTGCACATGACACAGTTTTAAGTGGATAGTAAGGCAGTTTGTCTGCAAAAGGGAGACAATGCTTTAAACTTATGAAACCTTTTTCGATAAAGCATTCTGTCACTACAGTAAAATCCATGCTGTGTAGCTTAATAATATAAAGCCTATAGTTCTAAATAAATAATTTGCTCTTCTTCAGTTTCAATGTCTGCAGGTTTCTCTATGCCACACCACACAGAGGCAGCAATAAGGTAGTCTAATAGTGGTACCATTTATACATACATGCTTAGGGCTATTATAAAATAGTCTTCTTTAAATACATTGATAATTGTGTCAAGATGGACATGATGGTGCAATGATAAATTATCATAATAACCTACAATAATTTTAATAATTGTCACATTTTGCATA
Organism: Brycinus macrolepidotus; assembly: GCA_037974445.1. NCBI lineage: Eukaryota > Metazoa > Chordata > Actinopteri > Characiformes > Alestidae > Brycinus > Brycinus macrolepidotus. The sequence continues at coordinate 18,126,305 of JBBPCZ010000007.1, read as the reverse complement.
AAAATATGTCCCACTTAGATGGGACAATACTTAAAACAGTTCCCGTCAAAGGCCTTGGAATTAATTTATTATTAGTATAAAGTAATTTGTTTGATTTCTCCTCCTAATGTATTCAGATTTACTGGTCCACTAACAAAGCTTGATGGAACAGACTGACTTCAAATTATGACCAAATTCACAAAAATGCTAAGTCAATAATGAATGACAAGCACCTTTATAGTAACAATTTATGACAGTTACATTTCATTGTCTCTGGTCTCTGAAAGAGAAATCTAGCATTTAACTTTGTCCCACTTTTGCCTAATTCTTCCTAATGATTCAACCCAATCACGCATGCTTTCCACAGAAATTGATTACTAAAAATGTGCAGCAAAGCAGAACAGCCAATGAGAGCAAAATGATGCATCATAAAATGAAATGGCATAAAAATGTCTAGTTCTCATCCTGCGATCATTCAGATACACAGTGTGTCATATACGTAAATAGAAATTTACGTAAAGAGATGTGCCATATACGTAAACAGAATTTATAATGTACAGTATAAATTGTGCAACTACCTTAACATTATATTATGTTATATATTAAGTATATTTGTAACAGAGTATCACTGACTATTCATATTACAAAATGGTATAAAGCTACAGCCAATTGTTCTGGTGGCAAAATGTAAATATTTAGACATTACTCTTAAATAAGCAGTGAGAACCAGATCATTCTTTCAGTCTGTTCAAATTAAAAGATGCCAAATCAGGCTTTAAGGAAATAGAGGTGGAATATGGAGGATGAAAGCAGAGTGAATTTATTTTACCTCTTTAGTGCCCAAACAAGACAAGCAATCGTCATGACAAAGCACTGGCAAGCAGTTAAGAGAAGCAAAGAAATCAAAAGGTTAGGGTTAGAAAGAAACGGGAGAAAAAAACTGTTATTCAGTGAAAGTTAAGAAAGTCTGAAATCAGTCTAAAACATAGTAGGGGCTTGACTGCTACTGAAAGAGAGATGTAATAAGGAAGAAAAGGACAGAAGAAATGTTTTTGCACAGATGTGAACAAGGCTATGATTTGGGGTCATGGCGAGTAGAAGAATTCTGTTTATACTAATTTACAAAGAAAGTGCAAACAGTAGAAGCCAAAGGAAAGGAAATACTGCAAGACCTACAACAATAGCTTGATCTGGTTAAGTGAATGAACACAAAGTGTTATCTGCATATTTAATGTGCTGTATGTATTTTAAGCTCTAAGTTAAAGAGCTGAACTAAATCCCATAATGAAACATATTTTAGAAAATACTTATTCATTCATTCCATGTTATTTGGACTGACAGTCAAATCACTGTCAGTTAACATGACCCATCACAGGTCATCACAAAATGCTAAATTTGGACTTTTTACACAAGTGATATGTGGCTTTAAAATGTATGTGATTCATTGCACGTATTTTGAGCTATTATTACAGCAATTAATATGTGTTTATTGCCCTAACAGAATATCAGCGACTGGTATTTTGGAATTCCTGATATGTTTTCAAAGGAACAGCCCAAACCAATGATGTCTAGTCATCCATACATTAAGTATGTACATTTTCGCAGATTTGTTGGTGAGTAGGTCGCCAGGTAGTTAGTGTTAGTCTGGTGGTTTAGTCTCTTTAAATATCACGCACCTCCTCATCCTCCAGGCGGCTCTGCGTGTCTGTGATGAACTTGATGTACTGGCTGGTCAAGGTCATCAACTCGCTGTAGCGAGTTCTTAGAGTTACATACTACATGGGGAGACAAAACATTTCAATAATGGCAAGCACTTTTGCTGAAATAAAAATAGTTACTAACAATTAAATGCATTACTGATACATATGAATATTTGAACTGGTATATGTAAAAACCAGGGTAAAACAATGACAGCAGTTATAATTATTAACCTCCTGAATTATGTTATCTGAGGCAGATTCCATCTTGGTCTTCTTCAAAGGAGATGTCAGAGGTTCCACCTGTGCTTTGTAAGCAACCAGCTGCAGTTCATAATCCTGCAAAAGAGGAAAAGTGTGTAACTACATTTCATAAAGAACAGGGCATAATTAAAGAACAGGGCATAAATAAAACATTAAAATGATATATGATGTGTTGCATTTACCTTAATGGTGTCAATGTAAGCTTTGGCATATTTCTGACATTCATCGACTTTCTCCTTGTTTTTCTCAATCTCCTCCAGAAGTTTCTATATAGCAATAAAAGTAGGTTAGTATTCATTATTTCAGTTAAGGCACTGAGAAAGCCTTCATTGAAAGGGCCTGTGATGTTGGCATTACAAAGATGAGCTAATAAATAGCACTGTATAAAATTAGACTGATAGGTTATAATCTATATGATATTATATGATGTGGTACCTTTTCCTTAGCCAGCTGGTCTTTCAGTGTCTTGCTATCCGTAATGGGCACAGCCTGGATGTTCTCCTGCCGCTGTTTGGCATCTGCGATCCAGCGGATGAGCCAGTCGTAGCTCTCGCGGTAATAGCTCAGCTGCTTGCCCAGCTGCTCCAGCTCACGTTGGCGCAGGTCAATCTGAGCAAACACGGCATGCCAGCGCTCCTGCAGGCTGGACAGTTGCTGCTTGTAGTGGTCCAGCTCAGCATCTCTTTCTCTGTGCACCTGTGCCATGCGCTCGCTTACTGCAGTAGCCTTAGCTAGTTCGCCCTCCAGGGCATCAAACACGGGTTTCTGGCCCTCTGCCTCGCCACGCATTTTCTGCAGAAAATAAGTATAAAAGTAAATAACCATTTATTATTTAAATGTACAAATGTAAAATGTACACTTACAGTGTTTCAGACAGAAACAAACATCAAAAACTGTTTATACTGATACATGATCTTTGTACATTTTATACATCTTCATGTTGCCACCAAAATCTCTTTTTAATAGTGTTTAATTCAGAATAATTCCATTTTAAACAGCAGAAGAAGAAGAAACTACCCAACAGTAGCTAGTTGTAGTCCATAAAATGTGATTTATAGTTATAGTTTAGTTTACCTTAAGTTCAGAACGGTAGGTGTCTACTTCCTTGCTATCCGTGGGGACCTTGTAAACCTCTCGGAGGCGATCTTCATACTTTTTGAGAATATCCTCAGCCCCTTGTGTATTCCTGATAACTACCTCTATTGTCTTAAGTCTGTGAAAAAAGAGCACTGTTAAATGATCTGATATTCCTGCTCTCTGACAGTAATCAGGAAAAGGACAGACAGAAAGGTCATGTGAGAGAGATACATTCTAAGCTGTGATGGATCAGACTGATTCTTACTTCTCTAAGTACACTGAAGACAAGCTGTAAGTATGGTCCATCTTCTGCAGGGTGACTTCCAGTTCAGAGCGAAGGACTGGAGTGCTGGGCTGCTCAGGAGACACCAGTACCTCTTCTGCTTTCACAGCGACTCTATCCAGGTTCTTCTTAAGGCCCTCCAGCTTGACATGTACTTTCTGTAAGAGTGGCACTGAATTTTACAGTTGTCTCCAAATTATTTATTTATAGTACGGCAGTTAAGCTACCGCACATCCCCAATGGGAAAGATTAAACAATATCTTTGTGCAGCGTCCATCTTCGCCATTTTACTAAAAGTTTTTTAAATGTATAGACTGAGGGGCACAGAGGAGAGTAATATACTAAGATACGATAATTTGTTTTCAAATTCAGTGGAAATTACTTTAGAAGAAGATAAACTGCTGAGATAAAAAAATGAGAACAGCAGTACAAATGAGGATTAATCTTACTCTCTGGTCAGTGGCTTTTTGGAGGCAGTCTTTGAGAGGGTCTTTATCCACAGGCTGCCGGATGCGGGCCACAGTGCAAGACTCACAGTCCTCGATCTGCAGGCGCAGATCTCTGATCTGTGTGATGTAGGTCTTACACACTGACTCATCCTGTTCACCTGTAAAAAGAACAGCCCGGTTATCACTGATTTTGGTTATAACAGTTGACATCTAAACAACCAGACATCCCCATTAGGAAAGATCTACTATTATCTGTATTCAGCATCCAACATACATGCAACTTGGTCATCAGATCAATATGCATTCAATCAAAGCAAGTACTGGCTTTAGAATGTCACCTGTTCTTTGTCCTTCTGAACAGTCCTACAATTATATCTGTATCCCATTAATGAGCAATTTTTCTCTTTGCCAGTGTGTTTAGCAATCAGCCATATATGACCGAAAAACATATAAGAAGCATACCATGTTTACACAAATGTGGCGAAAAAGAAACAAAAATCATGCACACACTCAACTGCACTGAACAGTTAGCTAAGCACAGTAACAAGAAGCAAGCAGATGGACTAATGACAGCATATTTTGCATTTTTGGAGCCGATATTAAAAACTGCTCTCATCTCTGCTTGCATGAGCAACCTGCAGCACATGACTCACCCTTTGATCTAAGAACTGGTCCTGTAAGGTGAATTTCAGAAATATCAGATAGTAGAAACTAATGTCACCCTCACTGTTACATGTGATTTTTTTGTTATCCTGAATTAATGATGCAATTTCTCAAAAGGTTATCAATGGCCAATAGAGCCGTAGGGGGTGGTGATCTGTAGGTGTGCTAACCTTTCTCCAAATTTCGGAGCAGGTTCTCATAGTACTGCGTAGTAGTCTTGTAGTCTTTGTCAGTTCGAATGCGGTCGTCTGGACTGAAGAATTGTGAGTTCTGTGAGTCTCGCAGGAAGTCCTGATAGTGGAGCTCCAGATTTCTCAAAATCTGCTTGTACTCGTCCGTCTTCATGGTCTTCAGCTACAAAACAGTCACATGAGAGGGCCAAAGCTATCAAAATGAATACATTAGTTTAATGAATGTAAATGTACAGTAATTCTATGTATACCCTTATCACAAATATCACATCATCTTAACTATGCCATTATTTAGTTTCTCGCCTCAAAGGAAAAAGCTGTGCCAAGAACTTTCTCATCTGTGAAAACAGACAAATTATGTTTCTAAGACTAATTCACTTAGAAAGGGCAATGAGGGTCCTTAAATTCAATAAACTGTTCAACCAGTTTGCTCATTCGTGACTAAAAATAACATGATGCTCACTTGTATTCCAACCATAAAGCCACTGATTTAGCTGGAAGAGACCATGCAGATGTACACACGCATGCACAGGTGAAACATTTTTTTTTTTAAGACACAGAAGCGTCCTTCTCAGATGTCAGAAAGAAATACTTAAATTTGTGAGGTAATATACAAGTAATACACAGACTTAGCATTCGTGGAGTGATTTTTTTGAACAGTGAGATGACTGACCATGGTGACATTCCATGAGCGGATGAGCTGGATGTCCCTCATCAGGTACTGCCAGGACAGCAGGCTCTTCATATCAGTGTGCAGGATTTGCCACAGAGTCGACATCTGGTGGAGACCAGCATCCAGACTAAGTGGAACAGGGAAAAAAAAAAGATTAAAAAGTAATGAACCTTGAAATGCAGTAAATACTGATTATATATTCAAAATAATCAGCATTAAAAGAAAGAAACATTGCCTCAACTGGTAACATAATCAATATGAAAGGTAAGCTGAAAGCTTATTTGGGGATTGAAAAAACTGATGCTCACTTGGACACGCTCTCTACAGCTTCTTTGTTTACTGGAGGCACCAGGAAGCAAACTGAAGGTACAGTGGCCTCATTGCCTGAGTAGTTCAAGATCTTCCACTTTTGGGGCTGTGAGTTGTTGAGAAGTGCACATTCGTCTCCCTTGTGCACAGTGATCTATTAAAAAAACATAAAAATAAATGAATGGATGGATGAAAGAACGAATGAATGAACAAATGAACATATGCATGTAAATAGCTTTGCAAACCTCCATCTGTTTGAAGTCACACACTGCCTGGACTGGGAGTTTGCCTTTGATGGGGGTGGTGGGGTTGCGAGGCTTCAGCTGAATGACGCTCTTGGCTCTCTTGCTGAGACCAGCCAAATGTGTCTTGAACTCATTCAGCTGCTCCTTCTCTTCCTACAAGGCATGATTCAGTGTAAGCACAATCTAAGGCATATAGAATGGAATATTGCTGGAAGGCTCTATGCAGGAGGTACTAACCAAGGCGTCCTGCAACAGGTCCTCCAGACGAGTGGCTGTGGTAGAGCGATCACATGTGTACTTCTTCTTCAGTGCGTCTTGCATCTTCTTCATTTTTTCCTCTGCCTCTTTTACATCAGCAAAGAACTGAAGGTGAGGATGTCAGAGCAAATGTTAAGAGGTTTGAAGGAAAGAGTACAGGGCTATACTTAATATAAAGGATAACATAAGAAAATAAGTGACATAAACATGACCTCTTTAGTCATTAACTGATATAATTTGTAGAGGCTCTTAATTAGTTTTGTCTAATGTAAGATTTTTGCATGTTGTAGTGATCTGCCAGAAGAATATGCTGTTTTCAGTCATAGTGTGTTTTTCAGAGCCTATAGTGCTAATGATTAGTCTACATATGATATTGAGAAAAAAGTTATGGTGCACATTAAATCACTGTGGTTGGCCAAATGGCAAGACCATATTCAGCTCAGGGTTAAGGTTACCACAAACAACTAGGATGTTTCAAGCTATGCTAAAGCTTTAGCCTAAAGGCAGATTGTGTATATGAAATGGGGATTGGCATACCTGGTAGTATGCAGTGTTCTCTTTAAGATGAGCCTCAATGCAGCAGCAAAGCTGAAGGATCCAACTCCACTGTGTGTTTAGAGCTGCAGTGAAAGCCTGAGACAAAAACAGAGCATGAGGTAAAAAGCACAGAACATAAACACGCATACACACAATACTACAGAACACTAAAGCTGATCTTTTACCTCAACAGTCTTTTTGCCTGGGTGGCCGTCTTTAATGAGTGTGTCTCCAGTGACCTGGATCTCACTGATCTTTTTCTCCCTGAGCTCCAGTTCCCGCATCAGTCCCTGAGATACAACCAACATATTATCAGACATACTCAAAACCAGTAAACTCCTAACTTTATGTGAAAAATAAAGACCTATGTGTCCTTCAAAGGGTCAAAAAAGCTGAAAAAGAAGCACAAGATAATAATCTGTAATTTACAGAGTAGTTCTCTTTCTTTGCAGTCATGTTGGTGTTGCGATCGCTCCAGTCAAAGTTGACCTCCTCCTCCTCCTTGTCATTGAGCCACATCAACTCTTTAGTGGCAGCACTGACAAAAGCATGGAGCCGATCAAGGTTCCTCAGACGAGATTTGGATGAATTCTGAACATGAAGAACAGCAAACATGCCACATCACTTTCACCGTCTGTGTGTTAACATTAATAATAACAGACTGAAAAACCAATGCTCACCAAGAGCTTGGCATACTGAAGATCCAGTTTGGCCAGGTATTCTCTGTATGTGGCCTTGCTGATAGGAGAGAGCTGATTCTAAAATAGGTAAGAAATATAAATGTTACATTTACAAAAATGTAAATGCCAATAATTCTATTAATCAGCAATGAAAACTCAGTTTAAGTAAGTAAACAAGCAAAAAATATGTTACCTCATCAGCTCGTGCCCGTTCAATCTTGGCCTTAAAGTCCTCCACGGTCTGATGGAGGCCTCTGTGGCTGCCCAGCTGAGACTCCACAGTAGGCAGGTCAGAGCCCCACTCTGCCGTTTCAATCCTGCGTTGATTCTCTTCTACCCAAGACAGCAGATCCTGGGCGTAACGCAGAGTGACCTCGTCTAGCTCAGGCCGCACTTTTGCATTGGTCTGCTGGGACGTAACCAGAGGCGCCTGGCCAGGCAACGGTCCTGCCTTCAGTCTCAAATTATAGTCACTGCGCAGGTTCACCAGACGCTCATGCAGACGGTAAACCCTATGCAAAGAAAAATAATACATCTTATATATCCTCCATTTCCTTTTCAGGAGTGAACAGCCTTGGAATACTGCCTACATACCTTCCTCATACAACATACAGAACTATTCATTGTACTAGTATATGGTGACCCACATACTAAGGTGACCAGATATTTCATATTTCCCTGGACACTTCTGTATTTTGTCCTCATTTTAGGTGTGTATATGTATGTATACCATCTCCCCATGTAAAAGAAAGGTATCAGATGAAAAACATGTAGTTCAATAAATATAGTATATTGCCCCTCTGCTCTATACTAGACCACAGAGTAACTTTTTCACTACATTCTGTTAGAAGACAAGATGGGAATTGATGACACACCTGCGGTACATCTGCTCAGCCTGTAGATGGTGCCCATCTTTGAGAATTTGCACATCGTTGAAGAGCAGACGGATCATGCCATCAGCCTTATCCAAGTCTCTCCCCAACTCAGCTGTGTGCTGGGGAGGCTTCCCTGCACTTAGGAGGCGAATGTCCTACACAAAGGAAGAAAGAAAAAAAATCAGCCAGTGAATTGGATATGCAATCAACTAATAAAAGGCCTATAATGGCTGTAGTGTATAATTTTCAGTTCACATAGAAGAAATGACCCTGTTTTTTCCACTGACATTTCCATGGCCTAATTAACATCAGTGTATTCTGAAGTATGGTCCATGCCTTACATTTTATTTAGGATTAAATAAAGCTTCCTCCTACTGGGAGTTGTTTTTTGAAAGCACTCAAATGTTCAGTCTTTCACTCTTACTGACAGGTTGTCTGATGCAGAGTGTCCCCAGCCCGTTCTTGAGTTTAAAATCTTAAACAGAATGGAATGTGCAGAGAGACTGAGCCAGAAGCTTGAGTTATTTAATAAGATCTGAACTGCTGTTGCTCTGGCAGTGGACTCTGCAGTGGAAGACTGTAGTCTCAATGCTGGTGGTGAAAACAGGGCCATGCAGTGTAGCTGATGCACTTTTGGGGTCACTCACCGTCTGCAGCAGGGTCTCCAGCTGGTTCAGCTGCTCCTCACACACGCCAGATTCCATCTGCACTTTACTGACGATTCGCTGCAGTCGCTCTAACCTAGATCACAGCAAGACATGTCCCAGTTACTAAGCAAATCTTTCATTCATTCATTGGAGAAGCCAGACCAGTATCATGGCACCATAACAACCAAACCAATTCAGGATAAAGGTAGAACAAAACAGTAAAATGTCTGTAAAAACAAATCTCCATTTTGAAAACTGTGAGGGAAGCCAAAGTATCTGACAGATAGAATGTTTTGCATAACAAATACAGATTAGAAAAATCTAAATCAGTAAGGAAGAACATACATCATGCTCACATTAGTTCCATTCAGCACATGTAAAACAAGCAAATAACAACAAACACAAGCACAGCTCCATTTGAACGAACACTCACAGCCTCCCTGGACGAAGCAAGAACTCTAACCCATACGGGTCTGTCACAAATGCCATGATTGAGCGTCCAAAAACTCTCAGGTTTTCATCCAAAACACTGGAGAAAAAATACTCTCTTCCCCCATAGTCTTGACTTGTCACGGGACTGAACTGCACCGAACAGCAGTTCAGACTGAACCAAATGTCATTGCAGCTAAGTCAGCCATTCCATAACAGTCCTCTGAAAGAAACTTCCCAGTGAGCCACATTACTCACTCAGACAGATACAACAAGAGTATCTTGTGACAGGGGATGAGCCCTACGCAATACGCCTAATCTCTCCACAAGTAAGATATGGATCTCTGTCTACATTAATTTAATCTTCCCATGACATGTTCATATCATAACTCCTTAAGGGATATTTTACTGCATAAAACAAATGATCTTTGTGCTCCATGTATCTCCATGTTTTCATGTAAAGTAAAGCCAATGTAACATTATCAGATAATCTTATGAACATGGAAACAACAGGTTGTTGACTTGCAGAGGGCCAACACAAACACCACCTTTCTCTTTCATTGCAACACACTGTAATAGGGTTAAAGGCATATTTTTTGATGTTCTTGCTTTTGTCTCACATGAGACATATTTGCGTCTCATAAAACAATTTCACCAGGACACTTTTTTCATTTCACTAAATGTGTTACATGGTAGATTTAGGGACAATACAAATACACTAAGAATATTTTATCACAGTATTGAGGACCTGTGAAAGCCCAGAAAAGCACATACAGTGGCATTCTCAGATACTGGCACTGCTGGTAAACAGGAGCAGTGCAGGCTGTGAAAGACATTCTTTGTTACCTATCCTTTTTGACTGTTTAAAAAATCTAATCTATTTTATAAGTCCAATGATTAAAAGAAAAAAAAAACTCTAAACCTGATCATTAAACAAATATTTTTCTCAAATACATGTATGCTACAATTGTTGGCACTGCTAGAAATGATGAGTAAAATCTAACTGAAGTATATTCCCATTTATATTTTATGTTTTGAAGTTCACTTGACTTCGCCAGGACTTCGTGTTTTACTAGGGTGTAAATATGAAATCACACACAGGTCAAATTCCCTTAATCATTTATAATTATGAGAAAGACGAGAGAACGCAGCAATGTTGAACGACAAAGGCCATTTTCACTATCAAAGAAATAATAATTTTAAATCAACTGTGTTAATCTGTTTGGAAAAGGGTGCATGTCTATGTTGACCCCACACATGATTATGGTTTGAGTGACTAAATAATCTCCAAGTATCACAGCTGGGGAACTGCAGACATTAGTCAGGTCCTGGGGACAGAACTTCTCCCAAACTATGATAAGAAGCCACCTACATAATCACAAGTTATTTAGAGGGGTAGTCGAAAGAAGGCCTATGCTTTCAAGGACTCAAGCGACAGACATCTTGGCAACAAACACCAAAGGTGGGTTTGGCGTAGATATCCATTCAAAAATGTACCTCGTCTGAATCAATATTTGTGGAGGGCAGTGTAGGTACGGTAAATTGAAATAGCCAGAGGTCAAAAGAGTGATACTCTTAGAAGCAACAATAGCCCTGTGAGCAGGACACCTTCCCCAGTACTACTGAGGTAAATGTCAAGCTTCTAGATTTCCTGAAGTGTCCTATTCTGTGAATGAGGCATTGTTTTGTGCTATTATCTATTCACCACTACCTTTACCACAAGGCAATCATTAGTCCATATCCAAACCAATGTCAACTGAGTAAGCAGCCTGACTTAAATAGCTTAAACAGTTTTATATGACAGCACCCCTGGCAAGGTTGAACAGGCAGAAAAAGTGTCTTCATACAACCTTCATCTTATCACTCACCTCTCAAACTCGGTTCTAAGCAGCCTCTCTCTTTCTAGGATGGCCACATGAAGTCGTCCCCATTCTTTCTCAACGTCGATGGGGTGGTAACCAGGGGGTACTTTGATCTGACCAGCTTGAACTGCACTCTGTTCCAGCATAATGAAAAAATTATGAGTTACCAATCACAAACAACATCAATCTGTGTTAAAACAACTGAACGATATTGATAAACAACATTTATCAATGTGACACAAACCTCAAAGGAATGGTAAATTAGTTTGGAACGCTCCTTGTCCGCCTCCTTGACTGGCAGTTCTGTCTCTTTGAACCTCAAAAACTGACGCCACAGGAGCTGCAGTTCAGTAAAAAAAAAAAAAAAACCCACAAGTTTCACATGTACTAACGAACTGAATTAATTCTAGAAAAGTGAAAAAGTAATTTTAATGAAGTATTACTGGGAAATCAGCAACAGTAACTAAGCAGGTAGAGTATCAGGACGTGGTCGTGGAACACCACTGTTGCTGATTTTGTGCTAATTTAAGGTGATGGAAACAACACCATGACTCCAATAAAACTCTTATCTAAATGTAGAAAATGTGTCACAAGACAGCAGTGTGTTTGCAACAGGTTCAAATCACTTCTTATGCCTCTAATTCACATAATTACATTTTCAGTCATGGGTGTGCTTCAGCATTTGGATAACACTTGCTGAACTGTATTTTAAACTAATAGCTATTCAAATAACATTTTATTGTGAAAAAGTTTTTTACTATTGTTACAACAAAAAAGTCATGTAAGTGAAGTACAGCCCTACTGTGTCAGCCTTTTTAGGCAGGAAGGCACTATATAGCAAATTAATAAAACATAAAAAGCATAATATTTAAGAGTTTTAAAGGGTTTTTGAAAGAATGTTGAAAGAACTTCTTTGGCTGACTCAACCCTTTGTACCTACTCCATTACTCATCCAGTAGGTAAGGGCACGGACTCTTTTTCAGATTAGGTAGAATAAAACCTGCCTCAAGGCCACGATAGTCTTACCATAGAGCTGGCACACCCTTATTTGGGAAGACCACAGAAACGAAATAGAGGCGTGAGCCTGTACTTTTTGATGTGTTATTGAATAACATGACTCATCCACGTACAGCAAAAGTGGCTTTCACAGCCTTGACATGTCATGTCATGTGATGAGAACATTCTCCCTGACAATTTCGACTTTCTGTGTCTATTGTTTTTGTCACACGCCACCACAAACTAGTAAGAAACAAAGGCATAAATCTACCACTATAGAATAATTTATTAAGGGGTAGACAATGTAGCCCAGAGAATGCACATCAGACAGTGAAGCATATCTCTTCTAGAATGCATGCGGTTGCTAGTGGCAACATTCAACAGAAAGAAGAAACTTAGATGAGCACATGTTTTGATGCATAAACAGAGCATAGATTTGTTACTATGGTTCTCACCTCGATCTCCTCGTAGCTGGAGGGAAACTTCCTCTCCTCAAAAATGATGATATGGTGTCTGATCCACTGCAGCAGAACAGTGATCAGTTCGTAGTACTCATGCCAGCGCAGCTCCAGCTCCTGCACACATACCACCAGCAGCTCAACAACGGACAAAAAAAAACCTTGTGCCCTATTGCTAACTCACTAACTCACACACCATGTTCACTCAATTAGACCCAACAGCCCCGGTGCTGTCTGACTATAAAGACAGAAAGGGAGGGACACAATAGGGCATTTGAGGGAACCTAACTTTAGCTTATCCAGTGGCATGCTGAAGTTTTATGGGAGAGATGCAAGGTTTATCCATGCTGCTACATGTGAAAATGTGATACTATACATTGATCTCCCCATCTATACTTCCAGGGACTACATAACTATATGACACAGCTTTCAAATGAGAGAATATTAGTCATGACTAAATTAAAAAGCCATATAACCGTATCTCTTATCTAACTGGGTTTATGGAATGTGGATTTTGTTAATGGCACAGGAATCCCTCAGAAAAATAGGACACTGATGGAGATCCACAGATACTGCTAAGCATCGCGAGGGAAAGGAAAAGGGCACATACAAGCAAGATCTAGACTCACTGATAAAGTACTTATTCTATTGGATTAGATGACAGGATATAGTCTGCGAATTTTGCTGTTAAGCTAGTGAGTAAGAAAGAGTATGTTAACAGCCAACCACTACATGCTTTTCCTTTATACAAGAATAAGGAAAAAACTCACGTTGACACTGACACCATCCTGAACATCAGGCACACGAGGCATGGCATCATAGAGAGAGGACACATATGTGATGATGGACTTCTCATCAGGATGAGGCACATCAACATCTGAAAAGGTAATAATTGTTCAGTTGTTTGTTGTTTTTCTAAATGAAAATATAGTACTTCTCACTATATCTCACTGATCGATACTGGACTGAAGACTTTTAGAGGAAAACACACAGAAAATCATATTTTTGTAAACACTATAGTCTGGGACTAGGAATGGACCCACACTGTAGTATTGGCTTTGTTTAAGATAAGATAAGATAAGATAAGATAAGATAAGA
>JBBPCZ010000007.1:18075769-18112090 GCA_037974445.1 Brycinus macrolepidotus | reverse complement strand
AACTATAACTAAAACTATAACAGATATAATAAAATAACAGATTATTAGTGCAAGTGGTTATGAAAAGTGACTTAGTGAATGTTTAAAATGTTTACCGGTTTTAATGAACTATCATTAAAACAAACAAAAACAAACAAGCAAAACATCTAATAAGATTCATTAAGCTCCATTCTATTCCAGCATCTGTCAGCACCCACTGAGAGCAACATTGAGGTAACGGAGCAGTAAGGTGTGAACGTACCCTCAGGGTCGAGCAGTCGTGTAACGCCCAGCTCCTTCTCTGCCACATTAAAAGCCTGCTCCAGGTTCTCCAGGTTGCCCTGACGGTAGACTTTTGACATGTCAACGAGTCTGGGTCTGAAGGAGAACAAAAATGAGGGGGCCCATCAGGAGCAGTACAAGTGTGACTGGTTCAGATGAATGGAAATCATAGCTGGATGTACAGTAATGTACAGCCATATGCAAACATTTGGGCACCCCAGGTCAGTTTACCTGTTTTATAGATTTTCTACATGAAAATGAGTATATATCTTATACTGAAAATACATCTGCACATTTAAAGCTCAGTTGCAATTTGTTTACTGTATTTTTTTTTTTTTTTTTTTTGCAGTAAGCAAATAAACCAAACGTCCACACTAAAATGAGCAGAAAATGCCATTTTAAAATTCGCTCAACTGTCGAGGAACATTTTCACTTAGAAAATAAACATAACATATAATTTGACCAGGGGTGTTCAAACATTTGCAGTCAACTGTATAAGACCTTTCAATAATGAATAGGAACAGATTTATGTGACAAACAGTTTGCTCTAAGATTCACACTGAACATATAGTTTGTACTATAGACAACACAGGAAGACTTGGTGATACTTATTCAAATGATCTTTTTTACACAGGATATATGGTTCAGTGGATATCAGGACAAGAAAGGAGCAGACATGGATTCTGCCTTGGTATGGAGAGCACAGAACATTCTTAGCCGTAGGTGAAGGGACCACCTGGCCCATAAATTCTGCCCATTTGTCTTGAGGCATGTCGCCATTACTGACATTCCAATGACTAAACCAAGACAGCACTTCTGTAAATGCATAAATATATCAAACAATGTATTAAGCTATACACAGAATGTTCCAAAGAGTGAATAACGATAGATTTCTTTACAATTCAGCTCCACAGAACACAAAGAATTCTACGAAATCTATAAGCATTATTAGCAAGAAGACAAATGATTGCCAAATGATTACCAAATGTCTAACGACACACCTACCACCCTACTACGCCTACCACCCTACACTCTATTATATCAGTATAATAAAAGAAGATATGAGAAGGCAGACCGGTATAACTCTTTGACGTGCAAGGTGGAGCGCACGGCATAGTGGTCCCCAGGGCTGGGCAAAGAGACAGACTCCGTGTTCCCATCTGCAATCCTGAGAGAAAGCTTGGGAGAGAGCCTGCTGGAGCTCAAGCCTGTTCCATTATCAGCATCACCTGCACAGGAATCTCCACTGGAGCAGGCCCCCAAGCTCTGGGAGCCATTGCCTGAGTCTAAAGAGCTCTCTGATGGGATCTCCTCACAGAGCATGACCACACGGTCTTCAGCATCACTCACTGAACCTGTGGTGCTGCTGTTGCTGGCCCGACGCTTCCTAAACGACAGCCTCCTCTTCAACCTCAGCATGATGTCTTCAACCCACAACGGCTGCTTAGAAAAGAAATTGTGGTCCAAAGCTGGGAAAACTGTTGATTACTTACAGTTTCTCATCCATTTCAATGGTACAAGAGTAATGTCTTCTATTATGTTTCCTTAGCATAAGTACAGTCCAGAGGCTTGAGCTTCAAAGTTCTCCACCATGAAGAAAAAAAGGAACTTGTGGTGCCTAGGTTTCACTATTGTTGCTCTCTTTCTCACTCTTACATGCATGCAGTCTCAAAAATGCAAAATCTCATGCATGCATCTTGCTTAGCAGTCATTCAGCAGGGCTCCTGTGGGCTCACCGGCTTTCCTGAAATACCTTTACCCAAAACTCAAAAACTGCTGAATACATTTATGGAATCTATATTCAAGTCAATAAAATTAGTGCAGGAATCCAGATGTTTAAGAAAGCAGTCTGTGATGGGCAAAAACCTCCTTGTCCTTTCTCAACAGCAGCAGGTTTTTCCAGCCAACAAAAACATAGAACTCTAAGCTCGCTTGGGAAGCGCAGCAGGCAGTACTCAAGTTTTGCAGGTACATGTTAACCTTTCACAGAAATGTGCCCCGTGGGAATGCCTGTCTTTACTTTCATAATGACGCCCCATTCGCCACGCCTTGAAGTATTGCTCTCTTTAACTCTCTCTCTCTGCTCTCCATTAAACAAGTCTCTTTTCTTACTTCCATTCATACTCTCTCTCTTTTATCATCTTCTGTTCTCCAGAATAAAAGGGCTTAATTTATACTGTTAGCTAACAACCAGTGTAACGATTCTCTCCTTCCAAATGCATGTCTGAGTGCTTTTAAGCATACATTTAACACTGAACTTTTTCAAGGTTAGAAAAATGGGTTCTTAAATAGTCTGGGTTCTTGAGTGTAATCACTATCCCAGGTGAATACTTACTCGTGTTTGTGAATAACAGCATTGAAGAGCTTGCCGTCCCTCCAGCTGGTGGTGAAGTTGTCGCAACGCAAGCCTGGGTAGCCCTCCACCATGCGTTGGGACCACAGCAGCAGCTTCTCTTTAGCTGACATGTCATCTGACTGTCCATTTACCTGGATGTCTGAAATCTATCAGGCACCAAAAAGGATGTATACTAATTTAACTTTCGTACAATTTGGTTGGATAATTGTAATAGTAATATGAAGAATAGATAATTTAAAAGCATGCTAAATCACTGGGAACATTATTGTATATGTGCATGCACTTCAAAGAAAAGTTCTCAAAAAGTTCCACTGAATACCACTGACTTCCCGGCTCTGAAACCAAGATCTTTAACAAAACGCAAATTACTGATGGGAGGGGAAAACTGAGCTAATGATATACTGTAATTCTACGGTTTTTGGAAAGAATCTGTGTGTCTTCTGGCCAGTGACACATTGCAAGAAACATTGGCCAGAAATATTGCAAGCGCCCAAAAGTCTTCTACAGTCAAAGACATTTGAAAAGTAATGCCATTTTGCAAGATGTTTGAAGTACATCTCCATACAGCACCAATAGTGAGGAGAGTGAGGCTTGAAGCAAGGGTCATGAGACCATACTGAAAGCCAGGACACAGCCTGGGAACAAATCACACATTATTTGATTTCCTGTCTACTGCCCACATGAGACAAAGAGCAAATGAGTCATCATCATTAGGGATTCCCTCGTGTTTCCTATCAGCCTGGTTTGGACACAGACACTCCACCCTAATACAGCAGACATTATTTGACTCACCCTGGACCCAACCATGGAAAAGTCTATTAACATGGGAGATTTGTGAACAACGGTACAATGGATCAACATAATATCCAGTCCATAAACTGCTAAAGCTGAGTTTTAATGGAGTAAATGTATAGACTGACACTAGTCATTAATGGTGATCTATAGACCAAAAACTAATTAATTGTTGATCATAAACTAAATCAGCAAAACTAAAGTGGACATACTAGACGACTAGGTTAAAGTGCACCTTTAAAAAAAAAGTGGCTTCATCTGTAAGATTTTACTATAGTTCAGTCACCGAAGATAGACCCATGATTGCAATATCAATTGAAGAGGAAGAGTAGATTAATTTGAGAAGTATTGCTGAGTGTATGATTAAATGCCATTTAACTGTATTGACCCAAACACCCACGAACAATGATTAAGGGAATTGGAATGATTGACCCTGGTTGGAGGGGATAACAGCAGCGGAGGAGGTAAATGGTATTGGAACTCAAAACTGACAGAGAAGGAGACCTGGAAGTGGAGGATGATGGTCCATATGAGCCCCAGTGTAAGCTTGGGGTTTCCATCTGCTATGTCATCATTCCTAATGTTCACCAGCTTGACCTGGGCAGAAGTGAAAAATATGACAATATAGGTGAGAAATTACATCTGAATGTTAATATGTGACAACTATCAGTATTTAAATAAGACAGAGCATTCATGCTGTATTATTAACCCCTACATCACTTGAGTATGTCTTACCTGCCGGTGTTTGAGAAAATCCAGTGCTATTTGTACATTCTGAAGTTTGTGGAATCGCATTCTGCCTTTTTCCCGAGGCTGAAGGGAGAGCGAGAGAGAGAGGCAAGGTTAAGAGAAACAGGTAAAACAGAAAGCAGAAATGGAGGAGGGCAGAAAATAAAGAAAGAGTGGTAATATGTGGTAAGAGGCCACTGTGCATGAAGACTGACAAAATGTAAACCACTGACAGGAGGAATTCATGACTCATAATGTTGATTTCCTCTCAGTCTTATAAATAGAGGACCTAACTGGGTAACCGATGAGTGCTTAAAGATTACATCAACTACACAATGAAGCATCAAGATATTTCACAGGAAACAGAGACTAACTGGTGGTACCCAGATATTTCAGCACTTTCATGCAATAACATCAGACAACTGTCTGATCTCTCTGCCAGATTGGTTACACACCCAAAACATGAGCTCAAGGTTCAGCTAGATGAAGACGGAGAGAGAAAGAGCCTCAATAATTCATGCAATTATCAAGCTAATTAGCCAGTTAGTGGCAAATGACTTTGGCAGACTCTATGTGCAGACCATTTCTAATATTACTAACATGATAACTGTTTGAAGCTGGATACAGAAGTTGATAAAGTAGAACAAAAATGCAATATAGCATGTAGCAAATATACCATAGCAAAGAAGCCAAAACCTTGATTTTTTCACAAAATCAATTTTTTTTGAAAAATGTGATCATATAATCCAGCTTCACGTTCGACAAAAAGATAACAACCTAACTGTGTTTTGTTAAGATATTTTTGATTAAAAAGGGGGAAAAAAAAGTAAAGGAAAAATGCTGAAAAGATTGATAACATAGAACATATTTATGGTGTCCATTCAGGGACCCATGTTGTTACATGGGGAAAAACCAAAAGCAAGGAACAAATAAATCACCTAATTGACAAACCAACTCACCAACCGCAAGTTCCTCACAACGTCCCTCTCCCTGGACTAGCCCCAGCAAGAGCAGTGCAAAGAGAGGAGGCAAAAGCCCACAGGGCAGAGGTCAAAGGTCAGCATACATAGGGAGGGAGGGATAGAAAAAGATGAAAAGGGAGGCAGAGAAGGAAGATAAGGAGTCAAACAGGTGCCACACAGTCCAAAGAGAGAAGGTAAAGAGTGAAGTTAATGTGTTATGGACAAGGGGGAAAGCAGTACTATAGCATGGCATCAAGCTAGCAGAAAAAAAACAGTTTGCATGATAAACCCAGTGTTTTGGGTGTGATTCAGTAAAATCAGCTCTGATCGTTTGTCAGATTTTGTTGAGCAAAAAAAAACAAAAAAAAAAAAAACAGTAGGGATGGGACAGTTTGAAATTAAAATTAAAATTAAACAATACATTAAAATCAGCACTGATTCCTTGATGACAGCTTCATAGTTTTTCAAGTAAAAAGTTCATTAGTTTCTATTGGATTAAGTATGTTGAGCAAATAATTCAGGTTCAGTGGAAGGGATTAAAGTGAGGGACTCTGGGTGTGAGACAGCTGGGCTGGGCTGCAGAAGGGTTATTCACAGTCTCATGCGTTCACAGTGAGGCTCACCAGCGTCTCCCCAGAGAGCACCTCCAGCAGAGAGATCAGGTTATGTCCATCTCGCAGGTCTTCATACAGATCAGAAACATGACGCTGCGCCTGAAAACAGAGAGAGAACCATTGATAAGGCCAAATATTACTCCTCTTCTCTGTAAAACCATACACATTCCAACATTTGGTTTGAGTGTGCTACAGGCTTCACAGTGCAGTCTCCACTCAGCTCTGCAACAGATCATTCGCAGGAATGCATGCCTGAAGGCGGTAAAGCGGCCTTGACTTCAGTACAAACACACCTGTCCAGAAACCATCTGCTAACTTTGACAAATGATTTATTAGAGTCATAGGACAGCAATGAAACAAATCCCCTCCCCCCTTTTACCCCCTCACTCATAATTGAACCCTTACACACAACAATGTGCAGTATCTCAAGCTGTGCCTTTAAGGCTATACTCTTAAGGACTTTTGAAATCATTAAAGGCAATTCAGCAAACAATATTTAACCCCTTGAACCCTAAGCCTATTACTCAGTTAATGATTTTGAGACACATTATTAATTAACCATTGCACATTTTTCAGTAACTACTATGTATGTATTTATAAGGGGAGTAGTGGTGAAAGACAGGGATCGAAGTGTCACATCCAATCCTTTAGAGGTCAAGGGGTTAAGTAGGTGCTGTCATGCAAGGTCATACAAAACACAGCACAAAATGAAGTCTCGTGGATTTCTTATGCTGGTGTGTATTTGTTCATCTACTCCTAGCTTACAATTACTGTAAGCAGTTAAACTGTGGATCATAGTGAAAGCATCATCCCTCAAACTTTGACAGTGACAGCATAAGAAGCTCAGAGTTGAGGTGGAGAGCCTCGGGGCACAGCAGAACTCATGCAGGCTAGAAAGAGGCAGATCCCTGTCCTGCTGGGGCCTGCGTGCAGATGGTACCTACCTCGGCTTTCCAATGCTGCACGAGAAGATGAAGCATGAGATGAACGCAGAGAGGAATGGGATTATAAGTGAAATGAAAATAGAAAGAGTGAGGATGAGGTGAAGATGAATGAGTACATCAAGTTGAGTAACAATGGAAAACAGAAATAACAATAATATGTTCAAATGTATGTATTATGAAAAGTGTTGATTAGTTAGAGCAAGGGTGGCAAACTACAGTCTCGGAGGGCTGGAGTCTAGCACAGTTTGGTGATTTGTCTGTTCAGCTCACCTAGGTAACCTGGCAATTAACTGCTGAGTTGAATTAGAAGTGTTTGAGCTGGAAAATCACCAAACCGTGCAGGACTTTGATCCTCCAAAGCCACAATTAGCCACCCCCCAACTAAAAAAAAATAAGTAGGCCTATACAATTAGCATAATTTCAAAATAAAACAATATTTATACATTAAAGCAATACAAACTGTTCTGCAAATATAAGCATATAATATACTTTTATTCTTGGCCCTAAAGACAGCTCTTATATAATCCAAATAGACTGAGGCTACATGTAGTCAATCATGATAATACTCTAGCATAACATGTAACTGTATTGCCACAAGGCAAATCTTCCTGAGATTTGAATGCTTTATATTTTGACTGTGGATCTTCTGAGACTCAGTGAAGCTGAATAACTTCAATGAGCATTCTAAACTGTCACAACATACACTATGCACACACAATTTTGCTAGACTGCCAAGCAGGACAGCCAAGACATCCTTTACTGACTGCCTGCCCCCCAAACCCCACCTATTGTAAAAACAAATTTGTGTGAGAGTTTTAGGGGGTGCAGGCAAGCTGCAGGCAGATTAATTTGGGTGACTTGTTATATCAAATATACCTGTAGTTTGTTATGGCTGCAACAATTGTCTGGTCAATTCAACTGTAAAATGATAAATGAGTTGCTAACAGAAAATGGTGATCTCCGCCTTATCCAGGTTAAGTTCCAATCAGACTGTATAAACTAGGCTTAAGGCACACTTGACTTGCATAGTCTACTGTCTACTGATACTTTGTAGAGGTCTGTCATTAAACTTCATGACTGTTCATCTTTAAGTTACATCTAAATAGTTTAGTACCAAAATGAGCATTTATAGATAATCTAATATAAAAAATAATAATATAAGGAAACATCAAAATAAAATAGAACGTATGCACAAGTCCAGTTTTATTATGCCTACCTGAAAAATACAAAGAAGTTAATAATGAATGGGACAGACCTGGGTTATCCTAGTTATGTTTCCATATTTCAGAACAGTTTTAAAATATATTTTTGTTCATATCAAGTACTTTCCAACTTTTAAAGATTATGTCGAAGCTGCCAAAACACCACTTTAAGGAGTGGCTCTACACACTCCCAACAATTCCTGACAACAGAAAAAAAAGAAAGAAAATGACAGTGCAGGTATTTAACCACCAGGGATCAGTGTTGTTACATGTGTTACCAACAGTGTTAGGAAAGAAACTCCCCTACTGCATGGCTCCTGCTGACTGCCAGATCTAAACCACTGGAATATTCAGTGGGATGTAAGGAGATGGTAGAAGTGAGGTACAGTGTAGAGTTGAATTCTGTAGAGGGTGCTGTATTCAAGGTTACAGCACTCAGAGACATATGTTCAGCTGCTAGTACCCATTATTTATATTATTTTTTTCAACACCTAATCTGTTAAAATGCAGTTCTCTTGTCTGTTCCCTAGTTTTATACTTTCCATTGACTCCATACTTAACATGGCCAGTCCATCAGCACAGGGCAATAATATGCTGTTATGGTCATGTAAAGAGGAAACCATTTGTGCTCACACGACAGCTGCTGACAGATAAAACGACACTGAAAAGTTGTTGTACCTGTCAGTACTCTCTGTTAAAGGAAACCATTGATCTTTGTCTGGGTGAGCCTTTCAAGGTGAAATTCATACATCTAGTCAGCTTTTTAGCAATTCAGCAGAATTTAGTGTTCAGAAACATTTAAGTATATAAGTATGTGGTTTGTGCCATACAGTGAGGTGGCCTTAACTTGCACATATACCCTTTCTCTGCTGCAGTTTGACTACATTTTACACCTTTACTGTTTCACGGACAAACCATATCTCTGGTTCTTTCCCAAGCTGCCCTCTTTCCCAACACCACTCAAAGGAGTGGAACAAAAAGGAAACAACTGCCCGTCTCCTCACAGTTCCCAGTAGCTGCCTCCATCATAGGGATTGAGAAACAACATAAAGACATCTGATTTATAATCAGCTAAAAAACAGAAATTAGAGCATTAGCCTAAGAGTTCTATTTATAATTTCTGACCCCTCTCCACTACTTTGCATCCTGTATATAATACATAAATGCAGGGTTGCCAACTTTTCAAAAAACCTTGGAGTAAGATATAGGGACGGACGGACGGCGGGGGGGTGGGGGTGGGGGGGATACCTTGGAGTGAGATATGTGTGGCCGATGTCGGGAGCGGGGAGCGGTGATGGACGGACGGCTTGGGTGGGGTGGGGGGTGGAGAGATACAACCTTTCTCGCTTTACGTTTTACACATGCTTATCATCTATGTGAAACAAATAAACATCTTTGAAACCAATGTTTTCAGCGAATCATTTTTTTACATGAGTGAAAAAAATTACAACACAGAAGAATGTCAGATTTGGCGTGAGATTTCTTTCTTGAGCGTGAGATTGAGGCTGAATGCGTGACTGTCACGCTGGATGCGTGAGAGTTGGCAACCCTGTAAATGACTACAATACCTAACTTTTGCCATTAGCACAATATATCCGTTTTTATATCCATCATCATGTTTGCCACATCCCTTTCCGAGGGAGAAAGAGATGCAGAAATGGTTCCATAACTCTCTTTTTGTTCAGTCACAGGCCTCTTTTAATGAATATGTGTGAGGAATACCCAAGGAGGCAATGTCAAAATTGGAGAGGCAGAATGTCTGAAGCAAGCAGGCAGACAGCCACACGCAGCCAAGCACATGTGCTACTGGCGGCCAGGCTGACTCCACAGGCCCTGAGCACAGTCGGCCTCTTCAGAGCGGCAAACGAATCCAGATGTTTCCGACTCGCCATCACTTCCCCGCAGCCAGTAACTCTCAACACAGTGCATATGTTTGTCTCCACTCAAGGTTTGCGGGGTTTGGCATTACACTGGCCTTTTGCATAATGGTCTTTTGTGCTTCTATTTTTTTTCAGGTAAATGAATGGACTTCTTTGGTTTATGGGAGTCTGGCTGATATAAATAGAAAGCCCTGCAAGCTCAGGTCCATTACCTCTGACATTACAGTGGCTTGCACCAAAAGTGAAATGACACAGCACATTTTATACACAGAGGTAGCTTCAGCAGGAGGTGTTTTTCTCCTCAAAATCCCACACCTAGTGTAACAAGACAAATCGTTGCACAGTCTTTCAATTACAAACCTCTAAATGAGGCAAGTGCAAGGAAACCTGCTTTGAATAGACTGCTGACAGCATGTTTGAAGACATTGATGTTTTGGGACTAATTACAGTTTAGTGTTGAGTTGCCTGGGTGGTGTTAATTTGACCTCTCAGTCACTTGGTGCCATGATACACACATTAGGACACAGATGCAGATGCTTAAGGTGATGGGCTGCTGCACTGTAACTATCCTAAATATTTTGTTGCCATGGCAGTCGCTTGCCTTGGCTTTGTCTCTATGTGCCTGCTAAGCACACATGGAGCAGAACCATACACCACAGTCTGATCTTAAAATCAAGGCATGGCATCTTCAACTTGAATCTGTTCGCATCTACTTAGAGCATAAATCTTTAAACATGACTGAACTGTTGTAGTGTTTTTCTATGTCCTCCTGCTACCATCTGACTCCAATTTTGGTAATTAATAGTGATGTGTTCCTGAAATACAGTTACCCTCAACTCAACCTCAGCCTCAACAAATTAGAGTTATGTTTCAGAGTGCACTTATGGTGGTTAGCATTTCTGTAGATATTTTTCAATCATTTACTAATGTGTGTATATATACATGCAGAAGTCCTTTTTAGAGAAAGGAAAACCAAGA
Source organism: Brycinus macrolepidotus (assembly GCA_037974445.1). Taxonomy (NCBI): domain Eukaryota; kingdom Metazoa; phylum Chordata; class Actinopteri; order Characiformes; family Alestidae; genus Brycinus; species Brycinus macrolepidotus. The sequence goes on along the minus strand of JBBPCZ010000007.1, from coordinate 18,101,372 downwards.
AAAGTTTTTGAGAGTGAGTAACAAAGGAGTAGTAAACAAATTACCTTTATCAGGTGTTTGTTCACCCATTTCGTGAAAGTCTTCTTCTGTACTCGGTCCCGTTCATCTGCAAAAACACACAACAGCAAAATATGTTCAATATCTTTAAAAATGATTTTAATTATACATCAGACCAATAACGTCAAGGTGGAACGTAATTTCATGGGGAAACAATACACAGAGCAAAAACAGTCTGGACAGTGCTTCACCCATCCTGATTCAGCCTCACCAAAGACACGTCAGGCCACTAAGAAATCAGCCCTTTGCACAGACATGCCTTTCACCTCATACCAAATCATCTGCACAGTGGCTCAGGGGCACACACATCTGCAAAGGGTGTTGACTTGGCAGTTCACTTGGATGTTTTGGCACGCTCCCTTGCGTCTTCCACAATGCCATTGTGAAACACTGAGTAATGGTGAAGGCTGAAGAAATGTCTGAGATGAGTGTATGACCTCAGGTAACACACACACACACACACACACACACACACACACACACACACACACACACACACACACACACACACACACACACAAGAAACTCTATTCTAGACTTAAATAGAAGAGTGCTCTCAGAGACAGCTGTTATAATGATTGCAACTTTAAAGCTTGCTTCACTTACACTATTCAGAAAGTTGTCTTCCAGTATCAATGGCCAACTGGTCTATGAATTTTATTAGCCTGGTCTCAGTATTTTGAAATTGTCTAGCTGCTGACACACCTAGAAGATCCATGACTGCTACATAGAACGTACCTACACCTCAGTTCCTTTTAAACAAATGATCATTGTTTTCCTTTTTTTCCTCACCAAGTGTTGGTATCATAAGGGTATTATCTGGCCAGCAAAAATGATGACAAATGGTTGCTATGGCTGCAATGCTGAAACCGCAGAGTGCAACAATGTGGAAGTGTCAGTTTTAGATACTTGGTCAGTTGTCATGTGGAAGTGCCAGTTTTAGGCACATTTCAGTTTCATATCAATGACAGAAAAGAGCCTTTAAAAACTCAGCCAGTCATCTTTCGCTGAAATGCAGAGAGCATGTAGACATGTTTGCCTATTCTGGGTAGTGCTGACACACCTACAGGCTACACTTTCTTAACATTTCTCTACTGGGTGGAGTCAAGAGTAAATGTTATTGATCAACGTTGCCATGGTGAGCTCCACAGAGTGGAAACTAGCCACCCTTTGCCCAAACAGGGTGGAGTAGTCTCTGTTCATCACTGAAAGACTTCCTGTTTGGTGGTTCCCAATACAGTGACATAAATTTCTACAATCTCTTGCTCCTGAGTAGCCTCTAAAAATCAAGGCCACTGACGCAGGTCTTTAAAAGAACACATACTTTGACCTCAAAGTCACTGGATTCCTCCTGATTCCTCTCACAAGTATTGCGTTACAGTGCTAATGGTTAAGCCGTCACTGCTGCAATTACCTGCACAAAGGACCCCACCCTCTGGCTAATGTGAGGTCAGGCACAGACACAGGAATCTGATACCAGTGACCAAATTTGGCTCTATTGATCTGGCATCCACTTACTGAGTCATAATTTATTATTGATCAATGATAAGCTGCAATTCTGCATTAAAAACCCCAAACTAAAAACGCTGACTATTAATCACATAATAAGCATGACAGAGTTACACTGTCTTGGTGCCAAAAAGAAAAAAAATCTATTTGCTCAGCATTGCTAGGCTATGTTTGTTCATCTACTAATGACTTGAAAATCAACAGAACGGCAAGGTCTGGAACAAAAGGGGTGTGGCTTTTTCTGCCTGGATTCAAGCAATTTGGCTTTGCAGATCTGGAAGACTGGCATTAAGGTTTCTTGCAGCAGTAAGCTTTCAGCAATAAAGCAAAACACCAAGAACCCTGACCGAAGATACGAGAAAAACTAACAAAGTACACTCTACCGCTAGGAATTACAACAACAAGTTCCTGTTTGCTCTTGCCTGTTTGTATATTTTGGTCTGTGGAAGAAGTATTTTTAGCATTATAATTTAGGTTTGTGCCGAATAAAACACGACATTTAACATTCAGCAATGCACCAAAACACAGAATTATGGTAAAGTGGGAAAAAACTTCTCCTTCCAAGAGAAAACCACAGCCTCTTTTAGCACATCCACAAGCGGAAAGCATACAGATCATAAACTAGTGCTTAGTATGGCAGAAAAACTCTCTGAGTAACTTGAGATGTGTAAGCTTAAATGGTTGCGCACTGCAAGCAGAAACTAATACAGCTATTACAACTGTTTTAGCCACCAGTCTCTTTTTCTTTTCCATTCTCAGCATTAGCTGCAAGAAAGAGCTGTCACTCATGTACCTTTCCTGCCATCCATGGCCTTGAGCATCCCCTGGTAAAAGCCATCATCTGAGGGTACCCTGGATCTGCCCAGGCTGTCAGTGGAGAAGTTCCTCTGTTTCTGCTGAGAGCTCATCTTCTCTGTCTTATTAGAGCAGAATCAGCTCAGAACCTTCTCCTTCCCTCAGCCTTCACAACCACAGGCTCTGGACTAGACGATTTTCCCCCTTCACACTTCTACTGCTGTGCCAGGGAGCGGAGCAGTAGCTGGCAGCACTGTGGTGGAGTCCCAGTCAAAACCCACTTTCTCTTCAGTTCTGTTCTCTCCCCGTTAGCTTTCCTTTCTGCCCTTCTTTCTCTCCACCTCAATTATGCCTACAGGCTATGCAGTCTTGGCCTGCTCCTGTGCTGCTCTGAATGTACTTTGACAGTGTTTGGAGGACATTGTGGGACAGACTCCACCCACTCCTACCGTGTCATCTCTTGTTCCACAGCAGGAAAAGGGGGAAGAACTTACTGAGCAAAGAGCGGACAAGGTGTGGCTGCTACCATGTACCACCCACATCCACACACCCCACGCGCACACACACTTTAGATGTTAGTCAGAGACAAATTAAAAAAAGGCAAACAAGATCAAAGTGTGACAGACTCGATAAACAGTGACATATCGTCACAATAAAACCTCATTTTTGTGTTTTTTTTTCTTTTTACTTTTTACATCATTTGAAAACACTAGATGACCTCTGCATGTTGTTACAATTATGAATTCAATAGAAAGAGTAAACATTTAAAATATCTTTTCATTCATTTGACTGCTTTTTTCTTCTACTGTAAAAATACCCTTTTGGGAGACAGAAAATTTTGCTGATATACATCATTATTACATTTGTGATAAAGTATTAAAGGGAATTTTGAATACCTTTAAGTAATCCTTCTAATCATGACTGAACTTTCACTGTGTATATGTACAAGCACAGACACAATATCCTTTAATGATTGAGCACACATAACATTCCAGAGAAAGCAGTAATCGTTAGTTACTCATAACATCTGATGTGCCAGGAAGGGTGTGGGAGGAGGTTGGTCACTCAGGTGTCTGCATGCTGGTAGGATTACTCAGCTACCCATCCCAAACCATCCTCAACCCCTACACACTCACACATACACCCTGTATGTTTTCATGGAAACAAATGCAGAACCGTGTTTAGTAAATGGGTTACAGTACACTGTTGTAAATAGATTTCTTGGTATGTCAATATATTTCCTAAAACTGTTGTCTATGGATACATATCACCCTACACCCTAAATATGTACACATTTTAATGAATATCCAACTAAATATGGATGCTCACAACCAGGTTTTCATTTCTAGTTCATTTAAAAGCCTGCTTTGAATACATTTGTCTGGAGCTCCTTATCTTCATAAAAAGTTTGAATTATGTTTTATGTCAGAAAAAAGTTCTGCAATAACTACACAACACTGTTTACTACACAAAATGACACAGAAAAAAAATCTAATGCAACTGGACATACAATGAAAAAAATACTGGACTGATGCAGTACTGAACAAGGGCTGCTCACTCACATCTAATACACCACACACATTAGTGGGTGCAGCAGCTCTCTAGTGTGTCTAAACTCAAAAGTACTGTTCATTACAGCACCTGTTCAGACTTGATGCCTGCATAGTGAGTTTTAAATTGGCAGTGTGTAAGGGAGAGTGCTTGTGGGTGTGTTTATTTTATGATATTTGATGGCTCGGCAAGAGACGTGGAGAGGCACGCCTTAAATAATGACTTTAGCAGCTCCATGCATGTGTCCCTACAGGTGAAGGAATTAAGGAGTGGCAATAGAAATCCGAATAAAATACCTAGGAGTCATGAAGTAACAGTGTCATAACGGAGCTAGTAGCTTATCGGATCAAACGGTACTTAACTTTCCATGGTGCCTAATACTGCGGCTTGTTTTCAATTGTAAAAAGACAAAAATCAGCACATGCAATGAAATTTCATTACTCCAGTGTAAAGAGCAAGGAACAATGCTGGATTATTTCACAGATGAGCTGCACAATATATTTGCTTATTGTTACCAGGCCTTCTCAATACTGACTTCAAAAAATGTGGAGCCATGCAAGGGAGCCTCCAATCACAATGCTTTAGATCTGCTGTGTGCTGCTATCACTTGATAAATCTAGGTACTCCTGTAATCTAGCAAATGTAATGTTTAGTTCAATCTAACGAGGGAAAAGCTTTAACTAAGACACATTATAGATGCACCAAGGCATTTTAATGTATTGCAAGTTGTACCAATTTGTAGCAGATATTTTGTTCATATTATGCAGCACTATTTTATAACTAACGGAAAATAGGATGAAACAGCCAATATGTCACTGACCTACAAAAGTGATTCTTCATGGCACAAAATCTGCATCACAACAGCTTTTACACTCATTAGCAAGCTGTTATAATGGTTATAGACACAGGATAGAGTATATGAAGAAGTATCACATAGGAGGAGTCACATATTTAAATGCTCCCGATTGCCCATCTTGAGTGTTAATCCTCTGTGTCCTCTGGAGACAGTTTCGGGGTCCTCCACCCACATCGTCACCCACTTACACCCACTTCCCCTCCCTATCTATTTCTTAGCTGTGTGACATCATCCTACAGACAGACACTCAGGCAGGGTCAGCTGAGGAGTCAGCATCACACATTCCACTCAAGCCTGCAAAGACATAACATATGAGGCAGCAGATGAGTACAAATGAGTACACGGGAAGGACTAAATAAAGCATTCTTCCAGCAATTACTGTTAAAAAGATTGTACTAACATGTCTGCTTCTGGTAGAGTTTTAAATTAAAGAAGAAAAATGCTATCACCAGTTATGTCCACTGCTTTATTGAGGTCTAGAAAGTGAAGACATTAATTATTCATAGAACAAGAGTTAAAAAATGATAGAGTGCTTATTTTGGCTGGCTGCACTTAGTCGTTCTGGATTTCCTTCCAATTTTTAGTCCCCAGGGTTAGTCATTGTTAATTCCCATCTACAGTGCGATTTTTCCTTATCGTACATCTGCACTTCTCTCTGAGTCTCATACAGCGATACCACAGAGCCTTCCCTGAGCCCTGAGAATGCAATAGAGAAGCACTAACTACAGGCTCTCCAGCCAAAGCCTGACTCCAGTGGTGCATTCACATGGAGACTGTGGAACATCTTGGTCATCAGAGCTTTTCTGGAAGGGCACGCAGAAGAAACGTCCCATTACATGAAGCAAAAGTGCTTATTAGGCTACTCACTCATCTGGGCTTGAGACCAGATGGTTCTTTCCAACAGTAACGTTTTCATGTAGACAGAGCCCACTCATATTCAACGAACTATTTTAAGTCTCACTGTGTCTCCCCTTCTTACTGTTACAGTTACACTTGCTTGCGTCATATGGTTGGAAACTGGGGAGATCCCATTTTGCTATTTTTGAAGAACGTCTCAAGAGCTACCATGACTATCTTAAAGATTTTGATCCAGCATGCTAAGAAAAAGTATATGGCCTTTGAAAGCAGGTTAACTTGCTAAAGACTGGAATACAGTATAATACAAAATGATTTATACCAGATTAACACAGAAGAAAATGTGCTTTGAATTTATGTGATTCCATAGAATAGGCTACATCTACACAGCTGCTGTGTTTTAGTTTAGTTCTTTGGGCTATTACTGAGTTAATGTAACACATTTTATCCATGTGCAACTGTGTGAAGAACTTAAACCATGTAAATTCAAAGCACCACCTTTTTTATAAGGTCGTCTTGTGTTGCTTCTGGGGTTGCTCCTTTTTAGGTGAAATTTCAATTTGAAAGAGTGCCATTTTCAAATCACAAGAGCTGCAATTTTGAATATATTCTTCATCATACAACATCTTAAGTTTTAAAAACATGAATGAGAGCTTGTGAATTGGAAATCTGTACACCAAACTCAGTGTTCAAGCCGTGAGTCCTCGAAGAACTGGAGGTGCTGGTGTTATTGGTGGAAAAAGACCTAGACCTTAATTTATAGAAATTAACTGCATTTAAATTGCAATACTGGTCAGAAAAAAAACATAACTGGGTATTTTCCTCAAATAGTTGTTGTACTCGCCATACTAGAAGAAGTCACTTCAGGCATTTTAGTCAGAATGTTTCACCGCTTTACCAGTATCTCAGTGATGTTTCACTGCATCTGCCTGGCAGATCAGCAGAGGTTAAAGGCCACAATCGTAGTATGCCAGAACATATGATTTAGACTACAAACTATCAACCAATAAATCAAACATAATAGTGTTTTAGAAAAGTTACTTGGAGATACTGTACTTGGTTAATTGAATTCTTGGAGATATGAAGTTTTGTTGCAGTAACATGCAAACAGTTTCAGCTGAACATGAACTACGAAGTCTGTTAACCAAAGTAGTAAAGCTACAAATAAAGACGGCACATTTAAAGTCTTTAGGACAATGATGGAGTCTCAAAAAGGGTAAAATTTCACATTCTTGAGTGGGGCGTAACCTGATCCCTCCCCTAACACAGGTGGAGCTTTCTGTCTTTTCCCCCCTTTACTCTCTTTCTCTCCCTCCTCTACTTGTGACAGCATGCGCTGAGCTGCCTGCCCCACCCAGGCGTAGAGGAATGTTAATAAAATGAGAAGTAAGCAGCTCACCTCAGCACAAAATGCAAACCGCATCATACAACACCACAGACACACCCTGTCCTTCTCCATTATACAAAAGATTCCCACCTATCTGATCTTCACTCTTCAGTGGAAGAGAAGAATGTAAGTGAAAGTGATCAGACAAAATATAACTTGCCCCAATAATTAGGTTTGTAGGTTAAATAGAAATGAACATTCATACATATATCCAATCCCTGATGGGGTGACCATCTGTGTAGCGTGCAATGTGATGAGTCATTTTCCAATAATATCTATGGTGATCTAACTCCACTGGTCAGATTTCAATGTCGTATCAACACTGGATTTGAGGATGAAGCTAAATCCCAATTAAACCCGAGCCCCAACAGGACAGCTCTGGCACCGATGACTGTCTAGAATAACTTATTGCACTGTCCTCTTAAAGTCAGCACGGAAAATCCCACATCTGTCAATCAACTCAGCTCCCTCATGCTCTCTTTGAAACTCAAGCTTAGACAGTGAACAAACTCAGAATTTTATCTAATGTGCTGTCTCCCTCTAATGGAGATGACTGAAAAGGACATTCTCAGACTGTTAGTGTAGAGACTCTGGGCGCTTAACATATGAGCAGCGTATTACAGTTAAATATTTTGAATGTTTTATTTTATTCCAAGGGCTCTATTATGATTATAATGTTATTATACTATTATAATTATTACATTTATTAGGGTTAAATAGAACTGGCTATGTGTAAAGGGGGACATAAAATAAATCTTAAAAATGAAGGAGGGAAGGAGCTGCTGTACAAACTGAAAGCAAATACAGCATAAATATGACATTAGCACCGGAGCACACAGTTTTAATTACTGTAATGAACAGTGTATTTTTCAACAGCTGACTTCCATCTTTCACATTTTCAGAAAAAAATCTGACTGCTCTCCAATCAACACAACACCCAAACTGTAAGCAAACAGCATTTTACAACATTTATTTTATTCCAATTTACACTCCTGCATGTTAAAGAATCCATTATTTAATAAATAATTTGTACTTGGAAAAATGAAATATGATAAGAGTTACTGATATTATTATTATTATTATTAGTAGTAGTAGTAGTAGTATTTTTCTTCTTCTTACATGTTCTACTTTCTTCTTCTTTTAAAGAATGCAATTGTATGAATATTTGGGATTATCTATGTTTGAGATTCCTCATTCATTCAACACTAGATGGAGACAAAACACAGTCTATTTTGGATGAATTCTAAACTGTGCGGCCTTTTTGATCTTTGTGAGGCTGTTTAAGCTCCTCCATTCAGACTATGCAGAATAAAACAGTGTAATATGGTGCAGACATAGTGGACATAGCCAACCATCTAGAAAAAAAACACATTATATATGTGTGTGTATGTGTCTGTTTGTGTACTATGATTCTTTTTTTTATCACACTATACATTTTCTTTAAAGTCTCTAATATTGTGTGAGCAGCCATTACAACATATGTTAAAAATATAGCCAATGAATGATTTGAATTTAAATTCTGCATAAACTAGTATGTTCAATGTTATGAACTGCTCTCCTCTTTGTGGAGCACTTATCAATAAATGTTTTATGCATGTAAACTTGGGGCAGCGTGTTACAGCTGTTTCAGCCGTGAATCTGCCAAAGTGTTACGTACAAAACTGGTTATGACTCTGAATGCGCAGTTTCTGTACTGTGTACTTAGAGAAGAACCAAATGTGCTCCTCTCTCAGGCGTATGCATTTGAGGAGTGCACAATGTGGGAGGATCGTACAAAAACTGGGTGGGAGCGGGGCGGGAGTTTCACAAGACACGCTGTTAAAATAATTCCAATAACAACTATGAAGATACAGGAGTGAGACGGAGAGCTGAACCAGTGCTGAAAGTATGTTCACCATCAGTTTAACACTGTTTTAACTCTCAGATCAGATGTTCATGTGTGAGAGGACACAGCATATACTTTAATACTTGTTACTGTTTCACACAGTAATGTGTGAATTAATGGAAGTTGAATTACTGGAGAATGTTTAGGTGTCTTTTGTTTGATAAGCTGCAGTTTTAGTAAATCGAGCATTAAATTCAGATGGACTGTGAACGCATATTGCGTAAATCAAGGCCCGTTTTGCACCACGCCTGGGCTTGTACATGCGTCTTGCTGTTTGTGCCGCATCTTTTCAAGCAAGGCTATGAAAGGAAACATACAAACAAACGATCTGTGTTACAGAAATGACTACGGAAGTAAATCTAATACAAACCCCTTTAGCCCAGTGTTTAATATTTTTACAGGGATGTTTGTCTTCGCTTTGTGTCCCTTTATCTGTGTAACTTAGAACTCTGGTTGATGCCTGCTAGGCTAAAGCCCTCCCCATGACCATACATAGAGAATGAACTGAAACTCACCTGTACAACATATCCTACTATATAAAAGTCTGACTCGCTCTTCATAGCTTATTTTGTTCCAAACAACTTCCTGAGGGTAAAAAAGTCCAGCAGTCTCTGTGCTACATGCTGCTTTAGCCATCACAACAGAAGAATCTGCACTTTCTAGTATCCTAGTGCTGTGCTCTTTCCTTTACGCGAAGACACACACACACACACACACACACACACACACACGCACACCCTTTCATTTGTCCTCGGCAGACAAAAAGTGTTCCAACAGAATAGCAGCGTGACTTTAGCTCTCCGAGTATCACAAAAAAAGGAAGCGCTGCAGCTTCTCATTAAATGATATTTAAAAACACATTAAAAATAATAGAGAAATTAAGTAATTAAGGTTTTTGGAACAGGCTGGTCAGCATGTAATGCTTTTTCTTAAATAAAATGTAAATAGTGGTATCATGTGACAACAGGCATGTAGGTGAGAGAGAGAGAGGTATGCAGGTGTGCGGACAATTTTGTGGTTTTACGTGCTAGTCAAAGGAATCTGATCTGATAAAAGACTTCTAATACAGCCCTAGGACAGACCCTCTAAGCAATTATGTTGATTACAACTGTCAAACCTGTACCTTCCTTTAAGCAAGTCATGACAAATCATTCAAAAAAAAAAAGGCACAGTGTCTGGAATGCACAGACATACATGACAGCATCGTAAAGTTTAACCATCTCATATCACCATTTTCTCAGAGGACAGGTCCAAACGCAACAAAAAAGAGTCGTATTTTTAAACTTGGTTCTAGTGCTTCTTGTGCCATTTAATATAAATTCAAAACAAATAACGACATTGTGAGCTGTAAAACGTTTGTAACATTTTTAATTTTGTATTTTCTTTCCTTCAAGACGGACCTGAAAATCAGCTATGTCTAAGAAGCTTCCTAGTAATGAGTCACTAATTAACAGATTAACAACTCACTGCCTAGAGCGGTCCATTTGATTAAAAATACATCTTATTACTAAATGTGTGCACTGCATGTTTGTCACAGTACGAATAAGATAAGCAGAATGAAAGAAATTATGCTGATCTCACCTATCTAGTCAGTTAATCCATTCTCACAGGCTTTTTACAGGTGGTGCTTGTGGAGACTAACCAATTTTCAACCCATGACAAGATACAAACCATCAATGAAATTTAATCACTGTGAAGCTGTATATAAACCCTGTATGTGGATGACTTATGACTTGTGTCACTACAGTGATTAATGTCAAGCTGCATAACCTTAACGTTTTTTTTGCAGAGATTTATTCGAAAAAATCCATGATATAGAAAAGATGCAGCATAGACTGAGATATACTGCGCACACTTTTCCGCCAATCAGTCTAATAGTGGTATTAGTATTGCAGCAAAATGTGATAAACCATAGGAAGTAGAAATACAGTGAAGGTTTGCGATTTAGTGGAAAACTGAAATTAATATAACAAACAAATAAGGCAGCGACAAATTATTGACAACAGGTGTGAAATCCATATCAGTAAAACTGATCTTTGTGTTCTGAGTGTTCTGAACTATGAACAGTTCTGAACAGTGAAGTGGGAACCATGCCATGAGTGTGTACATCACTAGGAAAACACGATCTGAAGTGTGGCGGTACTTTTCTTTCTTCTTCTTCTTCTTATTAGTTATTATTATTAAGTTCGCTGTGGCTAAAACAGTCCACCCTTTGACACAAAAGGAAACTGCTCTAGACATACTAAAAGCTAAACGGTGAAATGCATGTGGCTCTAAATAATAAAAATATTCAGATTTATTCATATATCAATGTTTGGCAATCAAAATTGGCAACCACCACAGTAAAATAAAACATCTATCATAACTGGTATTTATGAACAGCAGAAAAGAGCTTTGTTCGTGTACAGCAAAGTGCCGCAAATCCAGGGCTGTTTATTCACTGTGGTGGTATGAATAGAAAGCAGATGTATTCCAGTCAAAGAAAGGGTTGTAAAGGCCAGCTTAGCATGTCCCTTTCCAGTCTACTGCGCTGATCTCAATACACAGATAGTGCCCCCTAGAACTCAGATGAGCTTCCAAACTAGTAAAACAATGCCCCAGTGCAAGGCAGTGATCCAGTCGCGCTGAGTGACTGGCCTCCTCTATGTGTGCTCTGCTTGTTTCTCTCTTCTCTGGAACTTTCCAGCATCCCTGCTGTCCTCTTCCCATTATACTGACTGATTTCACACCATTGGACTTCAATTTGCAAAGAAAAATTCTATCTTTACTCTAGATCGGGCTAATTTCTTAAGAACGACACGCAGTTTACACAGACGTTGCTATTTGCTCATGTATTATTGCTCATGTACAATGCCCAGTGCTGTTTGAATAAAACATTTGCTCTCTGCTTTTTTCATCTCTCCAGTTCCACAGGACTCACTGGATGGTCCTGTGTGACAAGTTGAGGATCTACAGCCCCAGTTATTTGCTTTGCTGGTGAAACTGAGCTCTGTGTCCGGCTCTACCAGTCTTCTAATCAGTGGCCAGCTTGTCATGTAGAATGCCAGTAGAAAAACAGACGCAAAGGGTAAAGTTCACACTTGGACTATACCTCTAAGGGAAAAGGATGGCATAGAGCAGCAGAACCTAATCACTGTTTACCTATCCGATGACCCCATGAATCAGTATGGACCAGTATCGCCTGCCTCTTTTCCCTTGCTCAAGCAGCCTAGACATGATGGTTAAGTAATAAGGAAAAATATGGAAATACATTTGTAATTTGATTCCCATTCTAATGAAAGTATGAGTGATTAGGTTGACGGTGAGGGAGGGATCACGTGGAGAGTGCTGTCAGCAGGTAGAGAAGTGCCAGTGAGAGAAACCAGGTCCCAGCAGATAGCACAGGCCACCTCTGTCACATGGGATTCCAGGGACTATCTTTGATCAAGGTTTCTCTTTTGGCAATGAAACTGAAACAACAGTAAAACCTGAATGATGAAACCTTCAGTTTTAAAGTCATTTGGCAAAAGCTCAGATATGAAGGGCAGGTTTACGAGGCCTCAAGTTCTCCTGTGGCAAGGCCATCTGATTTATCATCAGATTTATCTGGTTGCCACTAGGAACCTAATCCAAGTTAACACCTTAACTAAGACATCAAAGACAGACATGTAACATCTGTGGACTCCTGTCTATAATCTTTCCCTGTAAACACGTCTGATATGTTTTTACAGCAGACAAAAACAAATCACACCTTTCATTACACCTCAAGATGACACCACACTACTGCAGCAGTATCTGTCAAAGCTGTGAGAGTGGTTTGTGATGTATTTATGGGTTTGTGAGAAGAAGCATGTTTGGATTGTTCCTTGGATTGAGAAAGTCATTTCCACAAGGGCATTAATGTCAGCAAAGTGACCTACGTGGTACCAGAATGCCAACACGTTCTCTGTATAAAGTTCCTCCACACGGATGGAAGCAACACGAGCAGTGTGTCCCACACAAGTAGGGCATGTGCAGGGGTTAAGCCTACTGCAACCGAGCAAAGGTCATGCAAGCACATACACGCAAGACCTCAACAGCAGAGATGTACAAAACAATATAATAGAAGAGTGAAAATAATACAATAAAATAATATAAAACAATGTTAAATGTATTTTCACTAGGATGTGATGCTTTCCACCCTTTTCTAGAATGTGAAATTAGTATACCTGACATGAAAGAGTGCATTTTAAGCCTATAGGAAAGGGTAATAAGGTAAATCTAAAAAAAAGCATGGACAAAAACATCTTACACTTTTAACTTATAAATGTATAAAAGGCTGCATAAAAGAATGCATAATACTTTTAGAACACATGATGGATCAGGCTTTAGCCTACATAAAAAGGTACAATATGTTTATGTATTTATTTATATATATATATATATATTTATAAGCCTACAGTCCAGTTTTAACAGCCACTCCCCCCTGCCAACCAGCTGACACCCTCCACTCCAGCATTTACAAGAGTTACAGTCTCTCCCACCGTCAGGACAGACTGAGAGCAAGAGGACGTACAGAGGCAAGACACTGAAGGAGGCTAACTGCAAACATTGGAGTTGCGTTGATCTTTCAGCGGTGCTGCACTAGTGTAGTGGAACTGACAGGCTTGAAGAAAACTCACCTGTGGTATCTTCACACCTCTTACCTTGCCTCCTGCGTTTATGCAGACGCAATACAGCTATGATAGTTAATATGTGCCCCAAAACCACCAGGGCGGGGAACGTGGATCCTGGGGGGCTCGCAGGCATTAGTCCCGAGATAAGCCTGGGACGAGTCGGGCAGCAACAGGTGGGAGGACATTTGACAAGATGGGTGGGGGGGCTATGCTGGATGTGTCGCAAAGAGGGTGGGTCTACTCTTCATGTGTTTTTTCCGTTCTAATGGAAATTTGTTCTGCTCCCTCCTTCTTGAAATTAACCCTTCTTAACCCGTCCCTCTCCCTGGTGTTTTAAATCTTTTAATCTCAAAATGCATGTGCTTGGAACAGTTTATTAACCACATCCACTAAAATTATGGTTTGAAAACATGAGCTGATCATAACTGGAAAACACTTCCCCACCTCTCACATGAAGCTAAGATCTTTTAAACATCTTTTCCAACGTTTTGACATGTTTGAATGTTTGCTTCTGTCCTTTTCAGTAAGGGTGGCTACATAACGGCACGGCTTGCAAGTACAACTTACTTCGAGGCTAAATAAAGGACAAATAGTCTGTCAGGAACATCTTCTAAAGAGAAAAATAAAATGAACAAATTGGTTTGTCTTCAGTGGAAGCTAAAACAAAAGGAAAGAGATCTTTTCCTGGTGTGTTTTTATTTAACATTGGCTTGAAAAAAAAAAATCCTGTTTATTACCTCAATAGGAGAGGCTAGGACATTGCACAACCAAAGCAGTTTGATGTCACCAAACAAACACTGCCCTCCCCACTGGTGCACCCTGAGCACCTTAAACACCCAACACACATCAAAAGAGACCTGATGAGATGGAGAGATTCCTGCTTCACTGAGAAACAGGTGGAAACATTTTTTCCAGCAACCGCAAGCAATCAGCATTCACAGAGGCCCATGCTTATACAACAGATCACATTAACTTTCCCCTGCTTTTTAACTCATTCAAGAAGCTTTACCACAACACTGTCAGTCAAACAACCGTTTAGCGAACAGTATCACCTCCAGATAGCTGGAAGCGGAGGAAGTCACGTAAGCTCAAATAAAGAAATGTGGCGGGGGGGAAAAACCTTGAAATATCACACCTAATTCAAGTCACACATAGTGTGAAGCGGTTTAAATATGGAAGAGAATTTGAGCCAGGCTTGCCGAAGGTCACGCCAAAGCATTTGTATGTGCCTTTCCCCTCCTCCCCCACATACAACAGCCATTCGCTTGTTGTATCTGCCAAAAACAATCACGCAAACAAAAACACGGACACACGGACACAGTCGGACCACACTTCCACGGCACTGACCTACCGGGTATGACCTTCATGGATCAGTCTATGTGGATGGAGAGGAAGACGAGGAGAGCAGGAGCAGGAGAATGAGGGGACAGGAGGAGGGTCCAGTTTGTTTGGTGTGCCCTGTTTCTCTCCCTGACTATTATTGACAGCCTGTGCCTGCTGCTTGGATATGTCAAGCCTTCTCCCTGGTGGCTTTGTAATTAGGCTGGGGGGGGGTTGACTCTGGGTTGGTGACCATAGGGGTGGGCAAGGGGCTGGGCGAGGGTCCAAGCGAGTGAGCAGGGTATCAGAGACTGCTGGGGATATAAATATCAAGCAAAGCAAAGTGCTCATGCTAGCACAGTTAGTAACTGATGAACTGATGGCGTTTGCATGGCTTCACAAAATCGGCCTGTGCCTGGATGATGAGAGAGCTATTTTGTGAGATTATGTCACAGATCTTGATCTTCACTGGGACAATCTGACCTTTACATGCTGCTCTGGCAGCTGAGAATTTGGAAAAAAAGATGTATAGGGGCCCATCATGTACGATTACCTTCTTTTACTTTAATTCTCCCCCAGTGCCTAACATTCTTGAATCATCAGACACAAGCGGCATAAAGCACAAAAACAGTACCAATGGAAAAAGAGAGAGAGAAAAAAAAAAAAAAGAATGGCAAATGTGTTAGTCTTGTGCTTTACCATCATTACAATCTCCAGTACCACATTTTTAATATAAAAAACTAACCGAAATTCAAGTACAGAAAATGTGTTTGAAGTAAGTCTTGAACTTCACGGCATTGCATTCCTTCTCCATGAAAAGGAAAATGTAGTCAAGACTAGGCTTAATCCCTGTCCAGGAAACCAACCATAGTTGTCTAAAATGGGTATAATGCAACTTCTTTTATGTTATTTCCAATCTTGGATGAGTCAGACCCTCCAAATCCAACCTAGTGAGGGTGTGTTTCCCCATGATGACGGAAACAGTGTCAGAATGCCACAGATAGTTAGAGATTCCCATCTCTCTCTCAGATGGCACCCTGATACCTTAGAGACCTCCCACAGCGCACAACAGACCTAAATATAGCATGTTTAACAGACACTTTAAAACCAGCATATGGCCTGGTAAATAATGGCGTTGAGTGACAGTCCATTTTAACAGTCATTTTCACACTGATGTTTACTTTACTTTGTACTGTACTTAAATGGGATATCTGCAGCTCTTCATACTTGTCATAACTAGTTTGAAAATTAGTGAAGCATTTATTAAATAGCACAGGCATCCACAGCCTATATTGAGCCCTTTCCACAAGAGTCACCTAATAAAATAAAAATAGGCTGGTGTGTTGCCTTTCCTGTGGATAATCCACATCACCCATTCTGTTATATCTGGCACGGCACCAAGCGCATAATTCCATAGTGAAGAAAATTTCTGTTGCTAGGCAGTCAGGAGCACATTCTTGTATGTTATCAGGTAGGTGCCTAGAAGTACCAGGATTAAATATAAAAAATAAACTAACTAAACTGAATAAATCAAAAAATAACTGTCAGGCCGTATGCTGGGTGAGCACAACACTGACTAATAGTGGGCCTCTGTACAGATATTCCATTCTAAGCACCTCCTTACTTTGCCACTCTACTCTGTTTCCTTCAAATCATTCAACCAGTTTCATATGCCATAGTTTTAGGCTCTGGGATCCTGGACAGGAAATCTTAAAAAGAGATCCTAAAATGTAGCAAAATGTCTCTACAGATTAGGCCAATTTCTTTTTATGTTGGTGCAAAATTATTCTTCTAAAGTGAGATAACTTTATCGATACAACAAATGACAGCAGAGAAACCATGAACTTCTGACAGCTCAAAAGCATAATATTCCCTGTTTCCTGTAATGATGGACAGATGGGTGGACTGTTGCCAAAATCCTTCCAATTTTTGGGAGTGAAACTGCAGCAGGGTCGTTTGCAGCAGAGGTGGAGTAGAGAATTAGGAGTTTGAGGCAGGGCCAGAGAAGGGCAGCTCTCTCCTCCAGTGATCTGACTGGGTGCATGTGTGTTAGAGGCTGCACATGTCCACCTTCATAGTAGCTATGGAAGGGTCATTCTACCAGCATGATTGAAAATGGTATTCCACTACTCTGAAGCCACAGAATAAACCACAGAAAGTTGATGTCTGTGTATTGATTGCGGTATTCTTAAAGTAAGCAACAAAAACTATGATAATTCTTTTCGAAAGAAAAAGAATTAATGCTGTGCCTGAAAAAAGAGCACGTCACAGCAGTGCCTTGTGCAGACACTGAAGTGTTCATTTCATTTTAGACAAATACTCTGATGCCTGTTTTTCAATTTAAGTTGCAAAGATGCATTAAAATGACTGTTCGCCACAGGATATTATTTTAACAATTTCAGTTATTTTAGGTTATGACTTAAAAATAATTTAATGTATTTACACTTTTGTCAGTGGTGTAATAATACGTAATAAAACAGAGAGACCTTTTTACACAACTTCTTTTATGGATATCTCAAGGAAGAAAGACTATCTCTGGGAACTCCACAGTGAAATCTGTTTTTATGACTCTGACTACAAATTTACAGTTTAATATGTTGCAATAAGACTGTCAGTAGTGTTATTCATGAAACTAGAAGTGGTTTTGAAATGGAAATAAATTAACACAAATATTAACACAACATTTGTAATATTCAGTATTTCAAATTCAAGTGGTAGTAACGTTGTAACAGTATCAGTAATAAAAATATATATCCCAAATATAATGATATTTGGGAAAAACAGTATTATTACTGATGCTGTTACAACTTAACTGATGTTGTTCAATACAGGGGGTCCTCGAGTTACGACACAGATCCGTTCCTTCGGCAGTGATGTAACCCGAATTTTGGTGTTAGTCGAAACACACTCTAGCCTAAGTCACTTACCTATCCTAACACAGTTGTAAAATTATAATCTAGAACATAAAACACAACTAAGCCACAGAAAAAGGAAAAGGACATAAATGTACACTGTACTGTAGTAACAGAAAAAATGAAAAAAAAAACGAGTGTAAAAACACTTGCGCTTTTAACAGTCCAAAATGGCGTAGGTAAGTGTACCGGGGACGCCAACTCTCTCACTCATACGCCACGTTACTGCGTATTCTGCATATTCTGTGTATACTGCGTAAACTCAAAACGTCGCATGTCGAGACTGTCGTAGCCCGAGGACCCCCTGTATAACACAGTACATTTTACACTTAAATTACATATCCACATCCACGCTCTGCCACCTCAGCGGTAGAATGACCCAGTTTATATAACAGAAAGCAAGATAGCAGGAAAGTATTTCACAGGCCAGATACCCTAAGCCTGAAGTCAAGTCTTCCCAATAGCAGGATAAGCCAGGGACTTTCCTTTTAAACAATTCTCACATTGGGCTTAAATTGTTCCACTTACTGAGAAACCCTGACTTGTGAAACTGGCGCAGGACAGAAATGGCAATGACTAATACTGGGGCTAAAAAAAGCTAAAAAAGGATACCTGAAACTAAACAAGTAATCAGTAAATGCGGTTTCATAATCAGTACCTCCTGATCTTACTAAATTCTAAATCCATGTAAACCAACAGTAGCACTACCTAATAGCACTATCCATTCTTACAGTCTGCTATGAGAAATTAAGCACAGAAACCTGAAGAGTGCCACAAAAACCTATTTCTGAAACACACTGATACAGCCTGCACCAGGCCAGAACATACTACCCTGGTACATACTGGCACTGTCATGTTCTTCCTCTGACACATACAGTCCTAAATTGTCAAAACACACACGCACACACGCACACCCGCACACCCGCACACACGCACGCACATGCACACGCGCACGCACACGCACACGCACACGCGCACACACACACACACACACACACACACACACACAACAGCAAAAGGGAAAGTATTATTTGACTATGACTAAGAAACCAGATACACTGTATCATGCTTCGGGTCCTCAAACTTTTTCCTTCATACTTTCCTCTACAGTCTTTTTTTATTTAAAGAAACCATTACTTAATGCTATATTCATAGGAAGTTTAATTTAATGAAATTCTTGCCCTTGCCATATTCACAGGAGGTTATGAATCAGACCGCATTACAAGATAATTACATGCCAGAGTTCAAGGATAAATACATTTCCGTTCATAGGACTGGAGGGACAATGACAAGGTCAAACAGTGGCAAATGACAACTTTACTGCCTGCTTTTAACAGCTCAATGCTGCAAAGTCACAACAACACAGGCTATTGATAGTGTATCTGACAGTACTCAACATCTGAAAGGTCAAGCTCAGATTTGCCACTCTGAATTCAGGCCTGGATGACTCACCCCCAACACCACAATCATGTGGCATAAAAAAAGGCATTCTGCACGATTCAGACTTCAAATGAGAATCACAAACAGGAATTCATGGCGTAGGCAGGCGCTGAATCGCAAAATGGCATATCTGAGAAATGACAAGGCACACTAAGTCTCTAATTGTGTGTGGGCAGTCAAATTGTTGCCTTCTGTAGCATTTCATTTCACTCTCCTGTTTTAGTCTCTTTGTGAATGTACAATGCACAGACTAACTGAGAAAATGTGAGGGAGACATGAAGGCTGACAAGAAAAGCTTCCTTTTAGGGGTGGCATGAGTGTTGCAGAACACCTCTGAGCAGACAGCTGGACACTTGATCAACTGTGTTGAAATGTTTAAATTCAGGCCAGACATGGAGAAGCTCTCTCACCATAGAGATGAACGTGGTAGTGATGCAGTAGGGGGCAGCAGACAGTTACCAAGCTTAACAGTGTACTTTTCACTGCATGAGTGCAGTCCATCTGTTTGACTGACTGAGAGATTAAAACAATATGTGATGCATTGATCTCTTCCCTCAACTGTGGCACACAACAACTGGAACACTGCTTTCTCAAAATGCAAGAATGCTGATTTCCCAAGGGCTTTCAAAACACTGGAAAAATTCTGAGTTGCTTAATATTCCAGACTTACCCCTTAGGTGTGACAGTAAACAAACACACCCAAGGTGCTATGCCAGCTATGAGCGCTTCCTGTCATCTCAAGAACTGTGCACCACCCATGATCTGAGCTGGCATAAAAACTTTTGCAACAATGCGATGAAATGAAAAATAAGTCAAAAGACACAATGCAACAGAAATTTCAGTGCCTGGCACAACCAAGCCAACAACAGCACTAATAGCAGCCAAAGCACATTCCAGAGGGTTCTGTTGCACAATCTATTGAACAGACTGATGTGAAGCAGTGTTTTTGTGTTATTTACTTTATCTGTGGTATGTCCCATTGCATAATGCACAACAGAAGCATGATACCATCATGTAGGTCAGACCACAGAGATGGAAACCAGAGACCTCTAGTCACACACCACAGGACAGAGCTGAACACACAGGCTTCCTGCAGAAGGGGCACAGATTCCTGAAAGTACAACACCGATGATGTGCCCTGATAATGTTACAGCCTATGCATGCATGTGTGCTGGTCATAAACACTTTTCTTCTGAATGACTAAAGGACTGGATCATTTCCAGCAGAAGAAACAGAGAATGGAGGGGAGGGTTCTTTGCACTGACACACAGCACTGTCACGCTACTTTTTACCAATTAATTATCTAGAAGAAAGAAATGTGATAAACTATAAAATACACAATACACGCTATACCAATATGACAGTTAACAGACTTGTTTTGGAGGCTATATATCAACTGATAATCTGGGTGTGGATGTGGTATGGATAAATGCCAGAAGATAATTTCATGAAATACTGTGATCTCTGGGATAGAAGCTCCAAACCAGACAAACAGGATGATTGCGAAAAACCTCAAGAGAACCACCAGAGAGAGACTAAAATAAAGTGAAAATCACAAAAAAGACTAAGGCTATCATTTCATGCAGCATGCTCAGACTCTCATACCACGTAAGACTGCAGTTTCTTCATTTTAAAAGCTGCATGTTGCTCCAAACTTTTTAGTTTAGTTTAAACATAATATAGAATGCATGTGACAGTGCACACAAAATGCCACTTTTGCCTGTGCATCAGGTAAAGCAACTTGCAATCTTCATATTTTAGATTAATATAGATAGATTCAATAGATAGAAAGGTTATGCTGTTTGAGAGACAGTATATGCAAATGTGCCATGCACAACAGTACAGTGACACCACTCGTGCCAATTCTACACTAGTCACCTTGACCCTCCCACACTGCAAACACATGCAGAAACCTCAGCAACGGCATCACGGAAGCAGAGTTGAGTAGAGGGAAGCAAAAAGTTGACCATACCTTCTACAAAGTTTGGAAAGGTTTTGGCCTCTGGCTCATCCAGGGAATGGTCCCAGCTCATCTCTTGGACAGGAATACTTTGCACAAGGGCTCGCTCTTTAGCCAGCTCCTCCAGGACATCATAGTCCAAATCATCTCCTTCTACTGTCTCAGGCACGGGGGGCACCACAGGTGGGCTTCCGTCTGCACCCGGAGAAGCAATCTGTTGCACCTCAATCACCTCCTCTACGACAACAATTTTCCTCCGCATGGTAGTCTCGTCCTCGGGCAATGCTTGTGTGTCACAGATTATCTTCTCAGTGGGGAGTGAGCTAGTTGTGACAGGCTGTACAGTGGCCTTGCTCACGGAGAGCCCTTTCTGCTTCTCTCCTCTGTGCTGTGTGTCAGGAGCGGCTGAATGTTGTGCAACACTGGGAGGCTCCCCCTGCTCAGGGTGGGGGCTGGCCTGGGCCGAGGCTGCTGCTGACGCTTGGCCTGTGGGTGCTTCCCTCAATGTCTGTGAGGAGGATGTTTTTCCTTTCAGAACCTCCCGTTTTATTTTTTCAGCAGTGGGCTGAGCAGACTCCGCCTCCCCTTTGTGTGCAGGGGCCTCAGTCTGTACAGCTGCTGCCTGGCTTTCCTTAGTACACATTTTTTCAGGAGGCATCTTCGGGGAGTCGTTTGTTACAAGCGTTTCAGGGCCCTGTGAGGGAGGAACCTTAATGACAACCTGGGCTGTCGTCACCACCTCAGCTGCTTTGATTTCTGCTGTCGGTGACAGATCTTGATTAAGTGTAGCAGTATTCTTTTTCTTTCCCCTTCTTTTAGGCTTTGGGGCATCCTCAGGTTCTTTCTTATTAGAAGCATCTTCTGCTGATTTTGTTGAAAGTGGCTTTTGTTGGACTGATGTTATCTCAAGTTTGGATACCTCCTTCTCAGACTCCATTGTTATCGTTGGCTTCCCCATTTTTATTTCTTTATTGATGATAATTTCTTTTGTCTCTGCCTCAGCAGCTGTATTTGAGATTTCTGGAGCTAAGCTGGGGTCTTGCTTATGCATCTCAAACTCTGTCTTCACTACACTGGTAGACATATCCTCAGGTAGAATTTCTACCTCTGTTGGAGCATTTGGTGAAATGGGTTTGTGGTTTTTAGATGCATCATCATAGTTATCAGTTTCTATTGTATTCAAGACTTTTTGTGCCTTCTTTTTCTTCTTACTTTTTTGAGCACTGCTTTTTGCCGCAGCCAAAGGTGCCATAGGTGGGTCTGCTGAGGCTAATGTCTTAGCATTGTCCTCCAAAAATGGCCCAGCAGCCTGTTTTGCAAGATTTACTTCAGATGTTTCTTTATTGTCCACCACAACATTTGCCTCAGCCACATCCTCCTTCTTTTTAGATACAGAAGGGTTTGAAGATCTGATGAGCTCATCTTTGTTTATTTTCACTTTGAGATCTTCACCTTTACCAAGATCCAATTCAGTGCCAGCCTTAGCTTCTGACTCCAACTGTACTTGATGAATAGCAGTCACTGAGCCGGTGACCTTTTCTGAAATTTTTGGTATTTCATTTTTGACTGAATTTTGCTGAACATTCTTGGTCGCTGAGGAGGAAGAAGGCAGAGAGGCATTGTTAGCTTGTTCCCTTGTAGTGTCTTCCTGAGAAACGTGAACTGTTATTTCTGCAGGTTTCTCTGTATCAGCTTTATTGGGTGACATAGAGGCAGTTGTTGCCACTGTGTCTGCTGTTGTGGTAGAAACTTGGGCTGGTGGATTCACACTGACTGCAGTCTTTTGTAAACTGTCAAACAAAGCTGTCTCCGCACTTTTGCTGCAGGCCTCAGATGTCACTTTCTTCTGTGTTACAGACATGGAGACCCCTTGGGTCACTCTGGGCATCTCAACACCAACTGTTTTTTCCACTTTCTGTTTGGAAGAAGGAGGCCTAGGGGCATCTTCAGCTTGCTTCCTTATACTGGCTTCTTGAGATACTTTCACGGATCCCTTATCTGTAAGTTTATCTTTACCAGCCACAGCATCATTGGTTGTAGCACTAGCAGGGGGTGGAGCTGGTAGATCCACATTGACTGAAGTTGAATGCATGCTTTCCAAAATAGCTATCTTACTACTTCCAGTGTAGTCCTCTGAAGTCTTTTCATCCCTGACTGGATGTTCTTGAACATTCTTGGTCATTAACAGTGTTTTTTCCACCTTTTTGTTGGAAGGAGGCAAAGAGGCATCCTTAGCCTGCTCCTGTGTATTGGCTAACTGAGAGACCTTTCCTGAACCCTCTTCTTTGAGTTTCTCTTTACCAGATTTACTGGGGCACATGGAGGTTTTCACTGTCACCATGTCTGCTGTTGTGGCAGCAACAGTAGACTGGACTGTGGTTTTTGGTAAACTTTCAAACAAAGTTTTATCATCACTCTTTCTGTAGCCCTCTGTCGTCACTTTCTGCGTGACTGACATGGACACCTTTTCTGTCACTTTGGGCATTTCCTCCTTGGCTAGACACTCCTGAATATTCTTGGTCTCTTTAGTTTGTAGTGTTTTCACCACTTGTTTTTCAAAAGGGACATCCTTGGCTGACTTACTAGTTATGGTTTCCTGAGAGATGTTACCAGATACCTCTTCCTTGATGTTCCCTTTATCTACTGGTGTGGAAGTCACAGCAGACTGGTTCATGGCCTTTGGTAAATCTTCAATCAAAGTAATTTCATTGTTCCTATTGCCCTCTGATGTCATCATCTTCTGCGTGACTGACTTGGAGACCTTCTCTTTCACTCTGAGTACTTCCTCCTTGACTGGATGTTCCTTTACATTCTTGGTCTCTGTGGCTTTCAGTGTCTTTGCCACTTTTTCAGAAGGCAGAGAGACATCTGACTTGCTAGTTGTGCTTTCCTGAGAGACCTTTACAGATGCTTCATCTTTGAGTTTCTGTTTATCAGCTTTTTTGGGAGCCATACAGACTGCCACTGCACTCGCCGTTATGGCACTAATAGCAGGCTGAGTTTGCAGATCCACACTAACAGTAGGTTTTGGTGCATTCTTAATCAAAGCTGCATCATGTCTTCCTTTGTAGTCCTCAGTCATCACTGTTGTGGTCTTTCTTCCAACACTTCTGTCCACTTCTCTAGCATAATCTTGATCACTGTAAAGGAAGGGCTGGACTTGGTCCCTAAACCTTGATTCCCTGGGTTTGGTTTGATCACTAGTGATTGGACGACCTCTAAACCTTGGTGTTTTCTCACTGGATGTTCGCTGCTCCTCAGTGCCCACCTGCTTGTGACGATATTCTTGCCTTTGCAGCAGAGCCTCCTGGCTCTCTGCACTTCCCTGGCCTGGTTTGGGAACATATGATGTTGGACCCTCTATAGCTTGCACCCGTGCAGCCCTCTGAGAAATGGTCAAGGTAGCAGCTGGGCGACGTACTCTTTGCAGTGGAGTGGGTACAATCTCAGGTGGTAGATGCAAGTAGTCACGCAGGTAAACAATACCCTCATTTGTAAGGTACCAGTAGAAATGCCTCCAGGCAAAGGTCTCCCTCACAAACCCTCTGGACTTCAGGGAGACCATTGCTCTAATCACCTGCAAGTTTCCCACTCCTGGGAGCTCAGGGTGCTTTGTCTGAGGGCGCTTGTCTTTCTTGGCCACCATGACACCATCTCGGAAAAGGCGTTCATAAATGGCCCTCAGGTTCTCAAGGGGCATCAAGATTCCGGCAACCATTGTGCTTTCTTAGTTTGTCTTGCTGTATCTGACTCAACAGGAACACGGAGACCACTCAGCCAGACAAGAACAAATTACTGAATGACCTCACTCCTCTCCCTGTGGCAGAGCCGGCTGCCACGTGCTCTCAATTCAATCAAGAAGAATGTTTGAATAAATCCCTCCCGCTGTGTATACCTCTTCTGTTGTTCAATGCTCTTTAATCCTCAGACAGTGAGTCTGTTCTTCCTAGTTAAGCTTTTCAAAGAAGAAAAAAAAATCTTCCAAAAGTAAGTAAGGAAAATCTGTTCTCTCCTTTACGCAGCCTTGCTTGAAAGTGAGCAGAGGCTGTACTGGCAGAGCAGCTGTGACAAGGAGAGGGGGTGTGTGCAACAGAGAGAGAGAGAGCAAGAGAGAGAGCGCACTGTGCACTACTCAGCCCCTCCTACCTCTCTACCTCTCCCACAAGGAACAAGCAGTATGAGCCAAAGTTCCACAAAGTTCCACTATCAACAGTTGTGGTTTATTTGAATGAATGAAAATGAAGTACAGAGACAAGACTTTTACATTAAAAATGTCACATAAAAACATGAAAAAGGATAAATAAAAAGTTACCTAGTAGCACACACCCATCAGTCTTACATGAGCACATGCAAAGCAAAGACAATGAGGAGACACACACACACACACACACACACACACACACACACACACACACACACACACACACACACACACACACACA
>JBBPCZ010000007.1:18059243-18075701 GCA_037974445.1 Brycinus macrolepidotus | reverse complement strand
ACACACACACACACACACACACACACACACACACACACACACACACACACACACACACACACACACACACACTTATTGGACTGCATTATGCACAAGGCCTGGTGTGTCAGGTTTTTTTTTTATGCCAGTACGGAGTCGGGTGGCTGACGACGAATTAAACTAAGAAAAGGGAGGCACCCTTTCGGCACATGATATTGGAAAGGCACACCAGACATTCACTCCCATTCTCAGTGAACCAAGCTTACACACTTCATATCATGTGACAAGAAAAGATTTGTACCCTAAAGACACACTACACAGTCTCTCCTGAAAAAGACCTCTCCTAATATCATCACTAAATATTTGATCATATTAGTGATTCAACTGCAGAGCCTATGTTTGAGAAAGAGGGCCAGCTGCCTCTTGATAAGAGATTATAGAAAAGAGTATTGTGACACCGGAGATATGAAATGAATAGTATGTAAATGACTGAGGAAATATGAGCCTTCTGAGAAAGAGCTGAAAGAAATAGTGCAGAACTAAGTAGAAAAGCGACAGTGAGTTTAGTAGACTGTAGCCACAGTGAAGATACTTGAAGTGCAGACATGAGGAGAATGGGCTAAAAATAAATGTCAGTTAAACTTTATTTGCCTTTATTTTTATATTATGCAGATATGTATCCTTTACATTTGAGTTCGACAAGATGAATATCCAAAACAAAATAACATTGTGAACATACAGAGCAAATAGAGCACTGCAAATGCACTTTTACTTTTAAATGCACTCTGAGCAGCTCACAGAAATGATGCAACAGGCTGAAAGAACCTTAAAGCATTCTATTAGGGTGTAAGTCTCAATATAGCCAGAGAACTCCAATTGCCAATGAGACACATCACTATATAAAGAGCTGTACATTGGAGCTAACCTTTCTCAGTACCAGGAACAAGATATCTGGTTTCACACCCCTTGATCATTTCTACTCTTTACATCTGTCTCTCCATTTATCTGTCACACTGAATGGAGGGCGAGTGAGAGAGAGAGCAAGCGAGCGAGCGAGCGAGCGAGAGAGAGAGAGAGAGAGAGAGAGAGAGAGAGAGCTTCAATTGGCATTAAAAGTCATTCAAAATGCGATGGACAGTTTTAGCCAGTTTCATATAACTCAAACAGCCTCTTTCAGAATATGCCGAAGTGGTAAAGATGAGCTCTTGCCACTTGTTAAAAATGTACTATGACATATCAGCAATTGTGTGAAATATCAATGTGCTCTCAAGCAAGCACAGCCACACACATTGATTCTATAATCAACAAAGAGTAAACACGGTCAGGAACATATGACCAAATGATACAGCAATTCACGTTTGTTTAGTCTGGAGCATTCTAGTATAATTACACAGCGCTGTTGCTCCATAACCGTCATATGGATAATTACACTCTTACACTCAGCGAGAAAACTGTGGTTATTTCGAAGGCAAACAACTACATAATGATGTAATAAATGATAAAGATGAAAGTGCAGGCAATGGATTTTAAGTCAAAGAGCACTTCTAAAGTACAACCACAACTCAAAATAGAATACAGAAAGTGCCACTACAGCTACATTTTAGTTCGCTAATAAAGTGCATTTTTAAAGCAAGTATTTTCCATTTAACAGAGCTCTTGTTTCTGCTCTTCTTGAACACTTAGTACATCTACAAACACCTAGAGCAGAGCTTGATGAGAAAAGCTTTGTGTGGTTTAACACACCTTTAATGCATGTCGCAAATTCTTAGCCTGACAGGTTGTAACTGAACTACAATCCATTTCACAAGAGTTTCCTCATAATACTGATGGGCCACACCATTCAGCAGATTTCACCGAGGGGGTGCATTCCTTTCTGAGTGGAGAGTTGATTTGCGATAGCCTACGCTTTCACCTCAAGACATGTTTCTAGGAAGGTGAGTCAAGACATGATGAAATGTAGTAACTGAGCTGAACATTAATCACTACACAAGAAAAAAAAACCTAGAAAAAATTCATATTTCCTAACAGAATTCATGTTTTACACAGGGCCTGTACGCATATGAAGCTATAAGCTAGCTCAGTTCGGCATTTTATCCTTATAGACATACACTGTATGACATACTATCAAGTAACAATATACACAAATCTACAACAATTTCTTTTACTGATTGAGCATTAGGTCACCTGCATCCCTATGGCCAAATACTGATCCTTCCCAAATGCCATGTTATGATATAAAAAGCCTTGACCCTTAATTCTCGCCAGCCAAAGTGGGGCACATTGAATAGAAAGTAAAAGTTGCTTGCCTTTCTAACTGTTTGTTTATGCTCTACGTACCAAAATTGGACACATTTACAAAATCAGAAAATATCATATACTGGTTATAGCAAAAATGTATGTTTTTAAATGCAGTACTATACTGCTTTCCAAACCTGGCCATACAGGAACTTCTATGCGACTCTAATAGCAAACAGTTACTTAATTTTTTGATTAACAGGTACAGACGACACACAGCTAAACCTTCACCAGAAAATCACTAAATCTATGCATCACCCACTCACATGATCTAAGACAAATGTAACATCTGGAGGCTAATAAAGGAAACTAAAAAGGAAATATCACATGAAACTTAAAAATAAAAGTAAAGAATAAGCTACCCAAATTGGAAGCGGTAAGAAAAGGTAATGAAACCTACTGTAGGCATGAAAATCTAGTCTAGAGAGAGCATTTGGAGTGCTTTAGAGCTCAAAACACCCAAAATAGATGTGTCAACACTGGTTCTGAAGGACTGGCACTCTGCCTACTGTAAGGGGTCTATCAGAGCTGTGAGACATGTGCCCCTCACTTAGAGTGCTGGCAAAGGTCACCATTTCTCCAGGGTCAGTTTTGTGTGTGGCCATGACAACCGAGGGATTCCAGCAGGTGAAAGCTAAAGAGAAGGAATGCCTTGTCTTGTTAACCATTAGTTTTAAACTGTTCAGCTTCATCGGCATGTTTCATGCTTAAAAAAGTGAATACATTTACTGGATTGAAGGGGTGGGAGGTATACTGGTATCAAAGAAAATACTGTTATTCTATCATATGGATTTGCAGATGACCATGGATACTGAGATCAAAAACAGTGAACCACAAACAGCCCCAACAAACAAATTTAACATGAGACCATGAGGCCCATGTGTGAGAAAATGATTGCAGGGAAGATAAAAGTGACATTTAATATTTAATGTTTAATTTAATCTTAATATTAATTAAGATCGTAATATTAATCGTAAATCTGAATATCTTAATCTTTACTTTAATTTAATGTAATGTCTATTTAATACAAAGTCAGAACTGCATAGCATGGAAACCTTATTCTGACTACAACCATTGGGGATGCTGTTCCAAAACATCGCCTCACAAATGAATTTATTTAAACAGAATTTAAACTTAATATTGGACAGCTGATTATCTTAATTATATTATTTATATTTTATATATACACATGATCTAATGAAGGCTGTTCATGTTGCTATATGGTATTTAACTGGGATTGTTATATCTGCTTTATTTGATACGTTGGGTGATAGTGACTGCTCTGGACAGTTCCAGACAAACTTTTCTTGTGCTCATGTCAGTTTTGGACACGAAACCTGATGGCTGCATCAGGCGTAAACAAAAGCTTGGGCTATAAATTCCAAAATTGCCAAAACATTTAAAGCTCTCCCCAAGAGCTGGATTTAAATTAAACTGAATACAGTTTGGCTTCACTATGTATGCAGGTTTGGTCTTGAAAAACCCTACACTGAAGACACTGAAGCTTTCATGTTTGTGGATACAACTGGTTTAAATTATCTTTAATATTGCAGTGAAAAAAAGTGGAGGTGGTTTTGAAGAATTCTTTAATTGGTAGCATACCACAAAAAAAACAAAAACAAAACACACACACACACACACACACACACTGAATTACACAATCAAACCCAATGCAACATGCGAATCAATTCTTAAAAATGATGCCGAGCACAAGGCACAAGTTTGTGCAAGTCATGTTTAGCTGGAGTGGTACAGAGAGAGCTCCTGCTTTTTGAAGCTGAAATAAATGAAACAAAAGATCTTCACAGATTTGCACAGGCTTGCATGATTTGCAAGATTTACCTTACATGCAAATCATAATGTTCATGAGCACAGCTACTCTGACTCTAACTGCCGTTATAAAAAAGCATTATTTAATCAACGGCAAAGTATAGCAAAATAAATAACTAAACCTATTAAAATTTAGGCTTGTAATTCAGTTATTATTCTTACTTTTTTATATATTATTCTTACTTTTTTATGAAGATATTTCTAATAAACTATTATAATTGACATATAGCATAGTATACAGTAGAGCGCTTTGGTATGAGACTGAAGAACTGAACTGTGGACCTGATAGCTGAGATGAACAATGAACTACATTAACATTCAGACTTCATCAAGTCTTTATTCCTTCCTTCAGCAAAAATGTTAATGAAGAACTAGAGAGTAATTTATAGAGTGGATCAATACACCGTTACTGTGAAGCTGGAAACAGGGCTTCAGCTGCCTCCAGTGAGAACTTGCTGACACTAGAGTGTTCTCTGACCAGCAGCTGAGACAGCTCGGTCACCAGCACCTGTTCACACCCAGGAAGCAATTTAACCAGCCCCAGCTTTCGAAGGTATGGAAACTAGGCTGTGGGAGCACACCAGGAGAACATTTGACTCCTGACATCTGTGATTTTGCAGATAATGGAAAAGCCTTAGAAATATTACAAAAAGTATCACAAACAATCTTGCTTTCTGTGCTCTGTACAACCAAACTAAGGGTGTTGTGGCTCTCAAAAATTAGTTTCAAATGCGTTTGGAATGAATTCCTTCAGTGAGGCCCAAATAAAACATATGAGTCCAGAAGATATTGTGGTAGTCTTTAATTTCCTGTGGTGTTTACAGCAGAAGGGGAGATTGCTCCACATCCATATTTCATCCTTGTCAAAGGTTATGTCTGCATGCTCATGCACTTTCATTCTTTCAGCAGGCTCTGACTTCTGTTGGAGACATATTGGTCTTCTTCTTTTTCAGTGGCCTGCTGAGGTCCTAAATATCAAAAGTGTAAGGATCAGAAAGCCACTAGGCTCAACTGACATCCAATTGTGATTATGGCCTTTTGCTGCTTTTATGTTAAGAATGTCAATAAACTGATGGCAAACCAGATATTGCAATGTTTTCAACAGACAACACCTGTAGCAGTGCATTGCAGTGGTCAGTGAAACATTCTATCCTAAGTTTGATTTTCTAAATTTTTGCAGTTGACCTACTTTTTTTTCCTCAGAGACGTGCTAAACATCTTATTTCAAGAGTAGAAAGCATTTGACAGTGCTAAAGCTCTCCTCTGATAGTCGTCCATGTCTGTTGGTGAGGCTGACATCATGGCACTGCACACCATGCAAACATAGCATTTAGCTAACACCCCAAATTCAACAGTGTTAGAAAAGAAAAAGATTCAATGACTATTTTTCTGCCACCCTCCCCCAGGCAGAGACCCAACCTTCAAACATACCTTGCTACAGGCTGTGGAAAGACTCAACCAATTAGCACTCTGGCAGCTTCAAGGCTCAAGCATTGAAATGCAAGATCAGTCGATGGACACCAGACAAACTGGACTAGACCAGTATGCAGGTATGTAAAAATTACAGAGATGGAAAAGTACATGTTGCACATTCATGTGAGAAAATGTGCAGTCTGAAGTAATCAGAGGGAGTACCAAATCATAAAGAAACTACGATTTTATTTTAATTTTTTGTATGCTCAAAGTGAAAACAAAAGCTCTGCACATTACTGCCACTGATCCTAACCTAAACATATAGTT
The DNA here is from genome assembly GCA_037974445.1 of Brycinus macrolepidotus. Lineage (NCBI taxonomy): Eukaryota > Metazoa > Chordata > Actinopteri > Characiformes > Alestidae > Brycinus > Brycinus macrolepidotus. The sequence continues at coordinate 18,069,857 of JBBPCZ010000007.1, read as the reverse complement.
GTTTTCAGAATTATATTTCAAAGAAAAAAAAAACAAGGACAATGGCTTGAAAATAACCGTCTACATTTTGTAATTTAGCAATGTAAAGCAGTGACAAATTTAAAGGCAAAAGAATACACACTGTAGGAGCCTCACCTTTAATAATGTTTGGAGCCTTTTTTTCCAAGCTAAACACGTATTTTGCTCATTCTAAGACACATATAACTAAAATTTGTTGTAGTCATTTCATGTGCTAGCTTTTCTTGGAGTAAAAACAATGTTTACGTAGTTAAAATGTTTCTCGTTGTCATTTCAGATCATTTTATGAGATGTTAATGACCAGTGAACCAGTGAGTTATGACCTTTCCCATAATCCCAAACTGACAAACCAAACTGCAAAACCTGAATACAATGTTTAGAACTCTAATGGACTCTCTTTGTAAGGTATTGTTCATTTGGCTTTCTGTAAAAATATCTGAACGTTTGAGTGGACGTCCACTGCTGACGTCAAAAACAATGTGCAAGTCTGTGTCCGGCATGGGAAGACAGGAAGGAATAATGGACTTTTCCAGCCTCTTAGTGCCAACAGCACATATGGAAAAGTAGTAAAATGATGTAACGCCTCAAGTAAAAATCACAAGTCTGCCTTGTGTTCTCCTCAACATGAGTCACGATTCACATCAACTTCTCTTTTTCCAGAGTGGAAAGAAATATGACCACATAAATTATAATTTACTGTGCGCTTTCGGACACTAACTCACTTGCTCACTCACTCTCTCACTTCCTCTCTCGTGTTCAAAAAATTTGGCTTACGGTCCATTTAGTACAGAGGCTCGCCTCTCGTTATGCTGTATGACCAAGCAAAATCCTACTGCCTTTGTGTTCTTATCACTGTGTACAAGAAGTGTGTTCTTGGCTACCCTGATGCTACATACCTAATGAAAGTCAGGTTTGGAGTTGGTGGTACATGGCATGCATACAGCAAAAGCACAAAAACTCTTTGTGCACTATAAACAGCTCCAGAAGCGAGATTTCGTCTGAGGTCGGAGGGAATTTGAAACAGCCCTGACTTTTCTGGTGCCCCCTGAGAGAGCCTCAGAAAAAGGCAGGGCTGTGATGAGGCCAAAGCTCAGAATGGGAAAGAAGCGCCACTCCAATCAAATTAACCACCACGAGAACAAATCTGCTCCCAATCACAGTCTGGATTTAGGCCTCCTGAAGAGCAAATCTAGTGGCTCTGGGTGGTGGTGCACAGAATAGCTGCTTCAAGTGTAACATGGACATTCAATGACCATCAGGACTGGGAACTAAAATGAGTGGAGGCTCCTCACACATGAAATGAGATATAACAATGCTTAAAGCATAGTTTAAGTTTGGTGAAAAATCAAAATTTCATAATTTCTCCTCATTGACTGTAGCTGATCAGCCAAGACGTTGTTGTCTGATTTGTTTCTTTAGTTTTGTATTGGCTAATGTAGCTAACAAGTAAGGGAATCTGGAACACAACTTTTGAAAAGAAATTTGGTCCCCAATGGCCTCCAAGGTCCAATTTTTCTGCCTGAAAAGAGGCTTGAAACTCAAACATGGATTATCTTTTCCGCTTTGTTATGAGAAGTTCATCAAGAACATCCCTCCTGGCTGTTTGCAGACATAAGCAATAAACATTCCATAGCATGTTTCAGCTGTTTCAGTAATGAAATGCAGATATGAACACAGTATTTAGTGTTGCTTTAAGGAACTACGAACCTAAATATGACCCGAGTATGATATGATACGGTTGAAACTACTGGTTTTACCCCAAAAAATGTAATTTTCTTCCCTTTCTGTCTCAACAGTACCTCAAACTGTCAGAAACAACATAAGCAAGTCTGTTTGAGATTATCACTTGTCTTGGTCTCAGGTGTTTGAGTGATGATGTGGTCTGCACTGTGCTAAATGTTGGCCATAAGCTTCAACTGCTTATTAGCTTTTTTGTTTTGCAATGCTAGTGCAAAACTAAAGAAACTTCAGATGTGACTACATTTGAAGTAAGGAAAATACTGTGTATATACTAGATGTTTTGCTATTAAATACTTGCTTTAACCAGTAAGAATAAGGAACTGTAAGAACCTGTGAAATTCTTCAGAGCAACAGGAGAGGATTTTTTGCGTAAAGTGAGTAATTGGTGTGTTTGCCGTGTTGACCCTACCCTTTAGTCATCCACTGATAGCAGAGTGACCCTCCCGCTATTTCTGTTCTTGACAGAAAGTCAACAGAGGTCCATGACAGAGAAAACTCCACATCCTACACCTACCTTTTTTGCTGCTGCGCCAGAAGCGGTCCCCCAGGACATCACCCATACTCAGAAAGCTTTAGCTGCTTTGTGCAACAAAGAGCCTAGGTAAACACTCTGTCCACTCGAACACCAACACCACCAACACCACCAGTGCCCTGCACGGACAGCACCAGTCCACTCCTACTGCAATGTCTGAAATCTATCGCTTACATATCCTGTGGGATGGAATAAGAAAAGAAGAACTGGGGGCAGGTGGGGGTAAACTGGGAAGAAACAAGAGCTTCTTTTCATCCTCTGCCCACAAACACACAACAGCATGGACCCCATAAATCTGCCTAGGCCGACATAGTCCTCCTGCCCTCTTCTATTCTCCCACAGTCCATACATCGACTAGCACCACCGCATCGCTCTAGTAACAATCCAGCACAAACACTGACTGCTTTATTCCCAGGAGCCAGCAAATGTAGCATGCAGTGATTGAGACAAAGTTCATTGCAGGGGTGTGAAGGGAAAAGTGAAAGAAAATGAGCCCAAAGGCAGGGGACTTCAGAGAATACATCAGAATACTATGCAACCCAGCCAGACTTAGTGCTTGAGATATGAGATGGATTTGTACTGATATCTCTGACATCATGATACTAACACCAAATAACTGGCTGTCCATGCTCTGCCCACAAACATTCATCCAATGCTGGACAGCCCTAAAAGAACAAAAAGCCCATTCAATGCACAACTTAGCTTTGATTGCAAACAACCAACATTCAGAGTATGTACAGAATTTCAAATCGTATTTATTTTGTATGTATATACACTAGATAAACATGTGATTGAGGCAAATACTTAAAGTGAAAAAACTGGTTTGTGGGCCATGCTTTCTCATTAGCTGTAGGATTTATACCAGCGTTCTGTAAAGCTTGCCCAATCTCGCAACAGTGGCTATGAAAGAACGCATTTCTGGGTGGAGCATGGATACGTTTATGGTCTCCCATGCAACCCTCTTTAACAGTGGCTGACAATTTCCTGACAATTAATCCCAAATGAGAGCTTTAGACTAAACCCTGGTGTCCCAGAGCATGCTGCTCGAAGTGGCCATACTTTGCGACGGCAGGGACAATAATACCATTACGCAGATGAAGTTTTATGGTCACGAATGTCTTCTCTATAGCAACCACACACAGAGGCCACTGATTTACTACAGCAATAGCTCCTGTATTTAATGAAGTGTGTTGCTTTCTTTTTAGGGAGTGAAAACATAACTATGACTCAGAACACAGATTCTGTAGGGGGAAAAGAAACTGGTCCCAGGTGTTTCTAATGTGGAATGCTTAGAACATCTGTGTAATGCATCTACATTTAGAGGTTAAACATGGTCACATTTGGAAGACGTGGTTAAAAAAGGGAGCTTGCGTTTAACCAGAGGCATTGTCAGGATATTGAAACAGGTTTTGATACAAAATGTTTGTTGGGTGGGGGCAGGGGGACAGGCGCCCTAACCTCTTAAAACATGGTTGTCATTATAAATAAGACTGTTTCTGGTAGGTAGAATAAGACTCTCACTTAGTTTTGCTTTAGCATACTCTATAAGCTGAACTGTCTAAGGATTGATGATGATGAAAGCATTGGGTATCTGTTCCAATTCAGTGCTATCAAACCTTAGAAGCAGCAGTTTTCCTCAGCGATAATAAAATGAAGGTTCAATACTATATGGTTTATTTCTCACTTAAAGCTCACTGAAATTAACACAGAAATTCTGTGGAAAGTGTGATATCTAAACTTGCATTTACTACCATTTTTGTACTTGTAGAAGAAGAGAAGATTATTAGGGTTCTTAGGATGAACTAAGCAAAAGTGGGATACTTTTTGGTAGATGCACAAACAGCACAGCCCCAAAGCAATGATGCAGGCTATGAGAACAAAAACTAAATTATCATTTAAAGCAACAGCAATAACTTGCATCCTTGTGGTCATTACTGATGATAGTTGTATTTGATTGACTCTTGTCATTCAAAGAGCATTATAGCATGAAACGCAACTTTACTGGATATCCCGATTTGGCAGAACTCACCCTATGATTGAAATCTGACATAAGATTAATGTCACGCATACAGTACTGTTTAGTGGGAAGGAAGCTGACAAGTAAAAAAACTAGAAGAACTTGAAGTTCAGCCTTGACCATGCTGATTCAAAAAGTAAATCAAACGTAAATGTAATCCATTGCTCAACCCACTGTGCAATTTAATATGTAATTACATACAATTAAATGTGAATAGTACTACAAAAGGAAAGCAACAACTCTTGACTAAGGGTTAAACACAATACTTAAGTTTACCCAATGGACATTACTTGAATACAGACCGCAAAGCTTCTATTGTTTTTGTCTCCATTTTAGAGCGGCTCCACTGCGTGGCAAATCTGTGGCTGAGATGGCAGACAGGGCAGAAAATGGCAGTGGAGGGAAATGCCAGGCGACTGGTGTGGGATCAGGCCATTTGCGCCACCCAGAGACACACAAAGCTGAGCAGTGCTGTTTACTTAGTACCGAGTCAACATGTACCAGGCTCAGATATCACCAAGGAAAATAAAAGTATCACTGACAAATACCAGCAAACGTGCTAAAAGAGGTGAAGTGTTGCGAAGTAACAGTGGTGTGAGAAAAAACACTGCAAAACCCTTAAAATGTTTGGTCGGTGAGTCAGCAACTACAAAGCCACAGTAGGGTGTGGTCGGCCAGCTCCTCCGGGTTGCTATGGGAACATGAGTCACCAGCCGTTGGTCGGGCAAATATGACACCTGCCCTGGACTGTGGTCAGGGGAACAGTGTTGTTGCCCCTAGCAACCGCAAAGCAAAACTGACACAGGATAGCCATGGCTTACTGACAGAGACCCCGTAAATCTGCATCCCAAACCTGTTGCTTTATTTTTAGGTGAGCATTCTGAGAACCAACAAACAAATTCCTCACCCTGCCAAAACACATTAAAACTCTTTTGTGGACACACACACACACACACACACACACACACACACACACACACACACACACACACACAATTCAAGAAAAGCGTACACACATACGCCTGCCCTACAATGGAATCATTCTCACGCATATGCGCGCACACACACACGCACGCACACACTCACAAACACAAACACACAAACATGCACAGACCACTGAAGGATTTATGACAAAGCTCATGAAAAATTCCCCATCTGGAGTGAATGAATCAGTTGCATTCTTTCCCTGTGAGTGAAAAAAGAATGGGAAGAACTGCAGTGTGAAATACGGCCCTGCAGCTTTTCAGTGAGTTTTCTTTTCTCCCCCTCAAATAAAGAAACGATTCTACGCCCTTATCTCTCGGTGTGCTTTAAACAAACATCTTGCTTTACTGAGGACCTCATATTTCTGCACTTCAGGCTGTTCCAACCACAAGAGGGCGCTGTCCTATGGGTTCACTGTAAAAGCTGCTACATATAAAGGAAATGCTTTTCCAACTGGTTGAATCCTGTAATCAGTACCACACTGCATGAACAATTTATTACTTAGACTGTTCAGTTATACCATTAACCTATTATCTTTAATCATCTTTGAGATCCACAACCCAATAGGTAATATAATGAACAGGAGGTTTAGGAAAAGAAATTCCCAAAATAATCAAAAGCTACTTTATACTGGCAACACCAGCATAACAGAACTGCTAGCCACGCCTCCACAAACACTTTAACTGGGGAGAAGAACACCACAACAATGAAACAAACAAACTGCATCACTGTGGAAAAATAAACAACACCTACAAATGCCTACAAGAATTTGCAGGCAAAAGAGCCAGTTATAGGAACTGCTGCAATCAACAAAAACACACTTCCATGCTGAAATCCAAATGAGACTTCAATTCCACTACAAACAGCATTGTAGAGAGAATATATAATGGCTGCTCTCAAAAACAACACCTCCAGCAATGCTCCCATTCCTGTGTGGAGGTGAGAACAGACTTGACACACCCATTTGGCAGGATCAGGTAAAAGCCAAAAGTTAAATCATGCATAAGCTACCTCAGTCTTTTACTGGTAATATGTTAGTTTTTCATATGACTTGACAGGACTAAGGGTTTAAAATCATCAGGCATATTGCACAAGATGTGTGATGAAAAACTGAAACTCTTTGTTACAGCAGATTAAAATCAGGGCTAATTGAAAACAAACAGAACAGAACAGCACAGCAGGAACTGCTCTGTGAAGCTAATGTCAGAGAAACAATGCAAGAGGTGTCATCTTTTGGATTGTTCTTTGGGTGTAAATGAAGTAATGTGAAACCACATAGCTTTAAGATCTTGGATGTCCAGTTTTGCTACATTTCTGCAGAATATAGATCCAATAATAAACTAAGACATTAGAAAGCAAGGTGTGCAAGACTGGACCTGACTCTACTAGTAGCAGTCTTAAAGCCACAATACATATGGATTTACAGGTTACTCAGTATTTAATAAGCTCAGACAGGTGTATATAAGTGGCCCAAAACCCTGCTTTCTCTGTGACAGTCAGGGAGGATGCTCAAACCATACGCCTCTCAAGCACAGGCCCAGGGAAAAGACCTTCCAAGCTGATTCATTCCAAAACCTCGCCCATGTCAAAGAATGAGGAGTTCTAACCCACCCCACCATTTCACAAATTCCACAGAAGAGTTCTTTATCTTTTTATTAGTGAACACAGCTTGTTTTGTTATACCCAACCACCACTGAGATGCATGTCGAGAACAACACTCTCCACCCAGCATCACTGGAGTGTGCGGATTAAAAGGCCACATGGCTGTCGTTTTGCAGCTGGGCTCATCACAAAATACAGCAGATGGGTGTGGTGAGAGCTCAAGTTTCATGTCAATGGGTGTCACCAATTCTCCAAAGAAATGATATGGCACAAAACAGGATCTGGAGCTTTCTAGGGTCTGATGTTTCAAGCTGAGATGCATCCCTTTGACGCGTTTCTCATCCAGCTAGTGCCCCGGGCATCTATCCATGCTGATACTGCAAGGGTTTGGCAAAATCAGTGGGTAGAGTCAGTTTCCATCTGTTTTAAACTTTTCTGTACCACACACTCTGCCCTGAGTTGTAAAGCCAGTTCAAACAATGGCAAGGGTAAGACTGTGGTCCATCCTAGCAATGGCAAAAAAAAAAGATCCAGCCCAGGGCTGAACTGGTTTGTTAAAGTCAACAATGAGGGAGACAGATACCTTTCATCTAAGAGGCAAGATAATACAAGAATCTCACATGTTTCTGAAAGCACGCCAATATAAGCTGGCTTTGGTTTCTCTGGCAATGTGGCTTTGACAAACCATTAATGTGTGCCAGTCAGGAACATGAAGTTGAACTTCAGCCTGGCACATGCCCTCTGTGCTGCTCACGGGCGTGCCGGGCAAATACATCAAAGTCAACAATCTTCACAATTAAATAATAGATCCATTAGTGTCTCACACAGCAGATCTTTGATAGCCTAAACCTTTTTTCAGCATGACTTGGCATTGTGTTGTGTGTGAGCCCTTTTGAGCACAGGAGAGAGTGTAAAGGAAGAAAACAACTGAAAAACTCCACCCCAAAAACAGTGCACACTCCCTCTCCCTCAGGAAAGAGCCTTGCATACAAGACACATTCATCAGCCTTGCATACAAGACACGTTAAACCGTTTTATTAGGCCTTACAGGCATATCAACGGAAAACTCAATGGCACTATCAGTGCTTTGCATGATGGATTATACTATGAACATAGTTTTCTTCTTCCTGGTCCCTCCTCCACCTCTATCATTTTCATTTTTCATTTTTCATGTACCCTCCATACACAACCTGCCAAAACAAACAAGCTATTATGTGCCTACTGGAAGTGAGCCAGTGCTGTGCCACCTGCTACTCGTATACAGTGATACCATTTACATATGTAACAGCGACTTGGCTGATACAGAAAATGTTTGCAGTGCCCCACCCAAAGCTCTGAGGATACGGTGGATTGTGCACCCGGAGGTGAGGGTTGGATGACTATCCTTTGAAAGTCAGCAATGGGAACAAAGTGTTTTCACACACAGCACTGCACATGCTGTGCACCAGAGAGTACCTACTTGGGTACACAGTCTGAGAGCACATTCATTAGGTTAAAAATAAAAAAAAGGGAAGTCAATACTTCATCTTTTTCAACTGCGCACAAATGTGACCAAAGGAGACAACTAATATTTGACTTCCAAGACTAGGAAATGAGAAACCTAAGGTGACGTTGATTCTAGTGGATTAGTTCTGGTCTGCGCCTTCTTCTCAGGTGAAAAAGAAAATGGGCAGGTTACGAACACACTAAGCTGCAGAAGATTCCAGAGAGGTTTGAGGTGTGAGTATAGACAGAAGCACGTCAAGGCTCCCTCCAGTTCCAAAGGAGAGCAGAAACTTGTTTAAGTCTCTCTGCTAAGGAATTCCCACCCCCACCAGTGTTGTCAGATTGATTTATGCCTTTAATGTGTGCAAGTGTGTGTGTGTGTGTGTGTGTGTGTGTGTGTGTGTGTGTGTGTGTGTGTGTGTGTGTGTGTGTAGGAACATCAAGTTAATGTGGGAGGACTGTTTGGGTTCTAGACTTTTCAGAGACAATCACGTTTACAGTACTGAAAGGAGCTGTAGTTACATATTTCTTTTTCCTCATATGAGCATGCTGTTCAAGTGACTCGCTTTCCAGATTTGATCCATATGACTTACCATTATTTACTGTACTCATTTCATTCATTTCTCAGAACCTCTGTGTGAGGTCTGGACGGCACATCAGAGAGCATTATCTAATATCACAAATGTCTTTGTAATTCCATAAATTATATGAATTTTATCCATTAACGAAACAACTTATGTGAAAACATAAAAACTGCATGACATATAGCCTGCACAGTTTACATACAGTAAGAAAGTGAGATGATTCTGTGATAAGGTGAGGGGTGATAGTGCTTTCAGGGCTGAGGTGAAGTGTTCATGAGAATTATTCGATTCAGCAGTACTTGCAAGGTCTGTGGTACATCTAGTCAAGCAGATCTTGCAGGGACAACGCTGTAGGGCAGTAAAGTGCTAAAAATGTCAGGAACTCACCTGAAAAAGACAGAAACACATACAAATCCAATATTACTTTGCAGTTACGAGATCCATTATTCAAATTCAGCATCAATTTCATTCATTTATATTTGTTATATACAGAATTATTTCTTTTTGAACCAAAGGTGCAACATGACATGGTTTTAGTGGAGGGTATGTATAACAGTAGCACATGAACATGACAGCAGTGTACTGGACAAGTTAGTTTGCCAACAATGCCATCTGCTGAACATTAGCTGACATGACAACTTTAAAGGTCCATAACATAAAACAACAAATTTTCACATTGATGCAGTAAGTTTGATGCAGTACACAGTGCTAAAGTTTCAAAATGTACCATTCACTCTCCAATCAAAAGTTATATACATGTATAAGTCTTAAAGTCTCTGTACCAACCACAATCTGTTGAATGAAAGTAGAGGGGTAAAATGAGGTTGAAATGACATAACTCCACAAATATTATAAGTGGACCTTTATAAAATATATATATATATAAAGATATAGGATATGAGCAATTTAACTGTCTATCTTAAAGCTGTGGTTTCACAAACAAACACACAAACAAACAACTAGTTATCTTTTATCATTATATATGCTGGGAGTAACGTTATGATTAATATCACGTTTATACGTGAAGAAAAAAAATTCCATGATATGTCAGCTTTTATTATTTTCAAAAACTCATTATATTCAATGGATATGCAGCATTTGGTATGAAACTCTTCAAATATTTGATCTTAAAACAAAAAAAAGAGAAGTTTAAAAGTATAATAAACAAAATTGTTAAAATTACCTGCTGAAAATCCAACAGAAACAGGGAATGTAAAGAGACGGATATATTGGAACAGTCAACTTTATCGCACCTTATCAATTTTTTTTTATCCACACTGTGCAGCTTAAGTATATATTTCTTGTGACTGGAGACATGTCTTACAGCAGCTGAGAGATTCTATAAATGATCTAAACTGCATGCTGAATGGATGCTAAACGCTGACTTGGACGAAAGCTCCAAACTGAAGTTCTTTTAATGCTATAAATAATACCCATCCACGAGAGACTTCACAAGCACATGAAGCTTATGTATGAGCAATATATAACACACAGACACACAGCCTTCTGTATAAATACCCCGTAGAAATATATATAGTGGTTAAAAATCAATAGCACAGCAGAGGGATGCCCTGCATTAGGGCTGCACAATTAATCGAATTTTAATCACGATCACGATTTTGGCTGCCACGATTAAATTAGGATGATCGTCG
>JBBPCZ010000007.1:18027626-18043337 GCA_037974445.1 Brycinus macrolepidotus | reverse complement strand
ATATATGCAGTAACTTTAAAACCACTGCGAGGTGAAGTGAATAACATTATTATGTCATTATAATGACACCTGTCAAGGGATCAAGGGGTGGGATATATTAGATAGCATCTGGCTCTGAGCATCTTCGTAACAGCAGGTCTTGTGGGGTGTTCCTACAATAGTGTGGTTAGTACTTACCAAAAGTCCAAGAAAGGCTCAGTGATGTGCATGGGGAATGAATGCTGGCTGATCTGGTCAGATTCCACAGAAGTGCTAATGCACCATGGAGTACTGGAAGAAGGTGGTGCAATCTATTCAGTCATATTTTGTTTTACATCATATGAAAGGCCGTGTGTGTGTGTATGTGTGTGTGTATGTGTGTGTGTGTGTGTGTGTGTGTGTGTGTGTGTGTTTTGCTTATCGGGGATGGCATCAGGATGTACTATAGGAAAAAGACAAGCCGACAAAGGCAGTGTGATGCTCTGGGCAACGTTGTTACTTTGATACACCATCTACCTAAAAATTGTTGAAGACCAAGTACACCCCTTCATGGTAATAATATTCCCTAATGACAGTGGCCCCTTTCAGCAGGAAAACCCTCCACACTGCAAAAAAAATTCAAGGTGTTGACTCGGCCTCCAAATTTCCCAGAATTCAGTCAGATCAAGCATCTGGACAAACTAGTCTGATCCGTGGAGGCCTCACCTCACACCTTGCAGGAATTAAAGGATCTGCTCTTAATGCTACCACGGCACACCTTTAGAGGTCTTGTGGAGTCCATGCCTCGACGGCCTCAGAGCTGTTTTGGCAGCTACACAGGATTAGGCAGGTGGTTTTAATGTTATGGCTGATTGGTATCATATTAGAAGTGCAATTTAAGGAGATACTTTTAGTTTTATATTTTAAGCAAAGTTAAGAGTTCATATCAAAAAAAAAAAAAGAAAAATCAAAGAATTCATCACATTTTTGCGTTTTTTAGGAATTTGTGTGCATTCATCAACTCTGTAGCCCACTAAAAAAGGATAACACCGTTAGATCTTACAGTGTTAAGGATATCAGTCCAACGGATTTGACTGGTTATTAGCTCCCAAACCAAAGACAAGTTGTCTTAGGCTTAGCTGAGGAGGTAACTCCACAGTATGATAGAGTACCCCACCATGATTGAGGTTTGTATCTGATTTCCACACACACTATATCCTCAGTGCAGCCAGTAGAGAAATAACCCACGAGAGGTGATTGTGCGTCTAATCCAAGACTGCTGTTTATCCAGAATGGAATCCTGTCTTCCCCATTTTTTATGTGCAGTAATAATTCAGTGAACCACAACACACATTCGTGTACACACACACAAACGCACACACACACACACACACACACACACACACACACAGTGTTAAAATAAGCGTTCCCTTCTCAGACAGCCCATCTGCTGGCTGGACCTTTTTTTCACATGGGAAATCAAGGCCATAAAACATGAGGCTGTACAGCACGGAGGATGAGATACAGTAGCACTGTGACTCGTAGGTCACTCGGGGGTCAAACCCCCACCATAACTCTTCAGAGAAACGTTTATTTTTCACCAGCTTTTGCTCTCTTCACTCACATCTCTCCTCAGCACGCTTCCCTGCCCTTCTTTTTTTCCTTCAGAGGACGATGGCTGACGGCGGCATGGTCTGGCCATCGCCCCGAAGAGATGCTTTATAGCAGGCCTGGCGCTCCAGGCGCTCTGCCGGCCCTGTTTCTCTCGCTACCTCACCAAGAGCGCAGAAAATACACCCCTGGACTGGACAGCCACTGGAAGCTCATAACCATAAATACACCTAGAATATTTATGTTGTTGCTTTTCTCATCAGTGCAAGGGTGGTTTCAATCAACAGACAGAGAAGACACAGTGTGTTTTGTCAAGGGAGAGAGAACTCTTGGAGCAGCCTCTTACCTCATGGATTGCATGTTATTTACTGCCAATTTAATAACATTAATAACAAAAAAATGGGCACATTCAAAAAAGCTGGTAAAAACAAATATTAAAATTGAGGAAATGATCATGTCTATGAAAACACAGACGGGGCAGGTTTTCGAAATGGCCAAGGACACCCATTCAGCTGCGTGGCGGACAAAGACTTCTAAGAAACGCTTCCAATCCTCTGACACTCGCCCTGTCAAATAAAATTTTTTGAAGGACTTGCTTCAACAGCTGCTATCACTGGAAGCATTTAACTACTTCTATTACTTTACGGCTCTTGGCCCTTCGCATTTAGATCAACACAGCATTCACTTTTCCTTTAACCACAACATACATCCATTATAGTACAAGGAGGCTCAGTCCAACCTGGAACTGAAACTCAAACATGATTCACTGGGACTTGTCTGCGCACCCGGGCTCATGGAACGTTACTCGCAGTGATCCTTTGAAGCCCAAAGCTGAAGGGAGCCTGCTTATTCAACATGTTCCGTCCTCATCCCCGCTCCTAAATGCTGTGTGGCATGTTTGACTTTGGGAATGAAACGGGGAACATGGGCTGTCAGGTACGAGCCAGAAAGCGGGGCTACAGCAATCAAGGAAACTCAGGCCAGCATTAGGCAAGACTTCAATAAAATACCTCCTGCCCCCTTTTAAAAGCATTAGTCCAAGGCAAATTAAAAAGTAGAGTGCAATTAAAAGAAATCACTGTGTAAATGTTAGCATGTGGAAGTTTTTCTTTCCTTTTTTTTCCAAGCAAAGAAAAGGCCTGGGGGCTGGGTTGTGCAGCTGCTGAATATTACTACATCCATCTGGTTTTGATAAGGCACTATTATTATCAAAATCATAAAAGTGTAATGTGGTCCTCTTGTACATTTAGATGTAAGAAACCAAGTACACATAAAGTTCATCTACTCATGGCCCTATATGAATGAATAAAAGGGATGAAGTCACTGAAAACCTGTAACTGGTATGAGTAAATTGCACATGGTGTCTGACAGTTTTTTTTCCCCCCAAATGAACCAGAACTGTGATTTTCAAGGGCCTTTTGAGGTTTTCCTTATTGGACAGTATCAAATGCTTGTTCTGCAATGCACATTAACAGAAATCAATAAAAAAGTGGCCATTGTATAAAAGCAGGGCTTAGATGTAATGAGAGGTGGGTAGAGCAGTCTAAACTTGTACTGTTAGTGAAATTATGGCTCAAGTAAAAGTGTCCTTCCAAAAAAGAACTTGGCAAGGACAAAAGCATCAGGTCAAAACACTACTTGAGTAGCTTATAGAACTGCAGTTGATCTTCAGCAGAAGAACTGAAGTTTGTTAGGCTCTGTTCTTTCCTTTTGATGCACTCTTGGTGTGAAATAAAACGATAAACTTTAAAAGTCAAAGCTGTGGGCAGCCACAAAGTAGTAGAAATACTTTTACCAATGTAACAATTAATTTAAACAGAAAAAAATTAATTAGTAACTAAAGCTTAATATGTAACTAAGCACTAAGTGCAAAGTGCATTCCTTTCCTTATTTACATTTTGACATGATCATTTTCCAACTTAAACAGGCTGTTTTGTCACTCTTCTTTTAGAACTAATGTAAATAACCTCTCTTGTGATTTTATTGCTGAAACACTCCTTATAATGGGCTGCTCTAAACTGTTATAGGCATGCATTTTTAAATTATTGTTTTTCACAACATTATGAAAAAATCAATGAATTCAAATGTTATTTTTCATATATGCATTGAATGGACTGGGTTTGAATAATATGTTTTCTTTCTTTAAAAAAATGTTTCTATTCTGCATTCTTTTAATTAAAAAAGGGGATAAAATTTGATTTTCCATGATAGACAGACCACTACTCTCTCCAAAAGAAATGGTGCCAAATGCTTCGTTTAGTTAAGTTCCATCTTTTGTTTGTTTCATAGGGAACCAAATACACCAGCAAACCCATACTGGTAGTGTGTAATATCCAGGTTTCTATAAAGACACCAATCATGAAGGCAGAGTGTGCTGCACAGATGAAATCCTCAGCTTCCCATGACCACAGAAAAAGAGCCTTGCATGCGTGCTTCTGGGAAAACAGCAACCTGAAATGAATGAAGATATCTGAAAAGTTTCAAAAGCCAACTCAATCAGCGTAAGTGCAGTAGATGTGTATCTGACAGATGTGGATGGCATTTGAAGTTGAGAACCTCCGGACCTCCAAGCTAAAGATTTCCAAGAAGTGGGGAAACAACGTGTGACTTGAAATATGTTTAGATAGCAGGGTTCATAAGTAGTTTTGTATAAACTGGCAACACGTACATCTCTGGTTATTTTTCAGTTCACTCCTTGCTGTTTAAGGTGACAGATGTCGCTCCATATTGGATGGGCCGTGGACGCTCAGGTTTCCACACACCAAAAATGAAAATGTCTGGCCAGACCCACTTTCCGCCTGCAATATAGCGGATATTTCCGAGCTGTCAAGAGGGTGAAGTCTGGATTTTCTGAAAGTCTTCCTGGCAGAATACTTCATTTCCCCTATAGGTTCCCTTGCTCCCCCAGGCCCCCGCCCTGTGCGGTGGCTAGTGGGTTCCCCATGAGTCCTGAGCCAGTACGACGCTGGCCATCAGCTCGCTTTTCACTCAGCAGCACTCGCTCATTTACTGAGACCTGACACTTCTGCCGAGCCCACAGAGTGGTGCCCTTCTTCCAGCTGAGAAAATATATCATTAGTCCCTTACACTGTAATACTTGCCACGTTACGTTATGAAAGCTGGGTGTAAAGCATGATAGTGGAATATGCGCAATTTCCAGCATGTCTCATTTGAACCAGTTTCTTGAGGAGTCGTCAAAGGGTAGATTTATGGAGAAAGAAGATAAAACACTGTGTTATGTTGATATATTCCCGCCAAACTTTCTTATGTGACTTTGTTACAATGCGTTTCCACCACAAATGTTCCACAAAGGTAGGATAATGGATAGATTATTCCCAATGAGTGCCGTCTCTGTTTCAGAACACAGCCATTTTGACTTATTCAGCCAAAACGCAAACTAAACATTTTTGGTCATCTGGGGCTTATCAGGAGGGTGTGTAGGCCATCAACTTCTTGTAATACGCCTAGCAAATGAAAGTGTCCAGTTAAGCCATATGAGTGGAACTGTGGTGAGCCATTTTGCTTTTGCCTGGGAAATGGCCTGGAGGAAGAAATACAGAAGGCAGAGCAACACACCGGCAACATATTTTTAACTCAGATCGCAACTGAGTCTTTGATGGGTGAAACTTGTCCGATTAGCATTGCTCTCTCATTACGGCCTGTGTCTAAGTGAAGAGTCTTTCTGGGGTGATGTGAAGCACTTTGAGGGGATTTTCACTTCACAAACATTTTTACAGCTCTGACAGTCTGTAACCCACGAGGCCACGGTTCACAGTTTACTTCCCCAACAACCACCTCAGAGCACCACATGAGACAGCTAAATATAACTGCTCCCATCCAAATCACCAGCAAAAGGGCTGCAGAGACCAACACAGTCACTTCTGGTTTGGTCGTCAGAATTAATTAACCAGCACAGGACACAGTCAATGCAAATTACAGAGCAACATATTCTCCACTAGAAGACTGGCTACATACACATGGTGGCCATAACATGTCCCACTGCACTATACCAGCAGGTTTAGAACATCAACACATTAGACCTGTCTGCTCAATCTATTTAGCAACCTGAATTGTCCAAAGTGGGCATCACTGTCCAACATTCAGCAAGCAGCATTCATGTGGTAGCAATTTGGTCTTCCAACAACCAATGATGGATAAATTCCTGACCCCCTTGGTGCCCCTCTCATTCCACCACCATTTTTTGAGTAACCACATCTATGGCAGAGGATGGTGGAATGTGAAATGGCAGCCCTAAGCCATTAAAAAGGACCAGCCAGGTCTGTACAGGTTCTGGCCAGTGGCTGAGACTATACCAGTCCTCCACAGTAATGAGCTAGACTTTACAGTCGCACATCAAAACCCTATCACGCCACCTTCTCTGCTAGTCCATGCTGCCACTAAAGAGTGGCACAAGGTGAAATGGGTCTTATGAGCAGCATTGGCTGTTAATGTTTCACACATTAGTATTACCATTGTCCTATCAACATGTTTTCTTTACAATATCCATTAGGCACTTCATTTGCATCTTTAATCAGGGTTTATGTAGCCATAAAAAGGGTTCGGAATGACCCAGAATCCTAATACAATTTTTATAACATCTTTAGATTATAAAACAAGGAAAGCAGTTCCACATTTGCTTCCCTGGTAGCATTTTTGGTGGTGCTAGAGCTCCCATTAAATTGCTTCATTACCACACTAAGAGCAAGCCCTTTGACTCGGAGGAGAAGACATCATCCGCTTACAAGGTCTCACAATAAAAGTCATGCTTGCCACAATAAGCCCCGCTTTGTTTCCAATACATTCATGGTAAAACATTTATTAGACTAATTACAACAAGCTCCCATTGAATTTTCTTCCTGTGTTACAGATGCTTTGGCAGAGTTCCCATGTCGTGTCACAATGTCGTTTTATTCAGCGCCATGGCACACAGTGCAGGGGAGGGAAAACAAATTGAGGCAGTATGGTGTGACTCATGAAATGAGGTTTCCCCAGGTCTCCAATGACCCTTTGCACTGTACCAATGAGGGTTCATTTTAGTTGATATAGTTCATTTTAGTTTTTGCATCACTGAGGGCACTGGCAGATGTTTTTTTTTTGTTATAACAAAAAAAATAAGATTTTACCTATAGTGTGCATTGAAGCTAAACATTGCTATGCTGTGTCAGTCCTTTGATTAACAATCTGTACGTTCATATTAACCTGTATGTTCATATGCTATCAGTGCAGAGTACCTACTATGCCTATCAGCAGATATGGAAGGAAATCCTCTGTAGGCTATATTTGCTACACATTCAACATATTAGAGATAAGAATATTATATAAAATTTGAATATTATATTGTCACTGTTGTGATCCTGTTATGACATTATGATGCGTTGTATTAAATTGTAACATCCTGAATCAAGACATATTAGTACTGTCATAACAAAACCTTGCATCCCCAAACACACTTTACAGGTTCTTAACTTTTAATGTTTTTAATCATTTAATGTTGCTTTGGATTTATTTGCAAGTAATTTTGGACCGTTTCTTTTGGTCCATTCATCATGAATTGCTCACACAATATGAAGGGCAGTGTCCATTATAAAACTGTATAAGAAGAAAAATGGAGCTTTTGACATGACAGTAAATATACATTGTGATGAATGTTGTATTGAGAGCTAGGGGGAAACAGCCAGCCATTTTATGAATATTTAGTTAGTGTATAATGTGGAGTTTAATTCTACAATGCCTAGATGTTTCCTAGAAAGCTGCTCCTCCGACAGCAGGTACTGAAGACAACTGAGGTGAAATTGCTGCTCTTGCTGTCTTGCTCTTTCGAGCCTAACATTTGCCCAAGTGCAGCTGTCTGTGTGCCTGTGTGTGTGTGTATGTGTGTGTGTGTGGGCACTTCTCTCTTTAAGTCTGTGGTCTGTATAATCCTGTTTTGATTGGAGCTTAAACTCCCCCTGCAGAGACTGGTGCCTTGTAGCCGCTCTCTCAGACAGAAGGACCCCCGAGCGGTGAGCTGTCCCGAGAAAGCGCTCTCTTTAAAGCGGTGCAGGGGAGCTGGGAGCGCTGCCATCCCTCACGCCCAGGCACATGCCTACAGCTCCCATCACACCATCACTCCCCAAACCCCCCAACCCACCCACCTTCCCTCACCCAGCACGTCCCAAAACCACACAGGGAGACAGCAAAAAGCGGCCCTGTGCTGGGTTCGCCTGTCTACCATCCCCTGCCATGTGGTTCACTTTATCTCGCACAATGCATTCAGCTCGTAATTACGGTGGTGCTGGTGATGGGGCATTCACTGCTCCCCTTGAAAATATACAGTCTGTGAAAATGTTGACGATGGAGATTTTAAAGCTAAGTGCGACCTGGGAAATCGGAGAAGCCTTACCCGACGGTTAGGATTTGACTGGTCTGATTAACACACACCCTGCACTGTGAACCTTTCCTGAAAGCAGTTTAGGGTTGTGCATCCGATTAGCAAACACAACAGCAGGCTCTCCTGCTGGGCTCTGCTCCTGCAACTGTTCAACTGTTCAGCACTTACTCTGCACCACTGCTTAATGGCTATTACTCCAGACATGTTTAACACAGAGGCTAATCTCTTTTCCTCTTTCTCCCTCTTGAAAGGCAGCGCATCATAAATGTCTAACAGCCTCTCCCAGGACTCAATGGGAATATTCAGCCTCTTTTCCTAATGGTTTTTAAGGGACGTTGGCGAGTGTTATTTACTCTCCATGACCAATTAAAGCCCTGAACATTGAAAAATACAGATGTCGAATTGAAAAATTCAGATGTTGAATTTTGCAGACAGACATGCACACACGCACGCACACACACACACACACACACACACACACACACACACACACACTCAAATACATATACACGGGGGCATGCTCAAAGCATACAAACATTCTGTGTAAACACAGGCTAAAGACACACTGTAGTAAAAGGTTTTGAATTAGAGACTGAACACATCTCCAGCCACTAATTTGGAGGCCTGTGATAGCAGGTATACATTCAGCAGGCCTTTAGTCACCCCTACACACTGCCTATCATTGCCTTAATACACACTGATGAGAGGAAAACATTTGTAATGAGGCCACCGGGGTCAACAGCAGCTGTAGAAAACAGAATTGGCCTCTGAATTACCTCACTGGAATTCGACTGTTCCTCACATGCACCAAGGCGGTGTCAGCCTGGACAGTCTGGGAGACCTCAGTGATATTAGACTGTCCACCGTGAATAAGCCGCTGTCAGAGTCCCCACACTTGCGTGACAAACCAAATTTCTCACTCGACATCCAACATCCGAGAACAGCAGGGCAAGGAGTGGAACTCTTTCATCCCCACTGCTCTTGTTCTTTTAAAGAACAAACATATACCTTTCTAATCACATACACACACACACACACACACACACACACACACACACACAAACTCAGTTACATAACAATACACCTGTTGGTCAGAGGCAGTTTTTAAACACAGAGAGAAGAAAGTACTGCCATAGAGTTTTTTATTGCTTTTATTTATGTTCATTTCAACAAAGCAAGTGAATATCATGAAGTCCAATCTTTATATCTGTATAAGTGTTTCTGTATTGTCTAAGTCTTTAGACCACACCATAACTCTAGAATACTCTTGATTAATCCTGGCATTGTTCAGGCCTATTTTAATTTGTTTTAAACAAATCATTTTAGAATAAAATAAGGAAAAAATGACAATTATGACAAGTTAATTTTATTTGACAGGTGAGTACCACCTCATTATTATTATTATGAGCACAAAATCAACAGATATAAGTCAACGGGTGAAAAAGCTACATGTAAAGCTCCAATGTAACTGTAACATGATTTATCACCAAAAATAACAATTCCTAGAAATAATGAATGGACCTATTGACTATTATGAATAAAATGACTACAACTACAAAGAAGTTTAAGGTCAGTGCTTTGCAGTGTTTGTGGTATTAGGTTGAAGTCGTAAATGCAACATGAGCTAAAGACTGAGCGCAACCACACACCCCACCTATGATTTCCAAGTCACATCTTATCTCTGAAAGACTGAAGCGAAATGACTTGCTGAAAGATATAAAAAAATCAAAACAGCATTTAAACTGTTACCAAATATACAGTAAGTGGTTTGGCTCTAGTTTTCACTGTTGAAAGACATTTCAGTGAGGACGCCGAGCTCTTACTGAGTCACTCTATTATCTGCCAGGGAGCTGAGAGACGAACAGAGATACCAGCCCAGCTGTCCTGTTCAGCTGATTCCTCTAAAATATGAACACCCATAAATCTATACAAATTTAGTATAAACATTGAATGACAATCCTAAAAAAACATCAATCCTGAATGAGTCACATGGAATATGAACTTGGCTAATCTTTGGTGAACCAGTTAAACGTTGTATGAAAACATTGCGAAACAGATTTCAACACTCTGTCACTGAGTCTGACATAACTTCACACTGCAAAAATATTAAAGTATAAATATGTAAAACCATTTGCCATTATACGGACATGGAAATATTTTTATTAAAAGAAAAAATACCTAAGTATCTGAATATTTTTTGTGATGAAGGTTGCTGTAGTTATTCTGTTTTCTGTCAAAATTCACCTCAATAATTCCAGCTGTCTGGGGCCATTACAGTGAAAGGCAGAGGGTTAAATTGTTGCTAACTAAGCACAAATTATGATTATGGTTATGATAATGATAACGATTATGATTATGATTATGATTATGATTATGATTATGGTTATGATTATGATTATGATTATGAATAAATATAATGCAAAGGCCTTTTCTCTTTTGCAATGCACACTCCGTTTTAGAGGATATTGCACACACAGTTAAACATGTTTCACTAGTTATTTTTACTAGTAAAACTGACATCACACACAACAGGAGATTATGAGGTTTACAAGTACAGATTTAGTTCTGGAATTCATGAGACCATGCGGTCCGGCCCTTATACAAGAACAAATGGGGCTTTATGGCCTCTGTGCTTACATAATTTTTCTCTGCTCTGACGAAACTGATTCAGCTCAGTACTGGCTTCATAATTAACTAACGATATGATTCAATTGTATGAGAGTGGAGTAAACACAGAACAGTGCCACTTAAGGGGCGCCCAGATCTGACAGGCAGTAACAGCACATTTAACACAGCCTTTATTATTTTTTACTTTTTGTTCTGGCATCGCTAACAAAATATGAAGGTAATTTTTGCATGTACATACCATCTTGCTGGGTCATTGTAATGAAATCCAGGATTCATTTTTCTGGAGATATTATAAAAGCAGCTCTTTTTGAATGGTGATGATATGACTACTTTAATGCAGAGACTGGGTGGAAGAGTCTGGGTGAGAGTTACAGCAACTTTCAAGACACACACAACTAAGCTACTTAAGCTTTGTTGAGAGGAAAGTGTCTAACTAAAAACATCCAAAGCGACTTACGATCATTAGTTACAGGGAGAGTCCCCCTGGAGCAACTGAGGGTTAAGTGTCTTGCTCAGGGATACAAAGGTAGAAAGTGGGGGTTTGAACCTGTAACTTTGTGGTCATCGGGTTCACAGGCAAGTGGTCTACCCACTAGGCTACTACCACCCCCCATAAATAATTGTAACTAATTATATATTTGTTTTATCTTTGTTTCAGTCAAGGCTAAAAGACTACCAGATTAGCAATGTACTTGGTAAACTATAAATTGTCCTTAAAAAGCAAACCCACCACCCACTACCATATGGTGAATAGGGGCATAGGCTGCACCTAACTACAAAACAAAACAAGAATGAAGATGCAGAAATGTTCAGAAAAAATAGAGACAATTAAGATTTGAACTATGAATATCCATGATGCTTTCTTTTCTTTTACCTTTAAAGGAAAAGTTCAGGCCTGACCAGTAAAAAGTGAGCATGTGAGTGTGAGGTGAGGCTGGAACTGGAACTCTGCCTCACATTCCTGGACTATGACAGTTTTGTTACCCCCCCCCACCCCCCACCTCATATTACTCCCATTCACCTCCACAACGAGCAGTGCTCCACGCTACTCATAGCAGCATTCTAATGTCCCTCCCTCTAGACTCTTAACCAAAACTCCCTTCTGGTCAATGCAAAATAATGTCACTTTTCCTCCTTTGGGTCATTTATGCTAACTGTGGAATAGATATGACCCTTCTGGGGCTCCGCTGGTAACAGTATATTCAATAGGAGTGTTCCTAGTATGGTTTAATAAGTACTGGTTTTGATTAATCTTCCCTTGAAACCTTTTGTTAATGTGGCTACTAGACCCCATATAAAATCCAATAAATGGGGAATGCTTGCCAAACAAAGAGGGGGGAAGAGGGGGAAGCTGCAATGATGGAGTTTTTCATTTTGTTCCTAGCAGCTGGGTTGATAGGTTGGCCAAACGTGACTGTTGTGTCCAAACGGCACTGTCTGCCCATAAAGGGAATTCGCTTATGTGTTGTGAGCGTACGGAACAGTATTCAGCTCAACTTATAAAGACCATGTGTTAGAGATCCTACTAGCAGTGCCTTAGCGAGAGTCCAGAGATGGGTGGTGATGGTGTGGTCGGCTTGGGGCTTTGACCTTTCATGTGATTACGAGACCTCGGGGCCTCTAGGGAAGTAGAAAGGTCTTGTGTGGTTGTCTTGAGTGAAATAAAACAACCCGCTCAGAATGGCTGCACTGTTAGCTGCGATGGTGGTCACAAGTAGGGAACCTTGCCATGGCAAAGGAAAAGATGTTAAGAGCAATATTAGAGAGAGAGAGAGAGAGAGAGAGAGAGAGAGAGCACAGAACGACAGCCGCCAATGCCTCTCCTGAAACCTCAAGCCATTTCAGCCCTGAAATTGCTCTCTGGTGGGAGTAATCTGGACCCAGCATGATCCACTGGTCCACCTGCCATAATGAAACCAAGAAGACCATACCCACAAAAATAGGTCATAAATATATTTTATTCCCTCCCAGTGAAATTTTGACATTGACAGAGTCAGGCCAGGTGGAGGTTTTCTGCGTTATGGTAAAGTTTCTATGATGGAGGAACTGATCCGCTTCATTTTGCTCAAAATTGTGCCAAACAGTCTATCAACTAAGTCTTCCATTATTCTGAATAACGCTTTAAAAGGCATTCTGGAGCTGCATTCAGCTAGAGCAAAGTCAAAAAACACTGTACGGCCTCTCTCACTTTCCATTCCCCATTAACTCCCTGTCTTGCAGAAAGCAGAGAGGGTCACACACAATTACCATTCATTGACGGCTGTATTTATCTGCGTAATGTGTAACTTAGCAACTTTTTTTCCCCTTAATGTGACCAATTTGCTTAAATGGAACGAACTCCGGATATGATAGGCAATTATGAGAATATTTGTCCGTCTTGGACATACATTTAAGATTCCGCTCACTAATCTTGTGTGTGTTGGGTTTTGATAGCTGACATATGGTAAATCTATACTCTTTGCTGGACTCTGCCGGCCTGGACCATCGGAGAGCGTACGTCCACACTTTCCCCTGCAGCTTGTGGTGCCAAAACGTCATATTCAATGAGAGCACTAATGATTCCTGATTTCCTGTGTCCCACAGGGCAAGCGATGCCCCGTTATATAGTTATTGAAATCAACAAATTATTTCAACATTTATTGTCCCGGGCAACGTTATTAACCCGGCGATGTCATAACTTCCATCCCTGCCATCTGCTTTGGAACGAATGTGTCATTCACTCAGTAAGTGCTGTGTATGATGGCCCGATGGTGCGAGAGTGCACACAAACACACACACACACACACACACACACACACACACACACATGGGAGCATGGCCCACTGCTGCTCAGGCCTCACAAACAGCGCTTCCTGTTTGTGGTTTCACTTGTTCAGCCTTTGATGCGCGCCATAATAATAGAACTGAATTGAGCTAATGAAAATGCACTCTGTCAGATTAAAGGAGGCTTTTGACCAGGGCCTCCCACCACACAGATACACATACACACACGCACACATTCTCACACACTTACACATACACATATCTACTCACACATGCACACACACACAGAAAAAGAAAAAATACAGGGATCCTTTGTATGATCCATTGCCTTTAAACAGCCACATAGTTTACAGTAGTGGTTTTCTGATGAAAAGAGTATTGGGAGATGGCGGCAGGAAATGGGGGAACACTGGCTTCTGATGTGTGGACAGACATGTGATGTACTGACAGATCTTAATAAGTGCCAGTCTACCCTAGTCTTTCGGGGGTGGGGGTTTTGGGTCGGGGGTGTGATAATTATGGTAACACTTTATTTGGATGGTCCACTGAAAATACTTTTTAAATGCTCTGCTTGTCAGCTTGTTTGGCTAAATATGTACGAAATGTAACTTTAAGTTGACTATAAATAACCCTAAACCTAAAGCTTCCCCAACACCTAAATATAATGCTGTTGATAATCCACTGGTTTCACCAGATGGTTTGTTAGCTATATAAAGTAAAATTTCTGTTTAATTACTTGTTTGTCTCATTATGATCTAAAATAAATCTCCTTCGATCTTACTTGAAAAATAAAAACAGTTCTGATTCTGATTCTAGATTCAAGCCTAAGAAGAATTCATCAGATCTGTGGAAGAAAAACCTCTTGTGAAGCAGGGAAGCCCCTCTCTCAGAGAAACTCCACTATGGCTACACTGCGAGGCTCTTAAAGAACTGGTTCACTAAATCAGATTTATACAGTTTTCCCTTTTACTATTTCCCTCTTGTAGTTCAGCTGAGACAAGTTTAATTTCCACAATTTCATGTTAGAGCGGTGCAGTGTCTCCATACTCTGTGAATGAATGCACTTCTCTGTACAAGTTAATCCCCACCTCTAGTGCACTGACAGTCTGGCGCTGTGAGATGACATCTGTGAGCAGTTCATTTACTCGTAACCCACAACAGATGGCCCTTTAAACATAGTTAATAAGTTTACATATACATTCACTACACAGCAGCTTTTATGGACCTCAGTCCTGCTTCAAAGTGATGCAAAATGTGTGCATCACAAAGAGGGTGAGAACATTTTTGAACATTTTGTCTATATATTTTTATTTGGGTGTATTTTTATATTTCAACAGAATGTTAAATATAGAACGACATGGTGTTGAGTAACAGAGATTATTCAAGGAAACTGCGTAATTTGTAATGCTTTATAAAATAGCATTATGAAGTAAAGGAACAAAAGTCACATCATTGCTGCTGTTAACTAATGTTTGATTAATTAAATATGCAATTAATTCATCCTTAGGAGTCCCAGTTATCCCTAGAAATAATAAAAGCATGGTATATATGACTGACATATATGATTTCTCTTGTAGTTCGTTAAAACAAGTAGACATGGAAACAAAAAAAGTTGAAGCGCAGACTAGTATATATTGTAAATGTGTGCCTCAGTGTCTAAATATTATTCCTTAAATTCAGTTAAGAGGTATAACTAAAGATAATTCTTTATAAGGGTTAATTTATGTTCTTCTTTTATTCATATTATTCAGCACTGCAGGGAACTTGTAGTTTCTTTAAAGCTGTAAAACCTCAGCATCTGCCATCTTCCAGCCTGGCAGCTGGGAGAGTGTTAAAGGCCACATTAGCTCTACCTGACACATTATCCACCTGACATTTAGTGCTCTCTCTCTCTCTCTCTCTCTCTCTCTCTCTCTCTCTAGCCGCCTTTTCCTCTGGAAATTCTCTCTGTGACTTCACAGGATTAGCTGAAGCTGGAAGTCTGTGGTTGAACTGTCTGAATTTGATATATGTGACACCGGTTGATTCATTTGCTACTGTGCATCTGTAAGCTGTCTAGCAGATTGAGCTTCACATTTTATTTCTTTTCTGAAGGCAATGATTATATAGTACACCATGCTGACTTCACTGGCAATGACTGACAGCAGACTGTTCTGGAAATCTGGCACTTTCAGACAGGGAATGCGCTTCTTAAGCTCCATTTTTCTTAGAGGCAAACAGTAGGCATGCACATATACAGTATGAAGTCATACAGTATGAGAGGTTTTTTTTTTCCCCCCTGTCGTGTCCGGCAGCTTAGCAAGAAGAATGTGAAGCTGGATGCCATGATGTGCCAGACACCTTTGCTTTGCCAAGTGGGGCTTTAACAGTATAAGCCCCTC
>JBBPCZ010000007.1:17984443-18022715 GCA_037974445.1 Brycinus macrolepidotus | reverse complement strand
GGAGCAGTGTGCGGGGATGGTACCTTGCTCATGGGTACCTCAGTAGTGCTACTAGCAGTCCTGGGATTCAAACCCACTACCTACTGATCGCAGGTGACATCACACACACATGCACTTGCACTGTACCAGACAAGTTTGGCTATGCTGTTAAAAAGTTCAGACCCCATGTTTTCTCAATATATACAGTAAGAGGCAAAAGTTTAGACACACCCACTCGAGCAATTTTTAAAAAACAATTCCACAAAATATCTGCCATTTTATATTCTTTTAGAAATTAGACCCCTCTGTTCGCCATTCCCTCTTGAAAATAAAGGTGCATTAAATGGTTATTTTATGTAAAAAACCTTTTTAAAGTTCAAATGTAATACTAGAATGGACTATGAAATCAGTAAAGAACCTTTAACCTTAGACTTTAAAAGGTTCTTCACTTACACAGATCTCTTTATCATACATAATTCTACAGGGAAGCACAAAGTTTTTCCTATTGTTTCATTAAAGGAATTCTTTGTGGTACCCTTTTTTAAGTAGCTTTAAGAGGCACCTGACATGTAGGAACAAAGAAAACACACACGCTGAGACAATGTAGGGGGCTATTTTTTAACATTACATCCAATAATTGTGATATAATCCTTTTTGTATTTGTCTTAGAAGCAAATTTCATTGGCATTTGAGTACAATTTACATTAAAATGTCTTTAAATATCTGAAGAATGTATATTCAGGTAGTCAAACATTTAACTGTTAATGTCAAACCAGTTTGGTTGCAGATAACTGAATTAACAGATTTGAATATGCCATTCCTCTGCAACCTTAAAGGTAAACAAATAACTAGCAGGAGAAATTCATTTACAGAATGCTTCATATTTTAAGAGTAGCAGTCAAATCCCAAGGCATATTAACCTGACATAATATGTAAATATATTAGGCACAGTACATTATTTATCATCTAGTAACAGCTTGGTGTGGATGAAACACACTTAAGTACCCAAGTTCACAATAAGTTCTTTGTATTTTCCAGACTCAGTAGCTACTGCCAACACTAGAGCAAAGACAGACTCACTGACGTGGCAAACATCATTCTCCCAAACAAATATGAAATTTACACCAAAATATCAATGTGCAAAGTAAATGACTATCAGTCTTAGTTTTACAACAATCCAAGACATCGAAAGCCTTCTGGTGGCTACTTTAATATTTACAGCTACACTGTTAACACTTTAATTGTACCAAAATAAATAGAACTTTTTGGAATTATTTAAGCAATTCCAAACTTTTGAACAGTATACTTGTATAACTGTGACACTGACAGTGTCAGAAATGATCCCCGAACTGAATGAACTCCTCACTCCATTCCTCATGCTCTCACACCAGTGCAAATGCAGTGAAGCGAGAGAAGCAGAGGAAATTGCATAATGCTAGTTCCCCTCTCAGCCAGTCTTAAACCAGGCTTAATGCAGCCCAGGTGTCCGCAAAGCATGCTGGGAAAGCGAGGACTCTGATGGGATCCAACAGCAATCAGTAGCACAAAAACCATAACAAGCTGAAAAAGTGTGAGCGTGTGGGTGGGTGTGCATGTGTGTGACGGGGGGGGAAATGGAATAACAGAGATTAAATCTAACAATATTAGAAAACTAGCCAATCTTGGAGGTTGGTATGATGGATAGATACCGGTGGGCACTTTTTATGGTTCACGCAGGCACACGCACGTTCACGCAGACACAAACATGGCGAGAGTGCGAGGAAGAATGCTGCAGAAAATGATCTCCTGTGTTGTCAGATTTCAGCGCTCAGCTTAATGTCCCCTTATTGCCCTCGTTCAGGCTGTTTAGCACGGCAAAATGAGGCAGGCCAGAGTAATGTGTGGCACGTTTATCTAAAACGAGCCTCTCTCACACACAGACGGCTGCTTTGGCTCGAACAGCTGCCCGATTGCCATTCCCAGCACAGCACTGTAAATTCTTTGAAAATGATTTTCTTAAGTGGAAACAACCCTGAGAAAAGAGCGCGGCTTGTGCTTTTCGGTGGCACACACAAAAAAAAAAAAAAATGTAACTATTT
Source organism: Brycinus macrolepidotus (assembly GCA_037974445.1). NCBI lineage: Eukaryota > Metazoa > Chordata > Actinopteri > Characiformes > Alestidae > Brycinus > Brycinus macrolepidotus. Next base: position 18,020,658 of record JBBPCZ010000007.1, on the reverse strand, counting down.
CACTTAATGTTCCAAGGGCAATTTCCTGCTATTAATCCAATCACACTATTTTGGGGACTAAAATGTTGTAGTTTAGCAATTTGGCAGGATGCGAAAATGCTGTCTTCACGCAATGGCTTGTTATTTGTCCAGAGAGGCCCTCAAAACCCTCGGCTCCCACAGCCCGACAGCATCTTAATTCAAGCCTTCGCTGTTCAGGCAGCTATGACGATTTCCATGAGCCACATTTAAACACACAAAAAGTGCTGAATTTCTTTGATAAATGTCACTTTCTATTACAGTGAGTAACAGCAAGGTTATGACTCTATGCAGACACAACATACTGCACAAGAACATCTGGACCATAGGCTTTTCTCTAATTGCCGTTTAAAGAGGTCATTTCCATCCGAAACAGTGTTGCTATGCGCTTCATAAACAGAGCTTTTGCAACAATCAGCTCAAGATGAATTACATTTGATGTCAATAAAGCACAGTTCTGCACTTTCAAAGGCCTCTAAAACAGACCAGAATGCATGTTTTTTTAATTCCCAGCATTAGAACAATAGCTTGTCTCATTAAGCTCTATATCAGTGGTGTTCAGCTCTGGTTCTGGAGGGCTGATGCCCACTTAACTGCCAGGTTTGGTGAGTTTGCTTGAACACACTCTTTAAAAAAAAGTGCCACAAAGTTGTTTCTTTCCCACAAGAAGCACTTCTGGTTCCTATTTTAACACTACAAGATGTATGAGTGTGAAGAACATTTTTAAAGGTTTAAAGAACCTACACAAAATGTAAAGATTTGATACCAGTTTAAGGATTCTTAAAATCCTTACATGATGTGAAAAAGCTTTATCACATCGAGACATCTTTATAAAAATGGTTCTCCATCCACTAAAATGTTCTTCCATGGCGTTGTTCCATTATTTTTAATGAGTGTACGTGAATTATCAAACTCCGCTGCCTCTTTAGGACCAGAGTTGAACACCCCAGGTCGAGCTTTGAATATGGCAGAGTTGAGTGGGACATCACTTTCTACAAGCCCAATGATTATGATGATTATGTAACGTAAATTTGATGGTGTATGGGTGCTCAGCAAAAAACAAACTGACAGTACACTGATGCCAAGGAATTTACAGATTACAACTCACTGTGTTTGGAGAGTTATTTTCCATAATATTTCATAACTGACAGCTAGAGGGCAACCCACACCAACTGAAAGCCTCATCACAATTCAGACAAGGCAATACCTGGAACGGAAAATTAAATCAAGATATATAGATATCTGAAACTCTCTCAGTCTGATTTTCAGCCATGTGTGATATTGGCTGAATAATCAGTCATTTGAATTAATTTGTCAGCCAGTCAACCTTGTGGAACTGCATGTGAGGGGTCCCTCCAGGCTGACAGGCCTTTAGTGACAGCACACTGAAAGTAGACAGCAGTATCTTGGATACGTGTGGGGAAAGTGAGTAAAATATATAAAATATATCCACTTTAAAGTTATTTCAAGGCTGAAGGTTCAAGGATACTGTACATGTACAAACAATGGGAGACAAGACAACAATTGTCCATGGGCCACGGTGCAACATTCAGCAACATTTAACATTCAACAAAGTGCAAGTTACAGAAACAATACAATCAACACAATTAATAGACATCACAGCAATGTGTATTAATCTAACTGTGTAGTGTAAAACACATTGCAGTGAGCCAGAATGGCTTTTAATCTGTAAACATTTGTTAAACAAACTCTAACTGCTTTTCTTTTATAGTCAATGGTTACCATCTGCCAAGAGACCCTCATTTTCACATGAATTTCAACAAACAAAAGAAGGAAAATGCTAACTGAAAACAACATATGCACATGTGTGAACGCACTACTCTCATGTTAGTCAAGTCTTCCTTAGTCCACATGAGAAATCAGGAGTTACCACTCTTTGGCCAGGGAAAGCACACATTCCTTTAAGCTTGTGAACTGACGTGTGTGAGAGCATCTGTATATCATTTCCATGTGGCTTTTTTAAAATGAGTTTTCACAAATAAGATCCATCACCCTTGCTGAGTCTTATCAATTGTCAGGAAGAGCAAGATTACGTACAATAAGGTACATTTTAGTATCTGATATATTAGCATGGAACAACCTGCACCTTCAATTGGAAGGTCATATTATACATAAGTATGTCAGGTTTTTATGGAGCATTTGCAAGGCTTGACTTTGCACTTTTCAACTTTCATGTGATCCATCACTTTCTGTTAGCTTTCCACCTCCCCTTTCAACTTTTGGGCATGTTAATCTTCTCTCAAGTGCCATCAAACACTCTTGAGTTCCCTTTCAGTAATGATGAATGTTTGTAACAGGTGAATGAATTCCAGTCTACATGTCCAAAGGTACAGACTGGAAGATGTAAAATGCACACATATCCTAAAGCTGCTTTGAATGTAGTGCCTCATTTAGCCAAAGGATGGGTGTAAGAGTGGTCATTGGTTACAGTTATACACCATGTATAATACCCATGACAAATGCACTCTTTCAAATTTGAAGAGCAAAGTCTTCACACCCCACCACTCCATCTCTGCCTTGTTACTCAGCCCTATTTGTCAGTCCTACCTCTGGGAGTCTCAGTCTTCTAGCTTACTTACTTACGTAGAACTCAAGGCCAAATTTGCTTGGCTTTTACAGTCATACATAGTCTCTTCTCATACTACAGCCATATGTTGAGGGAATGGTTTGAACTACCACATAGCCTTCATACACTGAGAACTGTGGTCATATTTGTCGTGATATCATGATAAGAAGTGTTCAGATCATTTCTAAAGAAGAGCAAGAGAGAGGAAAAAGGAGCAAGAGAGAGAGAGGCAAGCAAAGTCAACCTGTTATCAGAGAGGCCATGACCTAATGAAAAGAGAGCTATTTGGTCTGCTGTCCAACCCAAAGTGACTTCATCTGGATGACTCAAGTAGTTCAGGAATCGAAAGGCCTAATCTTATCAGTGCAGCATGCGGTTTAAGCAAATCGATGGCTGACCTCAGGAAGGCATTACGAGAGAGCGGTAAATGGGCCTCTCTGCGAAGGCTCTCCGCTCCTTCTGTTCAAAATCTTCTCATCTTTCAAGGGACCAACAATTAATAACTGTCTTCTCCAACCCCCACCCACCACTACACCCCCCCCCCAAAAAAAACAAAACAAAACAGGGAGAGAGCAATGAAGTGAGAATGAGGGAGAAAAAGAGGGAAAATTGAATAATTTTGAGGAGATTGGGGATAGGCTTCAGGCACGGTAAAGCCAGCATTTTTTTTGGCGGCTCATCGTTTTCATAAACACACCAAAGCAAAAGCCATTATTTGTGCACGAAGGAGAGGACTACTGGCGCCAGTGAGATTTGATTTCAGTGGCAGAAATTGGATTAGCAGCCATTAAGGGCCTCCTCACACATACATTTATAATGCCGTGAAGGGGAACATAGCTACAGCCAGCTCCCCTCAACTCACACTGCGGACTCCTCTGTCTGGAAGAGGATACACAGTACTGTGTGCTAGTGGACCTGTGTGTGTATGTGTGTGTGTGTATGTGTGATGGTGTGTCAGAAAAAGAAAAAAGTGCATGTGCAGTTCATATATCTTCCACAGACTTCCTGATCCTATATATCTCCTTGTCTTTCCATGTATGTGAGAGCATGTGCATGTTATAAAAGCACTTCTATTACATTTCCATGGTTGCGAGCAAAAACAACAAAATGTAGAAAAAATAGAACTTTTACTTAAGGTTAGAATTAAAGTTTACAAAAGGAATAAAATATAGAAATGGACATATATCATCACAAGCTTTTTTTTTGTATTAGTAATCGAGTAATCTAGGTTCTGTTGATGATTAAAGCAGTTATCTGAAACATGCAACCATTTATTTTTATCCGTATACAGTGGTACCCCGCATAACGAACACAATTTGTTCCAGCAGCACGTTTGTTATGCGGGGAGTTCGTTGTGCGAAACACAATTTCCCATAGAACAATTGGGGGGGGGGGGGGGAACCCCTAAAACATTCAACAAAACAGGGAATGATCTTAGGTTTTTTCTTGGGGTTCACACTTTACAGAAACTTTGCAGAAAATTTGCAGTTTTGCTCAGAAAAAGGGGAGAAGTCAGTAACCTGTTATACATATGATGATTAAACTTAAACAAAGTAATTCAAATAGTAACTGTTTAAAATGATAAATTAATGAAATTCACCAGATAAAAAAATAAATGCATTACACATCAAAAACTGGATTTATGTCTTTTTCCAACAGAGAGAGAGAGAGAGAGTGAGAGAGAGAGAGAGAGAGAGAGAGAGAGAGAGAGAGAGAGAGAGAGGAGAGCATGAAAGAGGACTAGAGTGAGTACGAGTTTGAGATGACTGATAACAGAAAGGTGAAATGCGAGGATGGAGGACGATCCTGGAGCAGGAGTTCATCTTGCCAGCCGGCTGACAAGAGACTTTTCTGCAAAGCTTCACTTAGCCTAACAAGATTACTCTGGATCGGACTTCTCCCTTTCTCTCTTCCCCTGCTGGACTCTGCTTACTATCAGGCGTGGTGATTTAAAACACATGCAATCCAGCCGAAAAATAGCCATGTACAAATTAGGTGCGTCATTATTTTCTCATTCTACACAATGGCAGAGGAGCTAATGGGAGATTAGGAGCAGGTTAGTACACCATCCTGACTTGCTGAAGCTTCATTTTACCAATGACAAGTGAAATGAAAAAAAAAAACCTAAAGATTAGCATTGTTAGCCTATGATAGTGGCAGAACATGTGTGGGTTACAGATGAATAATCTGAATATTGAATTTATTATATACTGCACTTGAGCAAGTTGTATGGATACTGAATTTGAAATAGCCTTTAACATGAACTCTAAGCTGAACTGTAGCAGAACAGTAGTCAGCATCAAAACGACAATAATTCACATTGTTGCTGTCATGTCAGAGCCTCCGTTTGTGTCCAAAGTTTACCATTTCATGATAAACTGATGAATAGAAATGGTCTAAAATGACCAGCATAAAATCCTTACATTAACATACATTTAGTTTAGGAGCACTTTTTTCTTTCACATAAAGTTACTATTTTGGACACGTGAGACACTTTATGCATGGAAGTGAGTCTACAGAAGTGGGCTGGTATCCATCATATGGAGGAGATTCTTGGTCTGTTAAGGCACTTGGTCTGTATCTCCCATTCCCACAGGTCATAATCACCACATAATCACAGACATTAAGTCAAAGCGACCGGACTTATATTATAATCTTAAAAGTGTAGTCGCCTTGACTTACTACTACACTTGACCTACTACCATTAGACTTTTTAAACAGCTGGATGACAGAAAGCTTTCACCGTTCACAGGCATATTCACAACTGAATCACCATTGCAGTTGGGTAATGCTACTGGGGCCTCAACACAAATATCTAACTGGCCCCCTTGAGCAGAACCCTGCTCCCAGTGCTGTCATTATGGAGTTACAGCAGCAGATGCCATGACTACCATGAAGAGGCTGATACAGAAAACCCAGAGAGAGAGAAGGAGAGTTCAGCAACACCACAAATGTGGTCTGCTATCTCTCGGCCTGACTCACCCCCACATATGTCTGTAAGTAGATAGAGCTCTGGTCCTGAGTCCCTTTAGAAAATGAGACATAATTAGCTCTAGTTACATTTAATTACTGGCTAAATGTAATGTCGTATTTCTGACGAGTGACATAAAAAGCCCAGGCCGCTTTATCAAAGAGCTCACGAGCGCTATTTCGGCTGTGTGTGTGTGTGTGTGTGTGTGTGTGTGTGTGTCTGTCTGTCTGTCTGTGTGTATGTGTGTTACTGTCCAGGCATAAGAGTATAACAAAAGGGTTGGCACGATTCTTACTGATTCTTTACCAGTGACATCAACTAATAAGAAAGGGGGAGGGTCTCCTCTCATCACTGAGTTTGAACACTAAAATCAAATCTCAGTCCTGTTTCTTTATTTTGTTAAGATTAGTAAAACATCTGTTTCATATTTGCATATCAGTGTAGAGCAGTTTGCTCACAAAAGTTATCCAAAGATCTGTGAAGAATGACTGATTACCCTTTTGAGTATTGGCAGTTTCTGGGGGTCTAAGTATGTGCTTGGAAACAAGATCAGTTAGGTGTAGTCACTCTGCAATCTTTAAAGCAGAGTAAAATTCCAGACCTTTCCAGTAAAATTCCAAAATGTCTTTCCTAGGGTACTGTAACTGTAAATTTGAACCTCCTCATGGTTGTCATGAAAATGGACAAAAAAATCCACTCTGCCAAGGAAGTGACCTCTTCACACCGCCATTACACAAACCATTTGAGCGAACATTTGTTTTCTATTTTACCCCCGAAGCTGCATTTCCTGCAAGTGATACAGGTGGTGGGAAGCACGGCAATGGCCTGCCTGTGTGTATGTGTGAGTGTGTTTGTTTTCCAATAAGAACACTGTATTCCCCCTTTCAGAGAAGCTAGTTTTTGATGGTTCTAATTGGTGGAATTACACACACACACACACACACGCACACACACACACATGCATGCACACACACAAACACACACACACATGCACACACACAGTCTGTGGACTCCTCAGCATTCTCCTTCACAGTAATAACTCAAAGCCAGGTCCAGAAATGACAGACAGAGTGGAAGGGCGTGAATGTTTTGATTGCTTGGTTAGGGGAGAAAGGGGAGGCTCCCAGGGGCTGTTCAAGTGCAGCATTCATAAAACCAGAACACAGGCACATGCCCACACACTGAGAGACAGTCACATGTGTATGTGGCACTGCTGCTACCAGGGATGTTTAGAAAAGATTGACACTGGTGTATTTGCCGCACCTGCTTTGAGGCTTCTCCTCTCACTAAGTGTCCCGATGTGCTCTGTTGCCTCTGTACCCCACAGGGAGCTGCTGAGGGGGTGCAGGAGGAAATTGTACAGCATGATGTGTTCTTCATATCTCATTCCAGTGCAAGGCCCTTCATCCCTCTCACCGAGGGGAGAGAAGTGGAGGAAATCTGCCTCTTGTCTGGAGGAGGAGAGCCGGTTTTCCAAAAGAGGAAGTGGCCAGGAGGCCAAGGGGCTTCACCAAATCAGCTTATGCCTCCACGCTAAAGCCGAGGAGAGGTATGGGATGGGAAAGCTGCATTTCTCTTTGAGAGCGTACACTTTGAGACGACGTAGTCATGGCTGTACTCCTTTTCCTACCTCCATTTTAGATCTCCCCAAACACCTTTCATCTATCCAAAACCTTGCGCTTAAAGTCATTTCCTTTAGAGAGTATCCTAAAAAACACAGAAGGAAATAGATCCAGCTCCTCAGTACAAGCAGTAGTCAGGCCACGAGAGTGTGCGTGTTTGATGTTTGGCCCTGCAAGGTCTAGAGCGAGCAATTCTCGTCAAGATGAGACAATTGACGCCACTCATGTGGACATCTGAGTGAAGCTGACGGCTTTTATCATCCACCTATGGGGAGTCTAGAAGCAATCCCCTCTCCCCAAAGGCAAACACTGAGCTTTCACAACATGTGGCAAGCATTTTCCACTGTGTATGGGCACTTTCGCTGCCTTTGATTGCCGTGTAATTTCAGTCTGTGATTTCAAGGTTTCACCTAGTAAAATAGAAACCTGTGGATTTGGGCACTCTTGGCACAGAGCCGCTGAAAGGATGAACCAAGGTATGAAGATGTTAAGGAATGTAGGGCAGTCAGAAGGCCTATTGCCTATAAGCCCTAGCAAAGCCCAGCGGGGTCAGGACTCCGCAAAGCACCACCGGGGAGAAAAATATGAGCGTGTCAGGGAAAAGATCCAACAGTAACCGCAGGGTAGCGGGGATTTGTCCAACATCCAGGTATTATTCAGTCTAAACACATGAGGATGGAGGCCAAGCACTTGGGCAGAGGTTGAGAAGGGGAAAAAATACCATAAACAAACAAGCACAAAAAGAAAGAGAAAAAGCACACTGACCAACTCTGGGGATTTTTTTTACTGCAGAACGTGAACGTTAGGGAAATGAATAGCATTGTGTAAAAGCCTGCATAAAATCTGCATGCAGAAAATGATGTTTCATACCAAGAGAAACAAGCAAACATTTGGACTGAACAGGTTGACTTTTCAACCCCTGCCGTTTGTCTTAGTGTACTTAGGCTGTAAATCTACTTGCGCGTGAGAGTTCCCTGCAATTTATTGTTTTTGCATGAACGTACTTGATTAACCTGACGCAGACGGAGTTAAAGCTCACCCAAGCGTGCCACACTCAACCACCCAGCAGTGGCACGTCTTTGTTTTGACTGGGTATCTGTTTCACTGGTCCAGCCCTGTGGGGATGTGAGCGGGTCAGACACTACCACTTCCCTCCGGAGTCCCAGTGTATCATCATGTTCTGATTACAAGCTGCAATGTCTCTATAGAGATGCCCAAGAGGGAGAGCCCCATAGAAAGAGAAAAGGAGAGAGAGAAGGCAGGAGACAATGAAGGAGAGAGGAGGGACAGACAGAGAAAGACAGACTGAAAAAATATAAATTGTCCTTGACAAATGTAGCCTTTGCTCCAAAATGTGTCCTGTTTGTCTGCTTATAATAATAATAATAATAATAATAATAATAATAATAATAACTGTACTTCTTTGTTATTATTATTGTATCTTCAGCGAGACAGACAAACAGAGATTGGGGGGCAGAGAGAGAGTGAGAGAGAAAATAGAAAGGTGAGTGAGAGAACGTGTGAGTGAGTGAGTGAGTGAGTGAGAGCGAGAGAGAGAGAGAGAGAGAGAGAGAGAGAGAGAAGAAAGAGAACCAGATTGAATGCCAGAAAGACAGACAGACAAAGAAAAGAAGGATGGACAGAGATGGAGTGAGACACAGAAAGGGGGAAAGGGGCAGGACAGGAGCTTCTTGAAGCTAAGTTGGTCCAACTGGGCTCCAGATGTTGATGGCCATGCTCTGTGCACAGAAGGTGGTCTGGGTCATGCCAATGTTTAAACTGAAACAAACCCTCAACATACACACCATAAAGTGTTTGTGTGTCTGTGCATGCATGCATGCATCTATGTGTATGTGTGTGCATGCATTAGGACACATGTTTACTGTGGACTAAGCGGAAGTGTGCTGCCTAGCCATGTGTGTAAAGCATGGAGATGAAAGCATGTGTGTGGGGCCCCAGCGAGCGCTGACAGTGGGCAAAGGATAGGGTCTGGCTGGCAGAAGGACCAAGTTCACACTCCTTATTATCATAACATTTGTCCTGAGATAATTTTGGCACAGGAAAGCACAGGTTTAGCTCCAGTCAGAAGCACATGTACAACTCAGACTCCATAAACGAGCAAATCAGAATGCAGTGATGCCTTATATAATAAAAGATTGATTTCTTTGCCTTGTAGATTTAAGTACCGCACAGGAATCCCAAAGAGCCTATTCAGGAAAGCTGTTTCCAGATATGAAAAAAAAAATCCCTCCCCAAATGATCCATGTTTCTTTGGGTTTGAAAGGGTCGGATGACGAAGATGCGGACAGGGGAGCTCTCCCTCACCCCGAGCCCTCTTCCACACGAGTCCACATGTTTATGGCTCATGCCTGTGGTATGACGATGGATTCTCCATATAAAAGCCAGCAGGATCATGGGGTGTTTCAAATATTGCTCTCCGAAGACAGTTGCTGACAGAATGACAGGGGTCTTATTTATTCTGGTCAGGGTGCAGGGCACTTTGCGGGGAGTTAATCAGAAGAATGTAACCATGGCAAAAGAGAGAGGGAGAAAAAGTGTGTAAGAGAAAGAAAAAGTGTTTTTTTTGGGGGGGGGGGGTAGAAGAACGAGAGAGCGAGAAAGAGAGAGAAAATTGCTGGTAATCACTCTTGGAAGATTTAAAAGTGGCAGAAGTTTTCAGAGGCCCATACATATAAAACAGGTGAAGATTTTTACTATGGTATGATATTTGTAGCAGAAAGGAAGAAGAAGCTGAAAAAGATTATGCTGAAAGTAGGAGAGCACAATTGGTTAATAAAACATATAACATTAGTCCCTGCATAGTCTAAAGGCAGTTATCTGTTACCTCTGTTCCTGATTTCTTATCTAATTGCAGATTTTCTCTTTCTAATACAGACTTAGTGTCAACCAGTCAACTAATTCCTCTAAATATAAAAGTAGACAAGTAAGACAAGTAAGAATTTTCCAGAGTCTTCAGAACTGAACTTTAAACAAAAAAGCCTTGCACCGTTCACTGATCAACCTGAGCCAGATCAGAGCGGAGTCCAGCTTTGTATCCGGCTAGCAGAAATGGGCCGAGGATTCCTTTCAGCCTGAATAAGTGAAGACATTGATTTTCCAGAAACTAGGCACCCTCAGGACCGCCAGTGGATAAACCTCGAAAGCCCCAATCAGTCGACTTGGGCTTAACCCCAGGATATCGGCAACAAACTCAATCCTCTCTCTCTTAGTCCTTTGGATTTAGATTCTTGGATCAAGATCCTTCAATCCATGAAATGATCTCTGCTTGACTTGATTTCAGGAGAAATTCGGCAAACACGGTTCAGCAAGCACAGTTTACTTGTGCCCTCAGGATGGACATCTGATCTCACGTCCTCCAAAGGCTGAGATGTTTAAGCCGTGGATGGAGGGGGAGTGTACTGCTGTTGCGTTTGCAACCACACTGTGGTGAGTTGGCACTGAGGTGGCTCCTGCCTCAGCCCCGCAGATTCAGCTAATTAAAGGAAGATTAGTCCATGGGCCCACCAGTCACAACAGGCCTGGGCGTGGGGCATGGATAATCACTCTGCCACGACGACAGCCAATTAGCAAGCTCCACTTGCCCTGGGAAAGAGGCATGCCCCTGCTCTCCTGATGGTCACACTCTTGGGTTCGGCCCCAGCTTGTGATATTACCCAGGCACAGGGCTGGTCAATATGGCCAAAAAATCTCATCCTAGACTTGGTCTGTTACATCTGATTTAAAAAACAAAACCACTGCCACACTGCAAAGACCACACAGTCTTTTGTTTTGCCATAACATCCTCATGTTCAGATGTGTTTCTTTCAAATTTTTGTCCTGATGTCCAAGCTAACTCTCCTAATTGTCAAGCTGGTCTATTCAGTTGCAGGTGAATGGCTTGACTTCTTCTACTCCACCATTTAGCAATTAAAAGATACGCATCAGCACATAGTGTACTGAAGCAGCAAATGCACAAATCCTTGTATAAATCTGCTAATCTGTTTTGTGGAACAGGTCGCATTTTATCAATATTGAGAAAAAAAAAGGTTTGGTCTTAATAATTCTAGTTATCATTTTATAGCCAAGTCCTAGCCAGTCATTACTAAAAACTACAGATTTCATCCAGGGTCATAAGTAGGGTTTCTCCTAAAATAGGCCTCAGACTTACATGAAAGGCCTAGCAAGCTGACATTAATCAAATACATAAACTGGAGCACCAGCTCGCACTCTCACTTTAACTCTCTACTAAGTGCATCCAAGACGTTTCACTCAGTGGAGGCTATTTGTTTTGGATTTGTCAGGCTAGTGCTGTGAGAAATGTATTAGCTGTCTAAGAAGGGTGCATCTGTGTTAGCTTGATGACAGGGCAAAAAGAATATGTGTGTGCTTGACACAAAGATGCACAAAAATGGATTTGAATTGTTCTTTTCCAGTCCAAACTGAGAATGTAATTGACATTGCTGAGAGGAGGAGAACTATGTCTTTTTGGCAGAACCCTGAAGTGCTCCAGTTTCCCAGCATAAACCTAGAGAATGCCAGGCAAGGCTGTGTGCACATGAAAACAGATCTCCATGAGTACTGTCTCTTTGTCATGGAGGGGCAAGCCTTGTCCCGCCTACCACGTCATGACAGATCAAAAAGCAATTACTCCTCTATGGGCATCACTTCACCATGATCTCCCATATGGCTCTCAGGCTGCACTAGCCTGATGACTGGAGGGTATTAGGCTTCTCCTCAGCTGCAGACCCCGTCCATCTACTGTCACTAACGCTCCCACAGAGCAGTGTGGTTAAAGCAGCAAAGCTAGCAGCAACAGCTGTCTCTGTGCCAGGTGTAAAGGCCCCAGCAGCCCTCACTCTGTCCACACATGCTGAAGAGCCTGCCTGCTAAGTGCAAACCAGCTGCCTGTCAGCCCTTAGTCCTGTTCACTAGCCTGTAAGTGAAGATGAAGACATTGGACCCAGACGCTTGTGTGTGTGTGTGTGTGTGTGTGTGGGTGGGTAAAGGGGGTGAGTAGCTATGGTTAGTCATGTTTGAGTCAGTAAATGAAGTATATTTTCAGGGGTAGAGCGCAAAGCTTTTTGGCACAATAATAATTATAAGAGAGTGAAAAGTCACTCATCTAAGACCTTATAAATGGCCTTAAACTGACAATAGCCCACAATAACTAGTAGAAAAGGACATTATTTAAGAACAAGGAGGCAGATGCTACATGTTTCTCCTGTTACACTAAAGTAGTATTTCCCAACCCTGGTCCTGGAGGCAGATTTTAATGCTTTCCCTGCCTTAACACACTTAAGGGGTTGTTAACGAGTAATCAGTAAAGAGTTGTTAATGAGCTGATTAGTTGGATCAGGTGTGTTGGCAGCAGTGAAAAAACTCAAATATGCAGGGCAGTGTGCCTCCAGGATCAAGGTTGGGAAACACACCACTAAAGGATCCTAAATGCTCCCTGGCTTTGATGTAAGGCCAAAGGAAAGGTTTTAATCGGTATAGAACCTTTATTTTATACCTTTTTAGGGACCCTCAGCTGTTCAAGGTTTCATGCTATTGTCAGTTCAGTGTACTTAGCAATGCCACAACCATCTGTTTTCAGGTGTCCAAGAGGACATAATTGTCTCTCTTACTCTCTGTGGGATAGACGGCCTTGTTTCCCCTTTCACACTATTGATCAGTGTGATTCTAGCCAATCACGGGCATCTGCTCACTCATGTAACAGGATTCAGCAGTTGCCGCTCTTCTCTGAGCGTGTTAAGTTGTCCAGTGACATTGTGTGAGGGACAGAGATATGCAATAGTCATAGGGTTTCATTTGTAAGTGATGAGGTTTTGGAGCACTGAGGTGCAAAATGCTGGAACCTACTAATGAGCATGTAATGAAAGTTCTCTTAGATGGATTTTCCAATTTCAATATTTAAAATCTTATAAATAAACAAAAATGCACTTTCAAAATAAGTGAAGTATTTAATATTTAATTTTTAATATTTTGACCAATTAGAATTCTAGTTTTACCAAAAGTCATAGATATGATGTGTGTGCGAAACGTTTTTGACTTCAGAACAGGGCAAAAGCTTGTCATGAAATAACAATCTCTTCCAAAACCATCACCACTGCATATGGACTAAAAGAACAAACAGCTATTCAAAGCACGAAAGCAGACCTCCCGTTCTGAGGTCGGTGCACATGTTGGCCCTTATGCTCTCAGGCTAGTAGCACTGTGTGATAAAACACAGCTAACAGGTCCAAACTAATCTCTAAACTGGGAGAATTTTTTTTTTAAAAATGTTAAAAAATCTCCTTTACAAAAATAGTCCTTTTGGTTCTCTAAATAACCATCCACAGAAAAATTATTTAGATAATCAAAAGTGGTTCATCAATGGCACCAAAGAACTCTTTTTGGTGCCTTTACTTTTAGAAGTACATGGCAAAGAGAAATCCATTGCTCTACACAGACCCCAGCCCAGAACAAAGGCACTCGAGTAACCATATCATAAGTCATGAAATGAAAATGCGTCTCCTTCTCGTATGCCCTGCATGTCACGTCTGTGTGCCCAACTCTTCTCAAAAGCATGTTCTTTTCTCCAAAGTAACTTAATATTAATGGTCACACATGCATGATCAAGTCTGTCTTCATTGTGTTCTTTTCTGCCGTCTGAGAATGTAAAAGCTGCTTTGCTGGCATCAGCAAAATTAGCCAACACAGTCCAATGGCATGTTTGTGTACAACCTCAATCGCTCTAAATCCAACACCGGGGAATTAATGCAAGATTAAGCAGGCGTTTAGAGGTAATGACGTTCTAAGATCTTTACACAACAGTTAATATTACTGACACGAAATAACCCAGTGTTGGGACAGGGGAGGTGGTCTTGGGTTATTTGTAGCATCAGAGAAAACTCCTGCTCTGTGAGGCTGTTGCGTGTAGAGTTGTATAGTTGGCTGAAAGGTAGAGCTGGAAACATCAGTCACATACTGGAAGAAAAGCAAATGTGCTGACAGGACTGCTTATAGAAGTACAACCATGAAGACATCCTTCTCCAGTGTCTCCTCTCTTCTCCTCTCCTCTCCTCTCCTCTCCTCTCCTCTCTTCTCCTCTCCTCTCTTCTCCTCTCCTCTCTTCTCCTCTCTTCTCCTCTCTTCTGGCCAGCGAGAGATTTGATGACAAGGGCAGAGGGAGGTGCAGAATGGAGCTCAGCAGGCGTTTCATTTTCGCAAGCAGTCGAGTGGCTATTAATAAACAGTGTTTATGGGCCCCGCAGCAGCCCACCCCGGGGAGTCCCACCACAAACTGCCAGAAGGAGGCTGACATGCCTGCGGGGGACCGTCGGCCCGGCAACCGACTCCCGAGCTCCGACTCAGAGCAGCCAAGCACGGCTGATTTTATACGCCTGGTGGCTCCTGTAGAATAGGAAGTTTAGGTACTTCTACTGCATCATCAGAATGTTTAATATTTCATTAAGGCACAGAGTTACATGTATTATTCTCCTGTAAGTGTGTCAGGTCGAAAACATGCTCAGGTCAAGGCAAGAGGCTGGAGATCTGTAAAATCTTTAAATGATGAGTAGTGTTATTTAAGCTGAGAGTAATGAAAGCTGGATGATCGGATAAACAACGCCAGAAATAGTGGACCTACTGCTTTTTTCCCCCTTCTCTGATTTCCTGTATCTACTTAATCCATAGCTAAGGTCTGCTGTTACGTAACTCAATACTTATTGTAAAGACGGGTGTCTAGTGTCTGCTGTTTGGTGTATTATGGTACAAGTGATCTTAATCCAGTGCCTGGCTCTTCAGTCTCCTTCTGCCTCCCCTTTGCACCAATGCAGTGTTGTCTGCTTGGCACTGTGGCACACGTACACACTCACATACATGTTTATAGTCTGACCCTAATCCTATTTATGTCCCTAGATGTAATTTGTTGTATCGTCTAAGTAAAGCTGCTGTATTAGGTAGTGTTCAGGGACTTATTCACAAAGTCCCTGGAATCCAGTGTAATTTAAGAGGGCAGCTGGGAGGAATACTACCCAAGGAAACTGCATTAATGAAGCCTCTAGACAAGCACTCTAAGCTCTACTCAGTCCTTGTGGCCATTTCCTGGTCATCTACATATGACTTTTCGCTAACAGTGTCTGACTGTTCCTAGGGCATCACTCCCAATGTGAAATTTCTAAAACCCATAAAAGAATCGGTTCTCCTTACTGTTCTTCTTGATTTTAAAACCATGCCGAAACATCAGGTTTTTAATGGCTGGTTGGATAGTGGATATGAGCTCTTTTTTTTCTGTGATATTATCTGTATTATCTGTATTATCTGTATTATCCAACTATGAATGTAAACAGCTTGTGAGAATCTTACAATGACTTTGTGCTGCCGCTCATTTTGTCATTGCATTTTCCCCATTTTTTCAACTCAGTTTAGCTGTTTAGTTGTGTCCAATTCTACCCACTAGCTGGGGCTTCTTGCCTATTAAATCAAAGACTTGTAGAATTATGAAGTTTGCAGAGCAGTGACTTACAAAATGATATCCACTCATTGGACACTGTCTAAAAATCCCGTGACCCCAACAGCTGGATCCTTCATGCAAATTTACATACACGCTGTCTCTGACTCACATTATCCATATCAGCAGGGAGGTAGTTTCCATAAGCTGAGCTGACAAGTGTTTTGTAAAGGGCTAGAAAAGGAATGGCTCCACAGTGCATTCAATTAAAACTTTAACAATGGCCCTCAATCATTAACCTCATAGTAGATAATTGATGCCAGAAACTATGCATTACAATGCCAGCTTTTAATTAAAGAGGACTATTAAATATTTTTGGGAAAGGTCAAGCGAGAAGAAGTAAATTACTTGGGAAAATTCTCAAGCTGAGCCAGAAAAGGGTATAGGAGGGAGATGTGCCAGATTTCCACCCCCAAAATCTCCTCTTACTCCTCCACTACTGATACCATGTCCTATCTCAGATTTATTCATTTGACTTGCACAAAGACACCCTTGGTTCCAGTTCGCCTCAGACCATTTGCACAGAATGCCCAATCCGTTTATAATCTGTGTGTATCAAAAAGACAGTGGTTGGAATGTTGACCATGACAAATGGTTATGAAATCGTAAGTGCTAACTCCTAACCAAAGGCTTTTGGTTTTCAGTAATTTCTCATTGGCTGCTGTGAAACTGATGACCTTCAAAAATTAAAGACATTAAGGGAGACAACTAGTCCCAAAGGAGGAAATAACTGAATAAATACTGATATATGAGCCACCAGTCAGGCAGTCCATAGTCTTTCACTTCTGGGCTCCTGAACTGCTGACGCTTCACTAAAATGCAAGTCAAAAACACACACAAAGCACTGAAAGTGGAAATTATTGAATGAAAATAGCTAGAGTTACAGGATGTGTGATCCTACGCTGACCTAAAATTGAAATTACATGTGCATTTGGTGTGGCAGTACCATAACTCAAAGACCACAAGAGATATAAATGTATTCAGGTGAGTAGGACTGAAAATACAGAGGGGGGAACAAAACCCAAATTAATTATTTCTACATATCCAGTCTGATAAGCCCCCCATGAATAAGGCAATTATTTTCATTAGCAAGTTTGGCCCATCTGTCCAAATCTAAACACTTTATGAAAAACGTTTCTTTGGCTGTGTTTACAGTCAAAATATTTTTCCACAGATTGGAGTTCTCTTTTAGCAGTGAAACTACATGCAGAACGTACCGCAAATGAGTCTCGAATAGAAGAGAGAAAACAGAGGGTGCCATTGAGGAAACCTGCACTTCGTACTCTGAGCAATTCCACCGAGAAGAAAGAGGAAAAGGCAAGAAAAAATATACTCTGGGTAAAATCTAGCAAACTGGCTAAAGTGAGCATGGAAAAACATTAATGTATCATGCATGAAAATATACCACTGGGCACTCAATCCAAATAGAGAGATTTGAGGTTAGACAGGACAGTGCAGGGCAGAAAAACACAGATTGTGATTTAACAGGTGAGTGTGGAGCGCACAGACTTCTCCTTTTCTAGACCCTTAACAGGCCTCTGACTGCGAGAGAATATGAAATATAGCTCCTCAGCATGGAGTCTTAATGAATACAAGGCCGGGTTCTGTTCTGCACCATGGCAGTTTGTGTTTACAGCGTTAACGGCACACACACACACACACACACACATATACACACACACCCATGCTGAGCATCTCACCTCTCCGGCAGTGTCGCATGGGCATTTTGCATCTCCTGGACTCAGCAATCGTAGGGCATGGTATTGTGTCCTTTGGTGGTTTCTTCACAATATGCCTGGTGCGGGTTTCCAAGCCCCATTTAAAGCCACAGGTTTTGTTTCTCCTGGTGCACGTTCCCCACTCGCTCCACTGGCCCACCTCACAGCCCTCTGAAGGGAGGAAAGGGCAGGGATTTAACAACCAAGGCACAGTAATAGTCATTAATGTGTATTAAATACTTGCTTACTTTATTGACATGCATTGTTTTGTATTGTTTTTTTGTGTAGTTTCTCAACGCCAGTATTTATCCAGTGTAGGCTATATAAAAATCATAATTATACCAAAATGAGGTTAAATTTCATTTTATTACATTTCATGACTAACTGAATTGCTTCCTGAAGAATCGTAGTCAAAGCAAATTGTGCAGTCAGAGATCTATGGCACTCTTTATGCCGCTAATCTGCATTTAAGGGCCCAGTTTGTCTTACCTCCACACTCCATACTGTCCTCCAGAGGCGCAAAGCCCTCGGGACACTTCTCGAAGCAGCGGGTTTTGTGCAAGTAAAAGCCAGGCTTGCACTTTGTGCAGTGCTCTTTACTAAAGCAGGTCTCACAGTTCTCTATCCTGCATCCTGCACAATGACAAGAAAGAGAGAAAGAAATACTGCTGAGTATATGAATCACTATTTCCTCATCTGGAACTGATCTAAGTTAAAAGAAGGATGTGAAAAGATAATGGGTAAAAAAAAAATGGGTTTGATGCTCGCAAACGTCTGGTCAGAGCAGTGGGAAATTGCAATGTGCTTGTTTCCCCGACAGAGGTTTTTGGCTGGGAAGAGTGGGTGTGTGTGCTGCTGGGATTATACAAACCTCCACTGCTGGGGGTCATGAGTGAATATCTGCCTGTGACCCCTTTTAGCAGCAAATGGAAAACAGCAGAGCATCAGGAGATCTCGGTCCAGTTTTACTCTTTCACATGTGTTTGAAGGAATGGGTCAGATGCTACCATGATTTTTGCATTTCATTTAACTCCTTACACCCTAAGACTTTAGTTCCACTCTCATAACTTACATATTAGTATTAGAATAGTTCATTATGTACACATACGAGTTTCTGAATGATACATCTTAAAATCAATAACTAAATAAAAAATAGCAATAAACACAACAATAAATAAAAAGATAGAGTTACTCTTTGGGTCTGACACATGGCAGCTGATTAGCAAACAATATACATTATTTCCCAGCCAAATACTTGTATATCTGAGGAATGATGTTTTAATCCAAACTTTGGTACATTTTGGAATTCTCTATTCTTCCACTGAATCTGGCTCTGATTTGATGTCTTTCATTGGAAAGGGAGGCGAGTTGCAAACACTTGGAATCCCCTGTCAAAGGCTGGTCACTGTGCTTGGTCAGGAACTTCACGCCACACCCCTCCTCCCACGCTCCACCCTGCCATGCGCCTACATGCCACCGATTTCTGACTCTGCAAATAGCATGTGAGACTGAGCCAAATTACATGAGCCACACCAACAGGGCGACGCACTGGGCCCTATGATTAAAAGGAGTCCCCTCGAGCTGTCTAATTTATCATACTCTTTAGAAGCTCAGTGAGAGGCTGATCGTCTGATAGGGCTTTGGGTTTCACTTCACAGTCATTTCAGGCCTCTTCCTTGCCTCTAAACTGGCCATACTCATATCATCTGTGCCATCTGGTGCGCATTTCATTGACTAGAAGCTTATCTCCTGTTTGCAGGGGTGCACGGATGTTGAAGAGATTTTTTCATATTCCTAAAAGAAGGACAGACAGACGGAAGCTTTAGTATTTTTGATGCTCTGCTGATCTAGGGCAATCGTTCCCAATCCTGGTCCTGGAGCAAGAGTGGGAAAACATGGAAAAACAAATAATATGATACTTGCAGACATGTTCACAGTGCATAATGCCTATCACCACCATGTTTAATTTTTTTCTGGGTTTTAACAAGTTGGATCAGACACCTGGACTCTTGGAATCATCTGGATTCAAACTCCCTTCATATTTCTCTCTCTCTTGGTCTGATCCTGTGTCGTTTTCCCAGTGTTTTGCTTCATATCAACCAGCCTCATTGCTTCCTTTTGTGACAGTGTGTAATGCTATCATGTTAACATTAATGCTATTACGAACATGTAACTGAAATTTAGTCAAGCGGATGTTTTGCAGGTTCTGATCATGTGACCTAAACCATGATAAACAGTTAAGTAATTATCAAGATGGATATTTTTTAACAGTTCTCTCAGTTCTCAATGAGAGATCATATTTTCAAAAGAAGAGATTAGAAGGCAGAAATAGCCTCAGCGTTAAAGAGTTACGTCTCTTCCTAATGAAGCATGTGGTTGATCACTGCGTGACTGACAGCATCCATAAAATGCCCAGTAAAGCTGTTTTGTAAAATAATTTATAGTTATTATCATTTCATGCTGGCATATGGCCCACACTTCACAATCCAGTGTGTTTTCTCTCCTCCGACACACTCGCATCCATTCATCAAGGGCTTGGTGGATTGATGATCTGGATGAGACATGTTCCTTCAGGGATGCAAGTGAACTTTTTGAGAAGGTCCCAGGAAGGTCCCTTTTCTATGCTGCTGCACATCAAGGGAAACCCTACCTTTCTCAATTTAAACCTTAGAGCCAGCCTCAGCCATTGCATTCTGCTCTCTCACCCTCAGCCTAACCAATCTAAACAATCTCACCACACATTTACTCTTCCTCACACACACACGTTCACATGCACAACAGTCTGTATAGTTTCCTGTTCTTCTATGCAAAATCAGTGGTTGCCTTTCTTGACATATCACTAATCTCGGCTACAAAACTCATAACCACCACCACTATCATGTAACCCTCGCACATTTCTACCTGTGGAGTAAGAAACCAAAAATAAGCAGAACGTGTGTGGCAGTAGCAATGTCCAGCAAGAGTTGAACAGAGGCATCTGAGGGTTTGGAGAAGTTTTTATAATAGAATACAATGAACATTTGATGCAACACAAAGAGTAATAAGACAGGCCCAGCCATTCTTGAATATCTCATAGCTTCACTATGGGGCATGAATGTAAAACATGCAGTCGAGGGTAAACAAATCCTCTTCTCATATCTTTGTCTCCAGCATGCCGTCTTCACACTGTCCCACCACCAGACACCACAATAACCCAGCACTGTTTGATAAACATGCGCTTTTGCTGGTCAAGTTACGCTGTGCTGTAGAGATCTTGGCGCGAAGGGAAGGGCCACACAGAGGGATGTGGTGTGCTTTTGTTTTGCAGCGTAATGAGAGCTCCGAGCAGCACAATGTCCCTACATGTCCAGCACAAGACAGCGACCAACAGCTAATAAATCAGTCCTATAACTGGAAAGCGGCTCCTCTCCCCTGGCCATTAAACACCAACACTGGCGAGCCTGTCATCACTTGAAAATCTTTTACTTGAAAGACAGAAAGTTCAGACATCAGCAGCTTGAGCAACTTAGGAACATTTGTCAACAATAGTCCAGATGATGAATCTTGAAAATCACTCAGGCTAAAACAATATAAAATATCTGAAGATTTTTTATCTAAGAAAAAAAAAAAAATTTAAATTCATTTTAGATCATCCCAGGCTGTCAAGTCGGTCATGGTCTATCTAAAATTAAGTAATTCCACTCCACTGACAATTTTATTTTGTCCAAACAGGTTCACTACTCTGGTTTTAAAACACAGCTGTTCATCTCCAGGAGAACGAGAGGCGTAGTACAAAGCATGTAATGCCACAGCTGTGATTTCTTGTCAAGAATAATTGTTAGCAGGCACCTACACTCCCAGTCAAGTCTGGACAAATCTAACACATAAATATTTTCCATCATTTTAAAGACATTTTGATCTACAGGGTCATGCTTAAAAGCAATATGTGAAGTCAATGCATATGTACAAAAACCAACTGTGAGACCAGTGCAAGTTTACTGAAGTGAAATAATTTCAAGAAAGAAATACTTTAAACGGAAAGAAAATTTGAAAAATTCTTTGCAAATTTTACCAAAAGAGAGAACACTAAAAGGGTACAAAACTGTATCAAGACAGAGCAGGGCTAATCTCTAGAGATATCTAAAACAGAAGATATTTTGATAAGTGAAACAGTCTATAAATAGGTGCACCTAAAATTTTGACTGTATGCTGTTTAATATGGAGCTGATTCAAAGCTGCTGTACAGTTTCTGCATAGAGAAGTATTGTTGAAAGATGACAATCAATCTGTTAAGAAATGGTGACAATGTTTTTGCAGACTGAATCTTACAATGGAAAAATCTGACTGTATCATTTCATAAGGCAGTATAGATAAAAAGAGTTATCTTGGGCTTGTGGCCCCTGCAGTGACCAGCCAGATGTCTGGAAGAAGGTTGTGTATTCCTGCAGGATTAACCTCTGTGCCACCTTTAATGTCCAGTCAAGGTGCCTCCAGGAGGCTAATGAGGAATAATGAGGTCATCCGATCTGGCACAGACATGTGAGAATCTGATGGAAGTCCAGTACAGTCAGGGTGCTGCTTCTTAAAAGCTTTTATCTTTCCGTCTGGACTTCAGCACAATTAGTAGGAGGACAAAAAACAACAGAGGTCCAGTCATGTTCCCTATATCTAAATACTTTGCTCAGTGTTGATCATTTTTGTTTTTGGCACTTTTTGGCTTCATGTGTTTTTGGCTTTCATTTGAAAGTTGCATTATCAAGTTGTAGCCATCCTCTAATTCTAACAGGATATGCATATAGTACACAAATAAAAAGGCAATAAAGCAGTGTAAAATTCATGCTAATGAATGTGCTTGGGTTGTTTGTAACTATAAATGTTGCTCATAAAAAACAAGTTGACAAGAGACCTACAGGTCAGTTCATCGTAAAAAATTAGACAAAAAATTGGACCACGAGTCATGGGGCGCTTCCAGTAGACGTCTGGGACAGCAGGGATGCCCGCGCTCCAACCAGTTTTAAACCACCGTGCCGAGGTGAGGGGAAAATCCAGCCACATTTTTCCATTTTTCCCTCAGCAGGCCCAGCTGAGAGAGCCTGGCTGCTCTGACCTGCTTTTCTTGACAGACTCTGGTGAAGGCATATCATACAGTCTGCTTGCTCACACCCAGTCATGTCATCTGGCAATGCTGAAGGGGTGTGCCAAGCCTTCTGGGGTTTTCCCTGGGGCTCTTCAAGGGACACTGTTCATCGTTCCTGTGAATATCTCTGTGCTAGAGAGGCTTGTTGGTGTTCCCATCATTCACCAAGATGTGAGGAGAACAGAGCAAATGACAAGCATTACAGTGTTGCTGGCCTACACTTCATAAGCATAGAAGACTGGTCCATATGTTCTTCTTCTTCTGGGCATGCCAAGACAGCTCAAATCCAGCCAGGACGGCGACAGATGAGCCCATGAGATATTCTCACAGATCCACAGAGTGTACCAGAATCATTTAGCAATGTTTCTTGTGCAGAGGTGCTGATGGATCAGGAATAGGTGCCTCTCACTCTGTCTGGCACAGCCTGCACTACGGTCTGTGCAGTTACCCAGGCCAAAGGCAACCACTCCTCTACAGGTCCCAAATGACATCACTGTGAATGGAACAGCCCATTCATAACCACAGGGTAAAGGACTCTGGCAGCTTTGGAAGGGCATTTTGTGGGATTATGTGCTGATTCCTTTATGGATTTTAGGTACTACTTTAGGCATTGGGCATTTTGGATGACTTGCTTCCAACTCATTTCCAAAATGCCCCTTAAATATGCTGATGTTTAGAACAGAACTGGGGTAGAGGAGGGGCCTGGTCCAAATGCCTGCATTTCACATTACAAACAGTGAGAAAGTAGCAAGAGTTACAACAATTGTATTTGGTAACTGATTTTTACAATGCAACAGGCAATAAAAAGAAGTAAAAAAAAAATGGGATGAACAAAATTGCTCTTGACAAGGGGACTTTGTGGCACTTATGCTAGTTCTGAATGAGCTGTGACATTTGAACCACACTTCTAGGATATTGCCAAACAAAGACTTCCCTCAAAAAGATTTTCATGCTGTGAAGGGAGCAAGAGTGGGCTTCGCTGAGTTTCTGCAAAGGGAATGATGTTTGGCCAATAACGGAGTGTAATTTGCATTGTTTGGATTCTAACATTTCAGCAAATGAAGAAGAATGCAAATGCTGTAAATATAAATTCACATTTATATTTACAGCATTTGCATTCTTATCCAGAGCAACATAAATCTGTGCTTTGTAGTCCACAAGAAAATATACCCCTCATACTAATAAGCTGAGACCATTAGCAGCACTTTTTTGTGTGCCTTCATATGCACTTAAATTTATTAGGCACTTGTTTCTTTGCTGTTCAAGAGCTGAAAGAATTCTTTTTTTTCCCACTCAGTTTTCTCCCTACTTTCATGCAGCAGCTAGGTACCACCATCCTATCCACCCAGAGAATGCAAGGTCAATTATGCTCTCTAGGACACCCAGCCTAGGATGACTATCCCATCATCGGGGATCCAACTTGTGATCTTCCGATGACAAGCTGCACCATTGGGATCATCTGGAAGAAAATGTTATGACTATACAAAATACAGCTGGTGCCCTGGTGTTTAGGGAGTTGCCCCTCTGATTGGCCGATTGTGGGTTCGAATCCAAGGACTGCCAAAGGCACCACTGAGGTACCCATGAGCAAGGTACCGTCCCCACACACTGCTCCCTGGGCGGCGTGTTCCTGGCTGCCTGCTACTTCACTTGCTGAATGGGTTAAATGCAGAGAAAGAATTCTGTTCACACTGTGTGCTGTGGCATGTTCACATGTGACTATAAGAGGCCACTTTACTTTATTTCACAAATCTATGATCCAGATTTCACAGAATGATTTAATGTTGCTCATGACAGGCAGACTCTTATAGACATAATAAGCCCTACACGCAAAGAAATAGGTGAGATGAAGCAGGTTAATGGGGACCATCCAACTGCCCACGCTTTCTCTCAGTCCCAACTCTCAGAACAACCAAATGCTCAGTGTTGTCGAAAACGTCATTCAGGTGTGTCGGGAGGTGGAATAGAGAAAACATGCAGACAGTCTGGAGGTCCCCCAGGACTGGTGTGGGAAGTGCTGAATTAGACTGATGAGCTGATAAGTGCTTAATGACTACTGCCAAAGTTATTCATGGTATCTGAATCTGCATTTACTGCTGTTGGAAACTGATGTCCATTGCAGTGCATCCTCTGTTGCTTCTCTGTATGTTCTCTGTACATTTTTCCTAACTTCTTCCAACAACCTATTTTTTTGCTGCTTTTTGAGGAGTGTACCTCTGTACATACTTCTTGAAAACAAAAATGTCCAGAGAAAAACAAGGTTAAGCTGGAATATCAGCATCCTGATTTCATAAAGTGCTTTATTTAACAAAAGCTACATGTTTTTTTTATTTTTTAAACTGAAAGAGCAGCTCTTTTTGGATAATGAGGTTAAGGTTAGTGCTAAGAATAAGGCACAATATTTTTATTACACATAAGCAGAAACATTTACATACCTAACACATTTTGTACATATCTTTGATCCCATGTCCTGACATTGTATAAAAACAAATCTGTGTGTGTTTGTGACATAGTGTTTGTTAAAACACAGTTAAAATGTGGAAGAAGTCATCTGGGAGGAAAAGAGAAAAAAGGGAGTCTTCGAGATCGATGAGCAGAGGGCTTCCACTTGACAAGGCTGTGGAAAAACTGATGGTACCAGCTCACTGTTTTTCTCGTTCCCTCTGAGCCCCTTTTCCAACTTTTATCTCTCCCTCTCTCCCCATCTAGCGCTCCATCTCTTTATCTGGTTAGCTTCAGTGGCAGTCCACAGTCCCCTCACTTTGGCCCATATCTTCCCACATAAGGAGAAAGAGAGTGGCTGGAAGAACCCGCTTATGTTCTGTACTCATGGGCGAAGCTTGCGCCTGTGGAGAAGGGTGGTCGCGATGATGCTCACCAGAGGACACTCACAGAGCATTCGATCTGGTGGAAGTGAACTTGGGTTGCTTTCAAAGCAAAGCTTGCCCCTCTGGCTCCTAAGAAAGAGTCGCTGACAGAGTGTGAACCTGCCATTCCTTCGCTTTTGTTTTTGCTTGAGCCTGGCAGTCTGCAAAGCATTTTTCAATGAGATAAGATCACACAGACACACTCGAATGTAATAATAAGCAGCTGCTCCTTAAGTGAATTCAGAGCCTGTTTTCTGAAAACATAACCAAGTCTACGTAATTCAGCATTCCAGAGTTTTGGATAAGCAAGGCCGATCTATGCACAACTGATAGAGGAGAAGCATCTTGTAACGGTTGCTTTGTGTGTCGTTCCCAAAATCGCTTCCAGTGACCCAACGATTAGCCTCGATAGAACATCCCATTATAGCTGACAGACATGAACGGCTTAGCTGAGATGACAGAAAGAGCGTAACTTAAGGAGGAGGGTCAAATGCGAAGCTGGATTATGAAGTCATGACTGAAATTGTGATCACATCAAAGTAGGCTTTGTGTTGAGATCTGATGGTACATGACAATGTGAGGTTTTGTTCTGGGAGAAGTTCTCCCCAAAAGGAACCCAGATTAACTTCCCACACATCAGTTTTGTTTAAAGTCAAATTTCACAGAGGACAAGAAAGGGCCGGAAGATCCAGAAAAAAAAAAAAACGTGATCTGTCAGAGAACAAAGTGTCTTTGGCCTTCTCCCTGATGGACAACGATGGCTTGAGGCTCCTCCGCACGCTGCTCTCGTGGGGATTGTTCACTTGTAAGTGTAGGAAGGTTACAGGCTATTCCACAGGGTGAACAACCTCAATTTATACCACTGCCCTGCAACCACAGTGTTATCCTAGTCATATTTCCCATCTATTTTTCAGCATTCACTAAAATTGGAAGAAAAAC
This sequence comes from Brycinus macrolepidotus, assembly GCA_037974445.1. Taxonomy (NCBI): domain Eukaryota; kingdom Metazoa; phylum Chordata; class Actinopteri; order Characiformes; family Alestidae; genus Brycinus; species Brycinus macrolepidotus. The sequence continues at coordinate 17,994,326 of JBBPCZ010000007.1, read as the reverse complement.
TTGTACTGGAGTAGGGAAGTGACTTTTTTCACTGGGGTGTCTGCAGTGTGTCTGGGTTATTGGGCCTGGAGGTCCTGACACACTCCTCTGGGGCCCCGTTTCAGCCATGTCTGTCAAGATCTTGGCTCACACAGCCCAGTGGGTTCAAGTTCTTTTCTATTTTCACATGAAAGACTCAGCCAACACCTCAGGCTTTCCTATAAACCTACAAAGCCCACAGTGTCTCTGGCCAGATGCAAATGTTAAAATAAGGTTAAGATACTGGCCAGTGGGTGAAGAGGAGAGGATATCCTTGATATGTTTTTTTTTTCTTTATTTTTCAACACAAAGTATTATTTTGATAAAAAGAAAACATTGTTGTCCCCCGTCGCCATTGTTTTAATATTCAGAGCAAAACTGAAAGATTGTGTTAACATAGGTGTTGTCTGGTTCAAGTTAAGAAACCAAAATAATCTTGAGACATGGTGAATGTCAGAAAGCCCTTAAAATTGGTGTATTTGTCAGGTTCAGTAATAAAATGTTCAACAAGGGCAAAGAAATGATGCCATTCTCTGAAACCACAACATATAGTTAACAAGCTCAAACCTAAATGTAATCTTTCAGAGTAAGAGTAATGATGTAGGGCTGTAGATTGGACAGATGTCCATTTAACTACATTTTTATGCAAAATTTATTTCATACAATTTACCATCATGTAACAACAGAATTATTCAACTTCTTTCAAAAAGTAAGCAGTCAGCTACAAAAATAGAATCAGTTATTTTTAACAAATCATAACCACTCAGGGATGACTCTAAATGTTACAAACAGATATTGGAACAAAACATTGTCAATAACTTCCATATGTATATTGCACCAATCAAATTCCATTTAACTTGACTCCAGAGAAACTGCATTGGATCCAGATGTCTTTAAAGAGCTCATGATGTTTGGACATCTAAAATCAAATTGTGCTATTTGTTTTAGGCACTGCACAAATAGAGAATTAATTGTCATTTTTTAGATAATCAGTACAGGGAAATGTCCCTCAAATGCATTTTGCAAAGATGTCTGTCTGTAGGCTCTGCTGTCTTTAGGCAGTTTGAGTGGAATTTGATTTGGATTATTTCTGAATCAATGCTTTAAATTACTGCTGCTAAAATCCATGACATGCTGACCAAGTGGTTATTGGTTTACATTCAGTAAAACCAGTGTGGAACTCTAAGGGCCTTCTAGGCTAATCTTTTCTGGAAACTAAAAAATACAGTGAGTCTGTAATTTAGTACATTTTTATTTAGTAGCATCAGCATGATTTTTGCATTTAAACTCTGAAAGTGTTGCAGTAATTCTCCTATGTTAAGTTTTGGTTAGAAACAAAGCGGTCGAAATCATTGGCTCCCCCATTGGTTACGTTCTTAAGAGCTGAACTGATGTCCTAACACGTCAGCTTAATAACCAACATATTTAGAAAGTGACAGAGAAATCAACCAATCACATCCTAGATATGTCACTGACTGTGAATGCGAGTGGTGGTCAGACTAAGTTTACAGTTGTTAGAACTGTAAAACAGTGGCAGCAGCTCTGTGCCAGGGCTCTTTACTTAAAAAGGTCCCTGTAAAATTCCAGCATACAAGGTAAAATGTTCACACTGTATTCCGGGTGGCTCTTGCAGATGTCTTGTAGAACATCTTACCTGTTTGATTCTTGAATTATTTATGCACCTGTGTTAAACACATCACCAAGAGTTGCTGTGTGGTATGTGTGTGTTCAAATGTACTTATGCAATACATAGAAACAAGTCTTACTTGAGCACATGTTGATCTCTGGGCCACGGGTGCCGTAGTAGCCTGAGGGGCAGACATGGAGACACTCTCCGTACTGCCGCATCCTCTCTCTCCTCAGGAACAGAAAAAGCTTGGGCTGACACGTCATACAACCGTTGTCCTTCGAACATACTGAGCAGCCTTTGCAGATTGGATAAACATAGCTAGCTGAAACACAGGAGAGAACACACACTTAGTGCTTACTCACCTGATGACTACATGAAGCACACAAAACATTTCTTACACTTGAAGAGTATTTTTCAAATATAATTTTCCACAGTTACAATGTATAATCAAAGGACACGAGGCAGTGCTGAAGAGCTAAACCACTGTTAGTCATGAATCTGTCAGAAATAATCTGGTTCAGAAAAAAATCTCATTGAATCAAGAAATGTCCATTCTTAAAACTTTGGCTAACCTCTGCCATAATTCCAGAAAAATCCATTTTGAATGTGAACAGTGCACTGATTTGATTCAGAGCTTAACTCCCGAATGCAGCGTTGAGACAGCCGCTGAAAGCCCAAAACCGCAGTGACTACGAGCCAGATCGTGTTGCTGATGGAAGACAAAGGAGCCAGTAAAAACCAGTCTGTTCCACAATGAACGCCTCCTAATGTAAACTCCTTAGTGTCCAGTTTACAGGAAAATGTCCTTGGGCGCACACAATAGCTGCAAACGAGAGACACTACTATTGATTGGAGCCAAGTTTTAAATATCACATGCCGAGATAGGGTAACAGGCCTAGCTGGACGACCTACCACAATGCTTCATAAAATATCATGCTAGGGATTGTGGGAGAAAGAACAGAACATGGTTCTGAGCTGAACTCTGCTGATCTTTATAAACACTTTTTTAAAGATCTAACCACCCATGTAAGTGTGTGGCATTTGTTCCCCATGCAAACGATATGTGGTGGTAACGAAATAATTTTGCAGCCAGAACTGAGATAACAGCAATCAAAATATATTTGCATTATAAATGGAGAGGTATTCCCCATGAAGTTCATATATATATATCAGCTGTACAATTTAAAAGCAGAGTTCAGTCACCTATACTGAAGCTGAGCACAGTGAAATAAAGTGCTATCTTAGCGCACCAAGATCTATCATACACACCCACAGTCGTCCACATGATGTAAAAATATGATATATCAGACCAGGCCACCTTCATCTGTTGCTCCATGTTCCAGTTCTGATGCTTATGTGGCCATTGTAGGTGCTTTCAGCAGTGGACAAGGGTCAGCATGGTCCTTGGGTGCCAGTGACCCTGTTGCAATTTCACCGGCCTTCCTTGAGAATACCCCAAAAGATTTGATGTTTTGGAGATCTAGCCATCACAATTTACCCTCTTCAAAGTTGCTTACACTAGCCCATATTTCCTGCTTCCAACAGTGCAACAGTGCAACATTATCTTAAGTTTTATTTGGGGAACTTTATTAATAACAAAATCTCATCATACAAAACTCATGAATTTGCAGTCTGGCACAGGTTTCAAGCCTCAAGCTTGAAAAATAGATATGCTGGTCTTCTTGATAAAAAAATACAAAAAAAACCCCTGAGGGTTCATTTTAAGAGAATAATTACACTCAAATTGCAATCGCAATACTTTCTCCCAAATCATTCAGCCCTATACACAACCAGACTACATCTGCACAATATGAGTACTATGGTAATAATGCTACATGCTACAGTGTTATGCATCCAGTATATCATAAAAATAAATTCTGACTTAAATGAATGTCTTGATTTATCAGAAACACTTATCTGTGATCATGTTAGAAGCTTCTTTTGAACTGTGCACCTTTCTACAATACTGTAAAAGTGTGTAACTGAATACAGTCCATACGTGAACTGAATACAGTCCATACGTGAAACTACACTATATCAACATGCAGTGTGACTCTTTCCAGACATGCAATGTATAAACTGTGCTGGATATATTGTTGCTCAAAGTAAATAGTGCAACTAATTATGTCATTACATGTTTTGTTAGAGCAAAACCAATGTTTCGGTGTGTGCCTCCATGAAAGTTAAACCTAAGAAAATATCAAAGGCTGCACGGAATCGTAAGCATTGCTAACGCTGACACCAAAGGAGATTATACAAGTGTTTTTTTTTTACACAAGGTAATTGCAGGGTTACTTAAACGAAAACAAAGAAAGATATATGTTTCTCATGTTCTGTTCTCTCAGTCAACGTGGGATAAGGAAACAAATCATACACATTTTACCCAACCGCATCGTACATACATGCAGACATATGGTATACAGTTTGGATGTGTTTATAGTAACCTGACATTGCAGTAAATTGACAAAACCGTCCTCTCCCCAGCCTGAACCCCTCATACCTGATTGCTATCATGGCATGGAGAAGTAAGGAAATTAGGACTGGCGTGAGGTTAGAAGTTATTTATTTCTTTCCCAAGCGTGGCGTTTGTGCATTTGCTCAGCATACTAGTCGCGGTTGGTGTGGTAGTAGACTGTTCCTCTTTTACCCAATTCTACAATCCTTTTGCCCATTTTATCTTCATCCAACCACCGGCTCGATTATCCATTTCAACAGCCTCCATCAGTACTTAAGGAATAAGCCTTAGTTTAAGCAACTCACCCATTAAATCCAATTCTTTCACCCTCCTGATTATTATTAGCATGACTTGTCAGTCAATGCCCGCGTCGAGTTTGCTCTTTGCGAGGATTTGTTCTGCTTCTTGCTAATTGTGCAGCATTTTGATTGGGTCTGTGTCAATGGCACATACAGTAGAGACTTTGGTCTCCCCACATGCAGTTGTTACAGATGGAAAACTGGAAAGCAAAGGCCCAGCTGATGGCTGAGAAGATTTTTAGCTTTCACTGTGATGGGAGTTTGGAGCAAGGACCCGTCTGAGCACCGCTTCCCCAGCTCAAACCACAGGTATGTCAAATAGGAGGAGCAGATTCAGTGCGTCTCGGCCAGGGGTGTCCAACTGCTGCCCTAGAGGACCCAGGGCTTCCACGTTTTATGGAAATCTTTTCACCGCCAACTGATTTATACCTGAGGCAATGGAAGCTATAACCAGACTCTTTTATCCTACCTAGTATTTTCATCAGTCACTCAAGAGGATTGAATTCAAGCTCTTAACCAGAAAATATGACTGCCTTCCAGCATCACTGTCAAAGATGGCCTTTCATATTCAGCAGACACATCGTGACATAAGAGAGGAAACAACTACAAGAGCCTGCATCACCAGCACTTACTTCATACTCCACACTCATGTTAACATTTAGCTGGAGATGAATAGCAAGCTTGAGCTGAACATGAGGCAGTACTGGAGCTCTTAGTGGGCAAAGCCTCATGAAGACATCAGCAACTGCCACTCGTGCTACACTGCATCCAATAGAAACTGGGCAAACCAATCTGCTCTCATATGTAAACAGCTTCTCTGGCCATGTTTTTAAGTCACAGTAGAGTGCTAACAATCAAAGCACACTGGTCTCATGGAATGCCAGGCTTCGTGCAAATTACAGTGCATAAACCTAATTTGGCTGTAAAGAGTGGGTTTTGTTCCAAGAGATGTGGTAGTGTGTTTTTTAAGCCATGCACTGTCCTGTCGCCCATGACAACCTGCTTATAACGACTTACAATGATGGCATGTTTGTACTGTGGAATTCTCCAAATAGCATTATTGCTTCTAAGCAAATCATGGACCTCTTTTTGTACCTTCCACATTGGGCTAAAAGATGACTTATCATGTGGAAATATGATAACTTTTAAGTCTACATTATAAATGTTGTTTTAAGTTTAAAGTGGGACATAGTAAGAAGTACCATGGAGCTAGAACATAGAACATTCACAAACAACCAAACATCAGTGTACCCAGGTAGGTAAGCACAGGACAACACAACCACAACTAACCGGCAGACTGGAACACTGCATTTCTAGTTTAAGAATATTTTGGTCTTATGGGCAAAAATAACATGCCTGGACAGAAAAATTGCAATTACCTATTTCCTCCAACTTGTTTAACCTTACAAAAAACATCAAATCGATACATTATCAATACCGAATATTCAATTTTCAAAAAAGAGCTGAGTGAAAATTAGACATGCACAGAGTAAAGTGCCAAATTATTTGTTCTATATGAAATCAAGGCATAGGTCAGGGCCCACTTGTCCTAACGCTTCATTATGTAAAGAAGTGATATGTCCTGTCTTTACTACTTATCTTATCTATGAAATACTAAACTAGTTTGAATTTAAGCCACATAAAAATCTCACGCAAAAATACACCGCATAAGCCTACAATCCAAATATAATAATCCATGGCTCACACACTGTATTTTCATGATGACTATTAAAAATGACCAACACTGCAAAGATTCAGAAGGGCTGCACTGTGCCCAAAAGTCAGCAGACACCACTAATCATTTTCAATGTGACAATATGTTAAAAATAGATACCAACACAATCAATCAGCCAAATAAATCTCTTCCCTGTAAGTCAGTTTGGATGGAGACTGTGGGAGAGAAGACCAAGTGTCTGGGTTAACTGATTAGAGGTAGGTGTTTTGATTTGTTTGGAGAGCACTCATTATTCTTTTGAAGATGTTATTTCGTTCTTAGCTGTGTTTTTACTTCTTTCCCGCATTCCCTCAATCTTTTTCTCCGGTTTTAGAATTTATAACAGCTGTCACACAGGCAATACTTACTTCCCCTTCATAACTAACAGTAGTGCGCCTTAAGCTTGAAGGCATCACTGCACAGGAACGCCAACTGCACTTTATAGAGGGAGCTAAAACATTAATCCAGACAAACAGAGCAATAATTTCAGTCTGCAGGGATCTAGCGTAGTAAGAAATGAAATCCAATTTGCAAGAGGTAAAATATCTTTCCAAAAGGATTCTGTATTAATGTCACGCCACCCTGACGCAGTGGGAATACTGGGGTCCGTTCAGGTGAGTTCCAAGTTTTGCTCATTCATTCATGCCAACCGCCAGCTTGTGGCATGAGGCATGACGGCATGTTTGGATCGGGCCAGTTCATTCAGCCCTGAGGATGTTTGTTTTGAGTGCTGATTATGAGCAATTTGAGTTCCAGTAAGATCCAGCTGAAAAGTGCCCTGTCCCAGGTAGGTTTAACAACTGCTAAACAAGCATGGCAGGCGTCAACCCAAGTTGCCAAGCTGGGGGGGCCTGTTAGACACCCTATTTTCTCTCTCCTGCTCACACAAAGGCATCTTTAGCCAGGTATTTGACAGTAATTAAACAGGAAGGGGTCAATAAGTCTGTGTTATGGAAACATGGAGTTTGATGTTGCATGTAAACACTAGTAAAGTTTAAAAATGTACAGTTCACTCCCCAGTCCATATATGGACACTAGGCTGCAAAAGCAGGCTGTTTTGAATTCACTGTTTTTGTGATGACGCACCAAACAAAAAGCTATAAAAACCAACTCATTTACATGCATTTACCTTTTAGCCTATTGCTATTTAGCCCCACTCATTCATGGTAAAGTTATATGGATTGTTTCAGTCTGGACTGCTTTTTGAATGAGGGAGTTTCTGGGGAAGGCGATTCCAACTGAGATCATTAACACACATCATTCTTCAAGACATAATAAAAACTGCCTGTTTAATTCTAAGAGGTAAAGACAGATTGGAAAAAGGACCCAAATTCACTGATTTTGGTACATAATACCACACATATGCTATAAGGGGGGAAAATGTATGATCCTTTTTAGGTGTAAACACGAGGTGACAAAGAAATCAACTGGCGACCAAGTACAGAAATTACATCTTCCGCGAACAGAACTGGACAGATTACCAGTAAATACAGCAACGTCTCGATTACAGATGGCAAAATGGAACGTTTTTGTGTCGATTTAGTTTAATTCCACTTTTATCATTTACTTATATGAGTATTTTATACAGAACCTTAGGGAAAAAAAACTGCAAAATTTTCCCCAGCTTGTGTGCGTGTGTGTGTGTGTTTGTGTGTGTGTCCTTGTACAGGGTGTGTGAGAAGGTAAAATACACCAACAACCCACCACACAAACTCCTCTCCTGGACCTCTCCTCCACAACACCATACTGTACAATGACTCACATGACTAAAGTTTCTGCAAATTTGGGACCATAAAAAAGCTGCAATTGCAAGTCTTTGAGTTCTGATTGCTCCCTGTGGAAATCACTCACACAAAAGCAGCTTACCCACATCACTGAGGGTAATTTTGTGTTCATCCAATTAGTGAGAGTTGTGTAAAAGACAGATGTGGCATCATTAGAGTGAGCTGCTGAAGAACACGGCCGAGCTAAGCCTGCTCTCGCACCTCAGAAATCCTACTGGGTTGTGAGTGTTCAACCTGATGAATCACACATGCCTTTCTTGTTTCTGTCACTCTGAAGTCATGCAGGAAGTACAGATGACAGAGTGCACTGTCTGGGTAAAAAAAAGAAATTTGACCTCAGCCTTCAAGAATCTTCTCAAAGAAACAGTTTCAGAAAGAGCTAACTGCCAGTCAATGTAAATCAAGACTTATAGAAATCACGGAAAACTACAAATGTGCACCTGTTGATGAAAAAACAGATTAAATAACTATATAATCATGTTAAGGAATATTTCTGTGTAAACAGCCAAAGCGCAGGGTAAACCTCAGCCCTCAACAGCTAAACCCACAGGCTTCTTATGAGGTCTCTGCTTCTGTGGTGAAAATTAAGTTTGCCAAGAGAACCATGTATGTCTAACTTTCCTTAAAGCATTCAAGTCGGGCACTACTAAAAGGCATTATAAAACTCTATAGTGTACCACAGAAGACATGCCACTGAAAGTGGCACTAGAGCTTCACTGACTTGTGTGCTTAACTATCAGGTTTACAAAATCCTTTGCCGAAGCTTCACAATGTCTGGAATGAGGCTCAGACGAAAGTCCGAAGCTGCCAAAGACTCTTGCCACTTGCCCTGGAAAAGAAATTGGGAGTCATGTCCGTGCAATAAAACTTTCAGATGGCCCATTAAAAGCGTGCCAGCTCCCTGACAGCTTCGCATTGTTCCACATTGTTAAGTAGGGTACACGGAAAACGACATCAAACCACCCACATTTGTTACATATGACTTTATTCATTATGGTTATATGGAAGTCACACTTTGCTAAAGATTAAAAAAATACTGGTGGTTGAGTGGACAGGGCACATTATGCTCTAAAAGTACATTTCTGTGCCAGTTTAGCAGAAAATATGTCGGTCCTCATCCTCTGACTACTTTACAGCTGGAAATAGTCAGAATTTCTTTTTTTTTCCAGTTTACTTTAACAGATCATACTGTATGCATATGTTTACAATTTAGGGAAATCCTGGCGCTTATAACGATTTTGCCGCATGTGTCTGAGTAAACACATTTGTTTTGCCAGCTTATTAGCTTAGCCGGAATGCTCATGTGCTGCAGAATTACAACGCATTGCAGACCAAGGCATGGCAGACACTCATGGATTTGGAGATTAAGTCTCTGTGCTTAAATCAGTTGATTTCATCTATAAACACACCCTGTGAGAGCAGGTAGCCATAGCCAGCAGGACAGAGTTAGAATACAGTCAGAATAAAAGACTGGGGCTTTGCCTCAGAACACTAAGCCTGAAATCTGCAGAATTTGGCCATAATTAATTAATATCTCATCTATAGGCAGGATTCTTGTTGCAGTGAATATTCTATGAAATTCTTAACAGAAATCCAAAGTAGATGGACTCTGGAGTACCCACTTTGCAGTCAGTCGAACAACTAGGCATTACAACTGGAGTTGTCCTCCAAAGATTATTCCATTTACAGCACAATGAATTTTAATTTCTTGACACAGTCTCTCTTGTAAGGAGAACACATACCTGGGGGGGAGGTGGAATTATGGGCTATATGTTGCTGAGAACTTATGCTTTTAAAGTGGGATGAAATTGCTTGTAAAAATTTATCCAATACAGGGCCTCACTAAAGCAGAGCACAATGTAAACAGCGATGGTGTGCTTGTCAGTGCTGTTCGACAATAAGTTGGAATGGTTTGGGGGTGGGGGGGGGGGGTGGGGGGGGGGGGGGGGGGGGGGGGGGGGGGGGGGGGGGGGGGGGGGGGGG
>JBBPCZ010000007.1:17966972-17984433 GCA_037974445.1 Brycinus macrolepidotus | reverse complement strand
TCGAAAAGAAGTGGGAAGGGCTCAAATTCCCCCCCCCCCCCCCCCCAAAAAAACAAAAAAACAAAACTCCAATTAAGCCTGTAGATGTCTGTACAGGAGTCACTGTCTTTACACAATGTATTTGAAGTGGTTTCATGGAATCAGTTTTGAGCATCAAACGCATATCTGATAAAACTAACTGTTTTTAAATAATTCATTCGAGGAATGAAAATTAGCTTATGATGCTTGTGTTTGGACTTGTGCTATCATTGTACTCCAGACATTAAAAGACCACAAATAAGAGGAATTTGAGTGAGGGAGCATGCCCTTGTTAGTGGAGAAAGCATTGCAGGGGGGTGGGGCTACCCTGGTAGCAGCAAACAAGTTATCCTTAAACATGTATTCTCATCACAAGATACCATTGAGACTAGGCACACAAATGAAGAATTCATGTGATGTGTGTGTTCATAGTGTGTATTTGGCATATTACATTGGCTTGGAATGTGACTCAGCCGGTTAGATTTCAGGTCTGTTTATTTATAAAATCCCATATACTAAATAAATAATTAAAACCTCCTCAAAAACACAGAAGCCAGTCTGTGAATACAGCATTAGACCCTGCTTTCAAGTAGTCACCAAAACAACAGTGGGCCTTCACACAGAGCAGGTTGGATGAGCTCTCCTCATTTTCTGTAGACACGCGAGAGCGTTTCATGTGCAGGCCGCAGAGAGGCCAAAAGGACGTGTGCAGGTGCTATGAGGTTTAAGAGCCTCTCGGAGCAGCGGGTAGTGCGATCAGCGATTCGTCATGAGAGCCCTCCTCACTGGAGGGGTGCGCCCAAGGAGACATAAACATGTGTTTTATGTTTCTCTCTTTTCGGGGGGAATTCAAACCTTTTCCACTTCTCAGATTTCCCTCGGGGCTCCAATGTAGAGTTATTCTCACTATTTGAGAGAGTTAAGAGGAGAAGAGAGTGAGACTGAGAAACAGAGGAAGTGAATGAGCTGAGAGAGAAATGTGAAAGAAAGAGAGGAAAGTGGGGAGAAAAGAGTGAAGTGAGAGAGTGAAAGACAGACACAGAGAGAGAGAGAGAGAGAGTGAGACAGAGAGACAGAAACAGATGGAGAGAGAGACAGAGAGAGAGAGAAAGAAAGAGAAAGAGAGAGAGAGAGAGGGAGAAAGAGAGAGAGAGAGAGAGAGAGAGAGAGAGAGAGAGAGAGCACAGAAATGGTGGTAAGTGGAATGGCTCAAATTAGCACACCTGTTGGTGATTTATCACAAATAAAGCTCACACCTAATTTTCACACCTGTTACCTGATGTGCTCCAATTCACTCACACATGCTGTTCTTCAGGAGTTGGCTGTGTGTTGATTGGGAATTCTTCCACATGAAACCCTCTGGTCCACTCCTCCTTAACTCTGACCCCATGAGGATCTCATAACACTCCACTCAACCACATCCAGCACATCATACAAGCAGAAAGCACTGATCATCTAGAGGCTCGTATGTGTAAAAAAACACACACACACACACACACACACACACACACACACACACACACACACACAAACACACAAGCTTCAGTCGAATGCAGCCCAAAAACATTCTGTTTAACTCCTTCCTGACCAAACCCACCACATCAATTACTAAATCCAAAAGTGACCCGAGCCTGACCACCACCACCAAGATACCAACTTAAATAAAATATGGTGGCAGATGGTGTGTTCCTTTTACACGGTATATCAACATAAAAAATTATTTAGTCTGGACTTAATCTGAGTCTGAGAAACCAGTCCATTCAGTTTTAAATTCCACTTTAACAAATGTATTAATTGCATAGACCAATGCAGTTTTTTCATGCGGCCAGTCAAAATCTCTGTGGTCCTTAATAAAATAACACTACTGTGCAGGAGGGCTGATGTTTGGTAATTCTCTTATTCAAACACACCCACTAAAGCAGGCAATTAATGCACAAGCTGAATCAGGTGAATTAAAGCAGGTAAATCTCCAAACTGTGCTGGACACTGGTCCCACCAGAGTTAAATAGCTCTCTACTAAAGTACACCAGACTGAAAACTGTTTCAGGTAAAAGTAGGGAGTAATAATGAAGCAGGGAGAAAAACTAAACCAGTGTCAACTGTTAGAAAGAAGAACAGCAGAAATCCGAATGTGAAATGTGATGCTGACCCAAGACTGACAGATAATCGAGAAATTATGGCCCTATCTGAGCAAACTGAACACACACACACACACACACACACACACACACACACCAAAGCTTCTTATATTTCCTTGCCTTAAGCTTTTCATGCCTCCTTTGCCACCATAGGCAACGCAAACCATGCTGCACAGTTGTACATTATTAACCCTTTAATGAGACCCCCTCTGCACCTCCCGGCACAACCTGGCTCAACTCTGCTCCAACAGGCCAGCTCAGAAATGAACCACAGGGTCAAAAGTGTGGAACACCACAGGGGTGCCCACAGTGAGTCACGCACACACTCTCACATATGGTCCTGGCCACTCGAGGCACACTTCAAAAGCCCAGTGCCCAAGATTCAGACTCCTGTTTCACAAACATCGGCAGCAGTTACGCAAGAATCATTACACCTCTCTCTCTCATCCTTCACACAGCTGAACAGACAACAGCATGACAAGAAGCACGGCACATTAAAGCAGTAACTTCACAGATTTGTCATAAAATTATCAGTCGAGCTACCAAAGGAGGATCTTACCAATTTGTCAAATGCCAAGCAAGCAGTCTCATAGATTGTATTGCTATAACATGGAACTACTAGGAATAACTATGGAATCAAACTTTATAAGGTCATTATATGCAAATCGATTGGCAGTTTTACCTCTGTGAACCTTGGACTTACTCATTTATTAATCTTATTGACTAATAGCTGAGTAATTATTCTACAATTTTTTTGATACAGCTGGTGGCCTGGTGGTTAGGGAGTTGCCCCTGTGATCGGAGAGTCATAGGTTTGAATCCCAAGACCGCCCATGGCACCACTGAGGTACCCTTGAGCAAGGTGCCGTCCCCACACACTGCTGCCCGGGGGACATTGTTGGGTGCCCACTGTTTCACTCTGGGGAATGGGTTAAATGCAGAGGACTCTTCCTATGGGAAGAGGCAATTTCCTATGGGATTAACAAAGTGCATGTGTGTGTGTGTGTGTGTGTGTGTGTGTGTGTGTGTGTGTGTGTGTATAACCCATATATATAAACTATTATGGAATCAATATGTATAACTATGCAATTCTAATACAAGATACAAAGTTTTAAGAGAAAAGAAGTGAACTTTGAGTCCATAAACCCTTTTTAAGTTGTATCTATGAGTTAATAACTACGATAATGATAGGTGCAGTAACTGGCCACACAGTAAACACTTCCCTGGCCTAATGTCTGTTATGTGTGGTCAGTCATTGTCAGTCACCAAAGCCATTAGTGTGTAAACATGTAAACTACTCCTGACCTCTGCCTGCAGGCACCAATTCCTTATCACCTCTTCGCTGACAGCTGTTTACGCAAGACAGTGCGTGCCTGAGGTCTGGCACAGGTCCAAATAAAATAATATGAAGTTGAAGAAAAGTCAGCTAAGATGTAATACAAGTGGATAACAGAGAGTAACTGAATAGAAAAAAAAGCAGGAATGTTGATGGACATTTTTCTCCGCCTCACACTTTTTCTTTATTATTCTCTCTACCACAGACTGATGCCTGCTGCGCAACCCAGTTACTGGGAGGGAGATGGAGAGAGGAGAGAGGGAAAAAACGCAAAATGCATAAACTCACCACAACTGACATCTTTTGCAACAAAAAATATTCTGAAACCAAGGAGCTGCTGAAATCACATGTTCGGGAGCACTTGCACATTAAAATCATAACTCATGCTTCTGAATTTGCTCAAATTATGCACAGCAGATTGGAAAGCACAAACAAGAGTCTTCTCCACAGCCCTTCAAGGAGTGGCACTTTGCCAGAGTAAAGTAACTATATGGGCAACAAAATCAACAAAGACAACAAGAAGAACCACAGTCACACCAAGCCCATTCCTCCAGTGCACGCCCCATCCTCCAGAGTTTATTTTCCCTAATGCCTCTCAGTCTCAGACTCAAGGCTCATAAAACATTTTAGGGACAGTGATAGAACTAATTGAGTGTTTTATATCCGGAGTCATAACTATGTCATAACCTTGTCACTAGCAATTCAGCTTCTTTTACTTTTTTTTTTAGGCCTGTCAGTCCAAAATGTAGAATTCTTACGGCAGCCATGTGTGAAGAGGTGAACAAATTGACAACAGTTCCTGTAAACAAGCAACAGCTCCTTACACAAACAGTCTGAAGTCAATTTGAGAGTTTGCATCTACCGCTAGTCACCCTGAAAGACTTCTTCAAGTTTGACTTACATGTTCAATCTTTGGAGAGTGAGAAAGAGAGACAGAGAAAGAGAGAGAGAATCAGAGCAGGAGAAAATGAATGAGAGGGAAGAGAATGGAGAGAGAGGAGACACAATGAGCTCAGCACCCGGTCTCTCTAATGACTTCCATGCCTGGACCTGATTGAAACCACACCAGGGCTTCTGAGTTCCACACACAGGCACACAGGCAGGCAGACAGAGGACAGGCCAGATTCTCTTTAACACACTTCTGCTCAGCTTTGGTGGCTTCCAGTTGCCCAAGCAGGACATCCTAAGGCAGGAACCATGCAACAGAGATTATGAGAGGGTGACCCCGACTCCGTCCACATCCTCCGGACGACCAAATTACAAGCGCGAGCTCCTCTATTTCATCTGACCAACTCACTTCCACCCTCAAGCGAAGGCGAGGCGTGCTGAGCTGGGGTTTGATGTGGGGCGGGAGTGTAATTAGAGGCCCTATAACATTCAGGGGAACAGAGGAGGCCTGTCCATCTGTCGAGTGGCAGAGTGGTGGGGAGGGGCCAGGGCAGCCCTGCACTGCCCTGGTGTTGCCACAGCGATCCATGTAGGCAAAGGTTGTAAATATCCAAAAAAGCCGGAGACAGGCCTCACATGCCCAGAGTCTGCTGCTGTGTACGTCTGCGGGGGCCTTCGCAGCTCGTGTTACAGGATAAGCCTCACAGATCGATTAAGGCTGGGTAGGAGGTAGAGCTTGAAATATGTGTTCAAACTCGACAAGGCCTGACTTTTCATGTTGGGTGCTTATTCAGGTTTGGCCATCACTTCTCGAATGTTTGTGAGGTTCAAATTTCATGTTCGAGTTTGTCATCTCCCACCTAACGGATGTTGGCTTGCATTTACACTCCACTGAAGTTTTTTTCATACTTTGTTCCTCTCTACTTTTACCAGCGTTAGAAGTTTTAAATCTGACATGTTGGACTCTGGCTGTTCTGTTGATATCAAAGTATGTGCCACCAACATATGCGAAAATAGATGTAAGCACAATAAAACTGTGAGTCAAGGTTTTGTCATTTTTGCACAGAATTTTGCCAGTTTTCAGATGAGATTGAACAGAATTTTGTCAGACTACAGCTTGGAATAAACTGATTTTTGTCAGGGTTAGGTTGGGATCAAACAGAGTTGTCAGCTAGGACAGCTAGTGGTCTAGTGGTTAGGGCGTTCGCCCTGCGATCAGTGGGTTCAAATCCCAAGACTGCTAAGCACCACTGAGGTACCCTTGAGTAAGGTACCGTCCCCACACACTGCTCCCCGGCCGCTGTGTTCCTGGCTGCCCGCTGCTTCACTTGGTGAATGGGTTAAATATAGAGAAAGAATTTTGTGCTGTTCACACTGTGTGCTGTGGTGTGTTCACATATGACAGAATGGTCACTTTCACTTCACTTGTCAGACTAATGTTGGCATGGGATAGATTTTTATTGACAACAGGCAGGGTTGGACAGAATTTTATCAGACCACACGTGGGCTTGGACAGAATTTTGTCAGAAAAGAGAGTTAGAAAGAATTTTGCCAGAACAGAATCGGATATAATTTTGTCAAGATACAATAAGAATCATCAGAACTTTGTTGGGATACAAGCCTGGATCAGACAGAATTTGTTCTGGGCTGCAGAGGGGATTGGACAGAATTTTGTCAGGCTACAGCCTGGTTCAACTTGGGGCTGTGATTTGAGTTGGGACAGACTTTGGCAGGGATCCTACACTATTCTGTAGACCTACATTCAAGTTTTACTTCAGGTTTCAGGCATAATTAAAGCTCTAATAGGAGGGATTTATACACAGCGATGCAATGATGAAAAGCAAAACCAAAAACCAGCTCTGAACAGTGTAATACCCATGAATGGTCTTTAAAACACCAAGAAATCTGAGAAATCAACAATCAAACGCAGGTCATAGACTATAAAGCACATCCTTTTCTACTTCATACACTTCACCTTTTTGACATACCAAAGGCTAATAGCGTTCTCATAATACTTGAGTTCATGAGCACCTACAACATTAATTCAAACTGTCCCAAACATTCAGTGGACACCCCATTAGCCAGTCTTTGCTCTTAGTTCTCCTGACTTGACATTAAGGGGGGTGTTAAGGATATGGGGTCTGGCTTGAGGCATATTGGATAATGGGTCAAGTTCAGGTCAGACTGCTGGTGAGTGGGCTTTCTGGTGTGATCTGTCGTATAAAAAATGTATGACTAGCTAACTTTTTTGCTCGTTTTGCTCTCTTTACAACATTTGCAGTAATATAATTAGCCTACATTTTAGCAATACTTTATCAATAAGGCAACCCATGACATGATTTACTTACTATGATTGGAACTGATCTAAATTCCTTGAAGTATTAAGAGGAGTTTATGAGTATTTGGTGTGGCAAAGATGCCCAGAGTCTAAACTAGAAAAAAAATATCTTGATCATAGGGTGACTCATCAATTACTGGATGATGGTTGAATGATGGATCATTGATGTAAGGTTGACTGATATTTGAAATCAACTGACAGACAGTGTATACTCTGAATGAGGATTTGTGTGTTTGTTAAATATTCTTGCTGTCGCAACAAAACCTTGTATCTCTAATACGGTAACTTTACAGTAGAAAAAAAAAACACTTATCAGTAAGTGTACAGTAATGTCAAATTGGAGTTGCAATTTATAAATGGTGTACAAACAAACAAAAACAATCCATGTTACAATATAATATGACAGCAACAATATGTATAAATCTAGTTAAAAATACCACAAACAATAAGGAAAGAGAAATACAAGGCCTCTGGGACAGCTTTGTGGCCCTCATATTCCCTTATAGATTCCCTTATAGAATTATAAAATCTAAACATTTTTCTAATACTTACTAATAACATTGTTTTACAGAGCATGGCTTTAAGCACCTTCCCTGTAATGCCATTGTTTCACACACACCTCTTGGAAACAAGTACTACATTCAAAACTTTTATTGCCTAGTAAATGAAAATCTATCAAACCTAAATGGCAAACCATATTTAGTAGTCTTGTGAGAAAAAGTATTATGGTATAATTGTTTTAGGAGGGCTGCTATTGAGGGAGTAAGAAAGGTGAAGGATTAAAAAAAAAAAAGTAAAAAGAAAAAAAAAACTTTCTTTGCCTCAGATGGCACACTGGACCTTTTGTCTGCGCCCCTGCAGTTTCCAATCACCAATGGGGGAATATGGAGTGTATTATAAGATTTATATAATAAGTCCTTTTTATTTCACATTTCCGAAAATGAACTTTTATAGTGCGGTAAAATGTGGCCTTGAAAGAAAACCATCTGTTTAGCATTTAGCATTGCCAGCACATGGGATCCTCTGATGACAATGATTGAGGGTGGAAGAGAGGATCCCCTTGTGTATGAATCTGCGAGAGAGAGAGGGAAGAAAAAAAATACACACCAAGAGCCGAAATCCTGACACACGATGTGACGTTTCACTCACAAAGTGCCATGAAATGACAAATGGATGGTGTGGAGAAGTGTTACAAAATGCACCCTTTTATCTGTGTGAACCACACACTTTTCCACTCTCCCAAGCAATTGAAGCAACAGCTCACAAACAGAGACGAGCTATTGGGGGGAATCATGCCACTCCAAATCTGAATCAGGAGTCTATGGGTGGGTTTAAATGAGTCAAAGTTAACTGTAGTTGCTGGGGGAAGGGGTGTTTCTGTGGTAAACGAAAACAAAGAAAACCAAAACCAGATAAGCCACAGAGAGTCATATGGGGCTGCAGGAATTTGTCTGAGTGTAAGTTTGTGCCACTGCCGTTCCATCCGAGGAGAAGCAAGGAGTGCCATCGCCCTGCTGCAGCTAAGGTCAGCAGTACCAGCTCCACACTATCACCTGCCAGCTCATCAGTTATGTTCAGTGAACTGTCATTAAACTAATACATCAAATAAATCAAACCTGATAGTGCTGTGTTGGAACACAACTGCTCATGTATGTTCTGAATCAGAGCAGGGCTAGAAGCCTACGAGCAGAATCAAGCCTGAAACAAGTCCGAGGACAAATTTACTGGTGACGGGGGAATAAAATACCAGACCCTCTTCCAAGAAATAGGGATTCAATATTTGAGTACTGGCTGATACTGATCCAATACTTTTTTCTTTAAAAACTACTAGGCTTTATAATGAGCTACTTTTATCTGAAAGTATCATGCTCACACAAACACATTATTGGACTATTAAAAATAAGAGTTGTAATTATAGTATAATATTAGATACTTATTACTTGGTTTTAGGTTCACATTAGCCTACATATGCTTGTTGTTATCACATTACATACTATATTTTATTTTGTGCTATGCTGCATTAGAAGCTGTAATATGATATTTAAGGCTAGACTTGATATTGGATTTCTTTTTTTCAGCATTTTCTGCCAGTACCAGGCCAACATCAATTGCGGGTGACAGATAATATGCCATCTCAAAATGGTACTTAGCTAAAAAATAGACCAGAATGTGCCAGTCTTGTTAGGAAAGATCCCTGGGACGGTCTTAGTTAAAGAGGCATTCCAGCCTAAAAGAAGAATTTATTGTTTTGTGTAGTATTTTGTGGTATATGAACACATCTCTTAGCCTCACTGGTATAAACAAAGTAATGATTTCATATCCTTTTTCTTTTCTTCCATCAGGGATCTTTCTCTACAGTGCCCAGCATGCATTAAACATCATACAATATACATACTATATCATACAGGGCATCCCTGGGAGTTTATCAAAAGATCCTCCAACCTTAAAAATTCATCATCAGAGGTTTCCGTAGTCTTTAAACCAAACATCTCAAGACTATTTTGACACTGCTGTAGCAGGTGAGCAGGTATGTTTAAAAGCAATGCGGCAATGGCTTTTCTAGCTATAGGAACAGAATGGTGCTGAGGAACGTAAACCCACAGAAACACGGGTGAGAACAATTCAAGAAAGATAGAGACCGAAAAATGTTCCCTTTGCTTCTGAGTCACTTCAGGACTATAGAAATATGAGAGATTTAATCCCTCTCAGGTGATAGAGCTCATGAAACCGTCTCCTCAAATATGACCCCCCCCCCACCAGCCCTGCCTGCTTTCTTCCCTCCTACACCCTGCTCCCTCTCTCTCTCTCAGCCTCAGACAGCCCTGCTTAGTCAAGAACTCTTGTCTATTCACAATCACGAACCTCTGCTCACTTTTCAGGGGCTCAGAAAACCCACACTGTGTTGCGGTGGGGCAAATGCTAGCACATCACACCAGCCACTTAACGAGCCAGCGGAGAAGTGCTGTCCAAGGCCTGATAGCCAGTGGAATAGGAAAGTCACCCAAGCCACCGGAAAAAGAGTGGCTATTGGAGTGCAACAGACGGGAGATTCTCTCTCTCTCTCTCACACACACACACACACATACACACACACACATGCAAATACACACACACACACACACACTTGCTGACTGAATGAAGAACATCCATCTCATGGATTAGGGCGGCATCATCAGCTCTCGTTAAAAGACATGCCATCTGCAGCCCTTTTCACTTTTTCCAAATGCAGAGTGGCAAACGGCAGTTTTTTTAGAAAAGCCTCTTGGAGCCTTCTCCCTCCCTGTCAGGCACTTAATCACAGTATTATATTGCGTTAACATAGCAGGGGCCAACATTAACACTTACACCCATTAACCTGGGACCTTGTGTAAGCTTTCAGCAAACACAGCTCTACATTCAACAGCTCTCTTCCCTTTCGCTATGCCATGACTTTCTGTGCCAGTCAGGAATCAGAGAACTGACTGAATCCAGGCACAAGTACCTTTTTAGACAAGTATGTTTTCCTCTCAAAATATTATTTCTCTGTACATCAGTGAATATAAGTTCTATTCACTGATAATTTGTCTCATTCAGTCGTTCAGTCTTTTCACCTTATTCACACCATTCATTCACCAACTCACAGTTTCTCTGTACAGCGTGTTCAGACTTCAGTTTTGATTACACCCAGTAGGTCTGCTGCAGTTTCACTGTGGACTTCACTGACTCAGAACCAATTAGAAGCATATACCATGCATGACAGAAGAACAGTTCAATAAAAAAAACTAAACATAATCTCATTATGTCACTTTTTAACCCCTTAAAACCCATATGAGTGCCCACAAACTAGTGTATCACTCTTATAACTAGGGTTGGGTGTCATTAACATTACTAAAGACCAAAAGTGGGGGTTACCTCTGGAAATGAGTGTATGCTCTAACTGTAACTGACAGCTGACTAATCAAGAAGTGGTGATGTTAATAACATGCTTACAACATGTAATTCATAGAGCCAATCAACACTCTAGGATTTCAGTAACAGCATTCTAATAATGTCACTGTCAGAGCAAAAAAACTCTTGTTTATCACTTTTTTGTAATACCTAATTTCAGCTGTTTTGTTAAAATTTCATGACAAATGGACAAATGAAAATGGTCTAAAATAACTTGGAGGAAAACTGTGTTACATTAACTTTCTCTGAAAGACTGCATTTCCCCTCTTTTGTAATATTACTTTTTTTTTTTTAGAGATATGAGGAATACCCTTATAGCAATACTCCTGCATTTTCCAACTTATTTTCTATTTGCTGCATATTTAGCAACACTATAAAATATAATTGAGATGACTTTTCCTGTACTTTGTACAAAAAAATGTTGATGCTGAAAGTTTTTGTGCTTTCTAATTATGGGAACTTAGTGTCAGAGGCTAATTATTGCTCAGGTACAGCATATGTCTATGTGACAGAAGGGCTTGGACACTGAGTTTAGAAATGTCCTAGTTCATTAGTTCATATCCCCACCTCACTGCCCCCCACACCTCAATGCCCCGTCTTCAGGCAGGAAAAATGACTGAAGTTCCCAAAGCCCCGTTTCAGATATCCCCTACAGCAAGATTAAGAACAAGCCTATTAAGAAGGCCGACGGTGCATCATGTTCTCGTTAGGGCTAAAGCGCAGGTGGTTTTTTCCTTAATCATACCAGTGTCCATTACGCAGCTCAACAGCTCAGTGACAGCAGTAAGCCTTTCCTTTTAACCACTTTCCCATGGATTACAGTGCCCTTGACTTTCTGGCTACACGCTTCTATTAGTTCCATTACCGAATGCTTAATCGGACCATTAATCAGAAGTAGCTCCTTCTTAACTTCTCTCAGAACTACTAAGTTTCACATAAAAGGTCTGGGTAATGGTATAAATACACTACAGATGCACGCTCACACATGCACGTGTGCCCACACACATGCTGTGCTTTCAGTCTGTAAGTTCACACTTGAGAATGAGCCTTGGTGAGTTTTTGAAGTTGTGAATCAAACTTTTGAAAAATGCAAAAAAATACCCTCCTAAATGCCTCCCACCTTCTTCTCCACACCAAATCACAATCATTCAGATAAAGGTAATATTTCAGTAAAGTAATAATAATATGATTAAAGACTTAAAGAGTGGAAGCTGTAACTGTGGAAAAGACGGAGGCAAGGAACTTCAGATCTACAATCTGAAGGTTTCTGGTACACATTCCAGTATGTCCCGCATTTCCACTCCATTGCAAAATCCTCAAACATGGCATGCCCCATATTTTTGTGGAAATCCATGTTTAGGAAACTCGTGGGTGGAACTGATCTACAACATCTATGAAACAATTCAACCTGATACCACAATAGGCTCACATTTAGGGGCACACTTAAAAACCCTCAAAACAACTTTGCCTCAGGCATTTTCCTTTAACCACAAATAGAGCTTGTGAAGACAAATCTGTGAACACTTTCGAATAAATATTAATGCACATGCAACAACCACAAAGCGCATGCACCGCAATTAATTCTTTGCTGAAAGGGCCTAAATAACAACAATAAAAAAAAATGTAGAGTGCATTTTGCACAAATGTGCCAGTAGCAAAGAAAGAGTTAATGACTCCCCTCCTTTAAAGCTTAGCTCCCGTGTCTCTCTTCTCGTAGGCCACGCTGGTACTTGAGCCTTTGGTTTTTATGTAGTCAGCAGGTGGCATCATTAGCCAGGGAATAAAAATGAAAACTAATACCCTGGAGTAAAGCAATGATATCATAGCAAGGCTTTCTGGCACCTTTTCCGCTTGCTGCGGAGTGCAGAGTGGGGTCTACGGAGGTGTAAATTTAATATGTTTCTTGCTGTTGGGTTTGTTTTATTCAAACAGACTGCACTGCATAAATGGGGTGTGTGAGGCACTTGGGGGTGGGGGGGCTGGGGGGCTGGGGGGCTGTGTGTAACAAGACCACCTTTATTACTGACTCCCGACAATGTTATCAAAAGAGATCATTTGGGTTCTACCATATACCTGCTATGCTTAGAGTCAATGGTGATTGTCTGACACATCAAACAATGTATATTCATGCTTACCTTGAGCCCACATGTGCCTGTGTGTATTTCTGATGCTTCAGGGAGCATAATAGTAGCACAATGGTATTCAGGCAGAATGCCGTCTCTGGAATGATTCAAATACCTCTGTATAGCAGTGTGCCAGCAAAGACTGTATATAAAGCTGTCACAGGAGCCCTCAGGGCAAAAAACATATTTGAGTGTCTCAGAGTCTATTGAACCGTGATCTCTCTCTCCTGGTTCTCTCAATAAGCATGATAAATAAAGGAAGGAAGCTAATCTAAAGCTTGGCCGTCTGCCACGCCATTTAAAAAAAAAAGTCGCTCCTGGCTTCACTTATTTCAAAACAACAGAAACCATTCCTTCTTTTCGTCCGACTAAAAACATCCAGATCACTGGCTGTACACGGCCTCAGCAGCCTGTGGCGGTAACTCACAAGAACTGCTGAAGGTGTAATTAGCCATGTATGGCTTATTTCTTTCTATTAATCACACATACACACGCACAGCAAAGACACACTCACCTTCGCGCCTATGATCACCATCTCAGCCCCCCTTTTACTCTCATAAAAAATAAATACATGTAAAGCATTAATGTAAAAATACATAAAAAAGAACTTAATCAGTTCAACTCTGCCAGCAAGTGTGATCCCATTAAGAAAATTATATCACGCAGTATCTGGGATCACACAGTTCCCGTCGAAAAATAGGGGCGCAGAAAATGTGTGTGTGCCAGTACCCCGCAGTGACTGCCTGATTATTTGCAGATGGGCAGTGCAACCGGAGTGAAGGTTCCCTTTGGCATGCCATGCATATGATTAAACCTATGATTGCCTCTCAGTTCAACATCAAGGAGAAAGCCAAGAAAGCATATCTGCTGTAATTCATCCGCCTTCCTTCTTTCTGCAGTTATCTCAGTGTCTCAAAGTCAGCTGTCCTGTCCTGAACTACTTCCCCACATTCAACCGCCTCTCCGCATAGCAGGACTTCACACTAGACATTATAAAGTATTTAATGCTCTTTACTAGGGAAGAACAAACAGCACTCTGTTCCTTCTACACATGCGTTAACAGCTTACATTAATGCAAGAAGTGATCAAGAAGTGATACATATGTGGGTCAAGAAGTGTCAGGGGTCAAGAAGTGATGTACATGCGTCCTGAACTGTCTTTAAACCAGTCAGTGGTTCAGTCAGAAGATGCTGAGTCTCTATCCCCAATCAAAATGCATTATTGAGGAGGAGCTGTTTGTACACCTGTCCACTAAAAACTGGCTTCTATCAGTCAAACTCCTGGTCCGTGACACCTTCAGAAGACTCCTGAAACTCTGCAGGAGTGTGTGCAGCAGGTTAATGCCTCCAAACTACACAGAAATCTCGGACAAGCATGTTATTGTGTCACTGAAGCGTCTGCTCTAGATTTAGCCTACCTGAGTTTCAGCTTGGCCATTATACTCTATGTGTATGTGAGTGTGTGTGTGTGTGTGTGTGTGTTCTGAAGCGGGCGGTACTTCTGAATCGAGCTTAATTGAGAACAATTTCTGACACAAAGAGGCGTTTCCTTCGTTTTTAAAGGTCAAAGAGGCTTTTCTTTCGTTTTTTTAATCAGCGATGCTTTTCTTTCGTTTTTCTAAGCGTCAAATAGGTTTTTTTTTCGTGTTTTAACGTCAAAGAGGCTTTCCTTCCGTTTTTTTAAACGTTAAGCTGCAGGCAACTAATCCTAAAGCTGAAGGTCGCGTTCAAAACCAAAAACACGCACTATACTACTGTGTGCCTTTCTAATAGTGATGCACTAAATTCCTGAACACTATTTAGGGTGTCACAACGCGGTTTGGGACGCGGCCACTGTGTGAACTACCTGCCGCCCGGTTCCGTCTCTTATCACGAAGCATGTAACATCTCCAACAAGTGGCAGAGCAGACCAGACAGATAAAAACTCTGAGACAGGCAGGGGATAAATCTTCACGTCGTTAGGAGATAAGCCAGATAAGTTGGCTGCAACCCCTGCCTACTGCAACGGTCACGACCACCGCGACCACCACACTGATCTTCACTTCCGAGCAGGAGGTCCATCAAGTTCCACTTCTGTTTTTGAAGGAATATTTCTCTTTCTCAGGGACACTGGAGGATTTTTTTTATTTTATTTTATTTTTGTATGCATTCAGAGTTTAGTATTAAACGGGCTATACAAAAAACACCTTTTTACTTTATTGCATGTACTTAGAGTTTAGTATTAAACTGAGTACTCGAAAAAACACTAATATAAACTAATATATCGGTGTGATGTGTAAAAGTTAGCCAATTCTGCTTTGAAGTGCCACTATGTGAGGGTCACCAGGTGGGAGCTGATTGAGCCTGTGTGAACCTGCATCAGTGTGTCTGTATCAGTTTCTGCACCGTTCTGGGTCTGTATCAGTGTGTGTGTGTGTGTGTGTGTGTGTGTGTGTACCTCTTTTGTTCCTCCTCCAGCGGTGTGGCTGTGTCTGACAGTGGCTGTAGTCCATACAGTTCAACACGATTAAAGCAAAGGAGAAAAGTCGAAACTGCATCTGGGCGGCTGTGTGTGCTCTCGCGCCTCGGGTCGGAAGGGCCAGTGGTCGTGCTGGGAGGGCTTTTCTCGCTCAGGCTCCGTGTGTGTGCTTTGGAGGTGCAGAGGTGTCCAGAGAGGAACGGGGGTCTTCAGTGGGTCACTCATCAGCCGGGCAGCGCGGCGGACCACCGGCGGGGAAAGTCATTTTACAGAGCATGAGAGAGGAAGATGAGGAGGAGAAGAGGGAAAAACAAGAAGAAGAAGAAGAAGAAGAAGAAGAAGAAGCAGAAGGTCCCAGTAGAGAGCTCAAGCGATGGGATCAGCCCAGATCAACCAAAGCGAAAGTTGGCTGAAAGTCGGAGAGACGCTCAGCTTTTTAACGAGCCCAACATCGCAGACCACCGAACAGATGATGTACCTCGGGGGGCAAGAAGAAGAGGAAGAAGAAGAAAGGGGTGACGGGGTGGCGTGGGAGTCCAAGCCGTGGGAGAAACCGAGATCAAGTTCCTTCAGAGTGCCACAGTGGGTTTGGAGCATCCAGCATCCCTCCTGAAGGAAACTTTTCTGTCCTGTCCAGCTCCTGTGGGCT
Source organism: Brycinus macrolepidotus (assembly GCA_037974445.1). Taxonomy (NCBI): domain Eukaryota; kingdom Metazoa; phylum Chordata; class Actinopteri; order Characiformes; family Alestidae; genus Brycinus; species Brycinus macrolepidotus. Next base: position 17,968,559 of record JBBPCZ010000007.1, on the reverse strand, counting down.
CGCTCCACCAGTCTTCAGAGGGTCCTCCGTGCACGCGAGAAGCGCACTGATGATGAAGACGGTAATAACTACGAGGTCTTTTTATTTGGAACACCTGAGTCTCATCACGCTTTGAGTCCGAGTGGGAAAGCTCGAGGTGGATCTCTGCTCGTGTACAGACTGCTGCTGCTGCTGGTCCTGATGCTTTGCCTGCTTTTACTATATAGCCCTGCTGCTGCTGTCACGTGGAGGCTCCCAGGATCTTGTTGAGCTTTTCAGAGTTTTGGAAGCCCCCCCGCCCCACCACCTTTCTTCTCCCCCTCCCCACTCCCCCTCATCCCTCCTCCTCCTCCTCTTCTCTAACTCGCCACGGCCAAAAGTCGTTTCCCAGTTTAGGATTGTGAAGATGATGCGTGCAATTAAAGCCCCCAATCGCATCTTTAGAGACTTAAAGGAACAGATCTCTGGGAATCAAACGCACAGATTATCAATGGGAATCAAACTTGATGTGTGAAGTGTGCTTCTTTGGTTTCTGACGAGGTTAATGTAACCCAGACTAGGTAACCTAAAATCTTTTCTATTATTTATATTTTTTTTTTCTTGGGACAGACTCGTAATAAATTAATAAATAAATAAAGCAAACTTAAACGTGTCTTGGTTTATTAGCTAAAGTAGACATGATGAAGGTTTGATGAGCCTCAGGGTGCAGATCTTCAATTCAAAGTGACCGCGTGTGAGAATGAAGGGGACATGTCTTTACTCCTCTGCCCGGTCCCGGGGGACTCCTGACTTCAGGTCGCGATAATCTTTCCATCCGTTTAACTACAGCTTCCACAGAGCTCAGATCAAGTGTGATTAAGTCCACATTCCCCACTAGACACGGTCACACTGCAGCCGGTTTCTCGGGGAGATCAGAATGAGAAGTTTATTAAGGATCCGCTAGGCTGCAGTAAATCGTGGTTTGTTTGTGAGGTTTCCGACTAAAGCAGCGGCAGGCTTGTGTTGTAAAGTCGCGCGCCTGAGACTTACTGTTACTGAGACTGTTACACTGAGACTGACTGCGTTGCTGAGACTAGCTATAGTGCTGAGACTGACTGTAGTACAGAGATTGGCTGTTACTGAGAATGACTGTTTTGCTGAGACTGACTGTATTACTGAGACTGATTGTGTTGCTGAGACTAGCTGTGTTACTGAGACTGACTGTAGTACCGAGACTGGCTGTGTTGCTGAGAGTGACTGCATTGCTGAGACTGGCTGTGTTACTGAGACTGATTGTGTTGCTGAGACTGGCTGTGTTACTGAGACTGATTGTGTTGCTGAGACTGTGTTGCTGATACTGATTGTGTTGCTGAGACTGATTGTGTTGCTGAGACTGGCTGTGTTACTGAGACTGACTGTGTTGCTGAGACTGATTGTGTTGCTGAGACTGGCTGTGTTACTGAGACTGATTGTGTTGCTGAGACTGATTGTGTTACTGAGACTGGCTGTGTTGCTGAGAATGACTGAATTGCTGAGACTGGCTGTGTTACTAAGACTGATTGTGTTGCTGAGGCTGGCTGTGTTACTGAGAGTGACTGCATTGCTGAGACTGGCTGTCACTGAGACTGA
>JBBPCZ010000007.1:17915818-17966872 GCA_037974445.1 Brycinus macrolepidotus | reverse complement strand
AGACTGATTGTGTTGCTGAGGCTGGCTGTGTTACTGAGAGTGACTGCATTGCTGAGACTGGCTGTCACTGAGACTGATTGTGTTGCTGAGACTGACTATAGTACCGAGACCGGCTGTGTTGCTGAGAGTGACTGCATTGCTGAGACTGGCTGTAGTACTGAGACTGATTGTGTTGCTGAGACTGGCTATAGTACTGAAACTGGCTGTGTTACTGAGACTGATTGTGTTGCTGAGACTGGCTATAGTACTGAGACTGGCTGTGTTACTGAGACTGATTGTGTTGCTGAGACTGGCTATAGTACTGAGACTGGCTGTGTTGCTGAGTGACTGCATTGCAGAGGCTGGCTGTGTCACCGAGAGTGACTGTATTACTGAGACTGATTGTATTACTGAGAGTGACTGTGTTACTGAGACTGGCTGTGTTGCTGGTGATCTTGAACTGGAAGCATCTGCGCACAGGCATCTGTACAGCTGTCGCTGCCTCTCTCTCCCTCTTTTTAAATTAAACCCAAATGTTTTTACTCAGCTTGACCACTAGGTGTGGCACTTAATCTTTTATTTATTTGTCTCTTTTTATGCTGCTCACTTTTGAGGATGTCTCCATTTCCAGTGTGATTTACACACAATAATCGAGAAAGCCTCTAGGATGAGGTTTGGACAAACTCGCCCTGAAATATGCAAAGCCAGACTGGCTTCTGGTAAACCGCCTTTAAGGCACACAGTACTTTTGACACTCCACAGAGAGAGAGAGAGAGAGAGAGAGAGAGAAAGAGAGAAAGAGAGAAGTCGATTCGATGCCTCGAGGGATCGAACACAAAACACATCGTACCCAGAACACCTCAACAGCATTTACACACACACAAATACACACATATATGTATACATACAGACACACAACAAACATGCTCACGTGTGTATTTTCTCTTTGAGGTAGAGATCAAAGGATCAAAGGGAGAAAAAAACTACTGCCAGAGTGACTGCTATTTCTTTTATTAAGGGGCAGTAACATGTCAACTTTAAAAGAACCATTCAGTAAAATCTCTCATTTTTGCTGTACCTTTAAAATAAATTAAGAAGTCTGTGGAGCTGGATTAAGTGTAAGACAATCAGTAACATGTATCAACTGATGGGTCAGTTAATAGCCCGCATGTCTTGTCTGAAAGCCTTTCACATCGAGGGCTTAGTTGAATGCTTAGCTTGTTGTGATTTCAGTCACCCAAATGCCTACAGAAGGCTGTACTGCATGCCCTATATCACCACACGTTTATCCACATTTAATGACAGACAACAGAATGCACAGTTTTGTAATTCTTCCACTACTGGACAAAGATAACAGTATTCCTAAGCACCCTTCCATGTGCCTGTAATTTCTGACTAGGTCAAAATCAATTACAAATGTTACTGACAAGTGAACCTTCAAACTTGAACAAGTCTTGAACAAAAAGTCACATTACACATTGCATAACTTTCACATAAAACTGACGTGTGGGGGGTTAACTGGAGTAATTTTAACATGAAATATAACCAAAAAATTGATATTTTGGACTAGTGTGCAATGGCTTGCTATCACAGAAATTGTCCTGTAATCTCAAACTTTGTGACTTTATATATAAATGCTCTATGGAAGGGGTGAGACCTTTACGCACTGCAGAAAAAGTGTCTTGACAAAACAGAACAGTACAGCATATTCGTATGTAATTCCCATTACACAGCCTATTTTGATCAGATGGTTTAACCTTTTCACGAGAAAACATGATGCCAAAAGGAAAGTTCATGTACCCATTGCAACCAAAACCTACGCTGACCTTTTGCCTTGTTATTTTTTAGAATAAAGTGACGGACGTTGTGGTTGAGAGGCTCGTCAGCCGCATGTCTGATGTTGGTCTGGATGTCTTGCTAAAACAACATCTGAGACAGCACTCTTAAGGTGGATGTGATAATTAAGGGCTAGGAGAGTTTTTATTTTCGTAATGTGTCATGGCAAAGGACCGGTAAACTATTCACTTTAGCCACCCCCTCTGGCCGTGGCCGCTCGCCCACCCGCCGGCTGGCTCGCTCGCTCGCTCGCTGGGAAAGTAAAGGTGACGTCAGCGTTTTAGATGTCTGGCTGGGAGCCTGAACACTATGGCAGTGGTAAGCCCCCTCTTCACTCGTCCAGAGAGACAGTGCTCATAAATGTGTCAGCTGATGGAGAGGCCAAAACAGACAGAGAAATGGATCGAGTCTTAGCTACCGCTGTGTCTGCGTGTGAAAGAGAGTGACAGAGTGATGGAGAGGGGGCGAGGGAGGGAGAGAGAGGGCAAACACAAAAAAGCTGCTGTTGTGATAGAGATGACGAGATGAGAGGGGATGGGGGACGTAAAGGTGGTGGGGCATTAAGCTGATTGTGTTGTTGGCTAATGGAGGCTTATGAGTCCCCAGCGTCACTGCGTGCAGACAGAAGGCATGACTGGCATTGAATATGGCAATGAGCGAGTTGACATCACCTCTCCGTGCCCTCTTCCCTGACTTCCCTCCAGCATATGAGTGGGTCTGCCGCAGCGGAGTGGTGGGCCACTACGGTGCAGAGCCGTAAAACGCGGCAGACTAAACACTCATTCATCATTACGGCGCATACATGCATCGCTTCGCGAAAACGCAGACTCCTATCCCGTCCCACTCAATGACTCAGTGCTCACATTAAAACTTCATCTATTACACAAAGGAGGACGACCACTTAAGCCTCAACCACCATTCGTAATGTCCAGAAATAAAAAAGCAAGCACGGGGTGAAAAGGGTTTTGTAATGGTGTTTCTTTTTTATTGAATACCAGATGTACTGAATCTAGAATAAGGCTTCTCTCTCACTCCTTTGAAGGTCATGATTGGAGAAAACAGCATGTTCATTAGCTGAATAGGAATGCTGGAGAATAACAGGATAAAAATGGCAGAACATCATCCACAGTGGTGCTCAATAAAAGCCTGTATCCTGAGCAGCCCAGTTAGGAGTCTGGAGAAAGAAAGAAGAGAAAAGCAGTGCTTTAATTATCCAGTTCACAAACAGTTCAAGTGATTTGTTCATGGCTGGTTGTACAGTTATGTTTGTGTCTTTGGCTGGCCTCTGTATACAAACACGGTTACAAGTTATTTTATGAAACTCAACACGTAGGACACATGCCACTATATAAAGCTGAGACCAAAAGTTTGCATACCCCTGGACAAATGACATGCTTTGTTGGTAAAGTGACCTTTGAGACATTACTTGGATGTCAGCTGTTAAATGTCTCCCAAAGCACATTAACATACTCATTTAAAAGTTCATGAAGCAGAGACTCAGGGAAGCGACTGGGAAAGCACATACATTTTGGGTCTCGGTGGGCCAATCAACATACCCAACACACACTCGCACCCAAGCACGCATACACACAAAGATCAAACAGTGAGAGACTGGACCCCAAGCAAAACATCTGTGGTGATTCCTAAGTGTAGGGAACTCCACCCCTGAGTTAAGTTCACAGAAGCTGGTGTTTGTGAGTGTGTGCGTTATTTACTCTGCTGAGCTGAGTCATTGGACTCGGGCCTTCTTCTTTACGGCTGTGCTGCCATCTACCTTGTCATTAGTGCTTTGAAGAAGAATGGCATGATGAAAGCACTCACTCTGTTAAACTTGCTCTTACTGGTTTATACCGTGTAAAGATAGCTCTGGCTGGACGGCTGTTCAACATTCTTTAGGCTGTGTTCTCTGGACAACTGCTTGCGTGTGTAAACTACAGGGCTCACGTTAAACAGCAAGAGATGAGATCAGATAAAACCTGGACGCAGGGTGTGTGAGAAAGACATGCTCTGACCTCATTCCTGTTGCTGTGGCTCAGCTTCTTCTCAATGTTCATGGCCAGCATCTGGCTGCGGAATGACAGGCTCTTGGTCTTTTCAATCACTTGCTGATAAGGAGAGACTGCATTGTTGCCCATCACCACATGACCCTGCCAAAGGTAAGAGAATGGCTCAGTACTCAAACAGAAAACACTGATCTTTACAGTTCCCAAAGGCACACCTTTACGACTAGCCACCATCTTGCCACAGCCCTTCTGAGCTCCAAACACCGGGGCTAATTCTAGGCCACACCATTATAAAGCTGTGTGATTTCGGAGATTACAGAGGGGCCTGCTCCATGGTGGGTTTGTTATGACATTGAGTGCTGCAGAAAGAGTGTAATAATACAGTTTTCCAGCCTCAGTGGAGGAGTATGTCTGAGGTGGAACCTTTAATTGAGGCACAGGACCAAAATAATCACTATATTGATTGTTAATGTTATTTACATTGCTATATAATAGACAAATTCCCCCCAAAAAGATGGGAAAGTTTTCCTTTGACTGACAGGCTGAAATAGAGACAGAAAGAGTAGAGAGAACAGGGAAACAATGAGATCAGCATCAGAACACTCAAGAGAATGTGATACAGATTAAAAAAATATGAGAAGAAAGTCTCTTCTCCTACCAGCTTGGAGTCGATTTTTGCATCCAGTCTGGCGTTACGAATGAGGTTGACAATCCATCTTTCTGCCTCCTCAGGAGTCATATTCAGCTTGTCCGCCAGCATGCTGCAGACAAACAAGAAGCCATTAAGAGAAATGAGAGATGGATGAAATCCTGATATACTATATACAACTTTACATAAATGCTACATAAATGTAGGCAAAGGCATTACACAGACCTGATCTCATCTAAGTGCTGGAGGATAGTGAACTTGCTGTCAAACCTTAACATTTGGGACAGTATTCCAGAGTGACAAATGCCTTTCATTATGTAAGCGAGGCAATAATGATCATTCACGCCAACACTAAGAAGCCCATAAAAAAGGAATACAATTACACCATTGTGAGGAGATGGAGTAAGGTCGAGGTAATGATGACAGACAAATGAAAATGTCCTTCCAAAAGCGGGGACGAGATGAAGTGAGTCGAGAGGAAGTCCATTAGAGATGGTTGCTACACCAGCCCTTGATTCATCAGGTCCTCTTTAAGGTTCTCTACTGACCACTCATTCACTTCTTTGGCATATTCGATCGGGGCCTGCAACTGTCCCTAAATGAAAGGCTCTAAGACCTGAGCATGAATATGCCTCCCAGAAGAGGAGAAGGCAGAGGTTTTTAATAGCCTTTTGAATGCATGTAGCCATTCTCTGCAGCCTTCTTTTAAATCTAGATGCTCCCTGCCATTGCTTTTGCCAACTTATACAAACGTTGCCTTTCTTGCCATGATATATGCCGTATTCAGATTTTAAACAAATAATATAAGGGGTGCGCTTGATCTTTGACATATCCCATAAAATGGCCTAATTAGAAATAAACCTTATAAATAATTCCTTTTTCTTTTGACTGTTTCATATTATGGTGACTGTGAAGAGAAATGAGCATCCAGATGTTTTATTAAATATTCTTCCAATCCATATAACCACTTCAAATTTATAAACATCTTTTGACTTTGCACTTGTAAATATAAGCAAAAAGTATGCATTCCAAAGCATAATTAAAGATATGTTTAAAAAAATTTAATTAATAAAAAAAAGTATTCAGATACCACAAAATAAAACAGCACAGTCATTGCCAGCCACTGCAGTTTTGAGACGTCTGCTTTGCAGCATTGTGGTTCAACTTTGGCCCATTCCTCTTGGCAAATTGTCTTCAATTCCCTAAGGTTATGAGTGTCCCTCTGATGGACTCAATTTCAAAATCCTTCATAAATTTTCTATGGGATTAAAGTCAGCAGATTGGCAAGCATATTCACTCTCTTTTTTTAGAAACCAGTCTCGAGTTATTTTGGCTTTTTTTTGAGTCGCTGTCCACATTCAGTTTCTTGGCCAATGTGATTAAATTATCCTCTAATATCTCCCGGCACATCTCTCCATTCCTGTGTTCTCTGATGTGCAATGCCTCACTACTGTTTGCAGAGACGTAGCCCCTTTTCATGATGCTCTCACCTCCATATTTCACTGGGTATGGTCAATCCACGTGCATCTTTGAGTTAGTATGACAGGATGAACACCTCAGTATCTCCTAAAACAATGATATGCTAGTGATGCGGTCAGCCATAAAATTAAAACCACCAGCCTAATATTATATTGTTGTCCCATCGCAAAAACAACTCTGACATATAGAGGCATGGACTCTACAAGACCTCTGAAAGTTTATTGTGGTATCTGGCACCAAGACATTAGCAGCAGATCCTTTAAGTTCTTAGGTGAGATCTCAAGGGATCCTATTGGTTCGTCCTGTACATCCAACAGATTATCAGTCTGATTAAGATTCTTGAGAGAATTTCATGATTTCCTATAAATGTACAATGTGAAGAAAAGTACACAAATTGCTGAAATGCTGGCTATGATAGAAAGGTGTAAGAACACACAGTGCATTGCAGCTTGCTGTGTATGGGACTGCGTAGCCGCAGACCAGTTAGAATGCCCATTCTGACCCCACTCTACTGCCGAAAGCACCTACAATAGGCATGGGAGCATCAGGATTGGACCATGTAGCAATAGAAGAAGGTGGCCTGATCTGATGAATGAAGTTCTCTTTTACACCGTGAGAACGGCCAGGTGCAACGCTTACTTGGGGAAGAGATTGCACCAGGTTGTACAATGGGAAGAAGGTGAGCCAGCGGGTACAGTGTGATGCTCTGGGCAGTGTTCTTCTGTTAAACCTTGGGTCCTGGTATTTATGTGGATATTACTTTGACCTACCTAACAATTGTCCATAAGACCAAGTACACTTCTTAATGACAGTACTATTCAGTGGCAGAGGCAGGATGATGAATCCCCGTCACACTGCAAAAATTGTTCAGGAAATGGTTTGAGGAACATGACAGGGAGTTAAGTCTTGATTTGGCTACAGTAGCCCTGCTGTGGGATTAGACCAGATGTCCTGGTGGTTAGGGAGTTGCCCATGTGATTGGAAGGTCATGGGATTGAATCCCAGGACTGTCAGTGGCACCACTGAGGTACCCTTGTGCAAGTTCCGTCCCCACACACTGCTCCCTGGGTGTCACTGTCGGCGGCCCATGGCTTCACTCAGGTGTATGGGTTAAATGCAGAGGACAAATTTCACACTCTTCGCACTGTGTCCTGTGCTGTGGTTTGTTCACATGTGACAAATGGCCACTTCACACTTATACTTTTCCTGCTTTTAGAAAAATCAGTGTCAATAACTGACTGTTTACTTGACAAACACTTTGCCTTGGAAGTTTAATAAATAAAAACATACCTGAATACTTTTCTTCTCATTGTACATTTATAGGAAATCATGAAATTCTCTCAAGAATCTGGGAATAACGATGTCTCATGACATATGACATGTAGGCTGACTGTAGCAATAAAAATGACAGATGATATCGTTTACTCCTGCAGCAACCTGTAGATAATGATGGATGACAAAGCAGACTGTACATAGGTCATTATTTAAGACCTAACCACCACCAAAAGTGCCAGCTGTCAAATCACAAAAGCCAAGGATGTGATGGTTAACACATGTCCAAAATCAAGCTGGGACCCTATTGATATTGGAGACAGGAATGCTTGTTGACTCCTGGGGGGAGTCGACGAGCACATCTATGAAAAACATGGCAAAGCACGTTGTGGGCTGATTACCAATTATAGCCAAAAAGGCACAGGAAACCAATTAGAACACTGGGTCTTTCAAAACACCTATGCTAGTGCTGTACTTCTGTTAAAAGAAAGCAGAACTAAGTTCTGGTCCTTCTCAGATGAATAGTAGTTAGCCTTACAAAACTTAAAATTAACTTCAGAGACTGTTGACTGTGGCAGAGGAAAGCAAACAGTATGTCCAACCACTTGATCAGCGAAGTCACATTCTCAGATTGAATCAAAATAAACACAACTGCGTTTCTTCTGAAGGACCTCATCCGACAACCCTCATACACGTGCAAACCAGTGATTTAATTCAGCCATCGCCTCTGCCTACCATAAGAGCCCGCATACAACAATTTAAAAGCAGGTGAAACTAACCAAGAACAAGAGTTATTAAGCCTGATTGTGCTTGACAAAAGCATACACTTTTGTGTGTAGTGCAAAACAGAATAGGCAGAAATTTGTGAAGGAGAAATGAAGTGGGGTGAAATGGACCTTTAATGCTCACTGCTCAGCCGACTTGGTAAAGCCCAGCTGCCTTCTCATTTTACGCAGCTCTAATCCAGGTCCTCAGGGAAGGGGTGGGAGGTAGGGATTGATTTCACTTCGACCCCTTACATGCACTGACCCCTCATCGTTGATTTATCCAATTCTGATTGTAGGCTGGTGGGACTGGGGTGACCAGTTTCACTCCATGAGCCTCCCACTCAGCTGAGAGGTCAGGCATGAAGGCTGGGACAAACTGGGTCCAGGGAGAGCAGTGGACTCAAAACACAGAAGTGCCCCTTTTACCATAGCGGAGTTTAACAAATTCATTGTTAAACATTTCCATATGAAAGCATTAAGAGATTCCAGGTCATCTGGAGAGACCTCCGAGAGCTTGGGGCAAAATTGATTTTTCCCTCTTTTCGATAAAACCAAAATGACTCTGTGGTTGGATAATGACTCAATTGTAATGTGGAAAGATCCTCTTTTTACACTGAAATACTGGGTTTTCAAACTATTAAATGTTCTTAAAAAAAAAAAAGGAAGTAACTGACAAGAGATGATCTAACAAAATTCTCAGCCATTGCCCAAAATTGAACTATTTGATTTGGAAGATGCTATTCTATTAGGGTGGTCAAAACTGCCTCGAAAAAAGGCCTTATCATATCAGCTATTTTTGCAAGTATTAAATAAGCAAATGGAGCCATTCTGGACAGGAAAAATAAATAAATAAAAGAAGTAGTCTATCATATTTTAACTACAGAGACATCACAAATCCTCAAAAAGATATGACTACAATTACTCCTAAACGCCAATAATGGCGTCACATCCACTGGGCCTTCTTACAGAATTTACTCAATTATATTTAGTGCTGCACAATATGGGTAACATATCAGTATTGCAAATTTACTGCTACACTGAGACTGCGATTGCAATGCCTTTCATGATATTAAAGGGCCCATTTCATCACTTTTCTGATACTAATAAGGCTTAAAGCTTGCAATACTGTTTCATATGGTACATTCACCCCATCCATACAGTCCATAAATGGAAAATAAGCTACACAAACAGTCCCTTTCGAAGTCATAGTTTTTGTGATGTCACAAAACTAACACATTTAAATTTATCTCCTGATTCTGGCTACAGCGGTTTAGCCCTGTCCATTCATGCACTGATTCACCCACACTTTTAACGGTTAAAAATGACTTTTATTTTTACATAAAGACCTTGATTCATCAGAACTCCCTGTAATCCACCTAGAGTTATGATTGGTAACCCAGTCCGAAATACTGTGACTGACTGGAGACTCATTTGCATATTGCAACCTGTTGCGATATCAGTATTGCAGAGACCAAACCTGCGATAACGATTAGCAGACGATATATTGTGCAGTCCTAGTTTTATTACACTTTTGGCCCATGCTCAGGGTGAATACATGCTAAATGTCTGTAAAATGGTCATGAGCTGTAAAAATGTCCTCGTTACACAACAAGCGTCTGATCCATGCTTGGGGAAAGAGCTTTTGAGTCGTAAAACAAAACACAGAAGAATCTTGAGCTCACTCTTACTAACTTGATCCTAAAAGAACCTAAAAAACAGATACTAAATGATCACAGTTCTGCTTCCTGCTCCTTGTTGAGCTTCACCACTAACTTTTGTGGTATTTAACAGATAAATGAATCCTACTGGGACAAAGCAGCCAAACAGAGCCAGGACTCCTAATCAATTCCAGACTATCAACAACTGGAGACTTGAACAGAGTCTGATCAAATTCCAGGCTTCAACCTCATTACAAACTTTCCTCTAGCTTATATAACTTTCACAAAATATAGTAAATAATTAGGGCATGCTAAGCTGTATGAAAAAATACCAGCATGAGTGGATTCATGAAATATTTCATGACATAAAATTACTACAATCCTGCATTTTTTTTCCCAGAAAGCTGTAAGCTTACAATTACCAATTTATATTTTTTTAGTTTATCTTAAACGCATATATTAAACATGATGGCAGCAGGAATGCATACAGGTATGTGGCTTCTGCTGAATTGTAAAGGATTTTAAATCCTCTGAGGTAGATTCAATCAGTTAGCCACAGCCACTGACAAGTGTTTCTTGCTCTACACAAAGGAGGAAGAAAAATGAAATGCCGGACAGATGCTCAGAGACTACTACTAGCTATGAAAAGCTCATTACACAGTCAGGAGTGCAGCTCTGCCTCCCTGTTCTATACTCTGTCACTGGAGCAGTAATAAGAACCAGGCTTAGAGAAACCAATGACACCCGCCCAAACCTCCATCTCATTCCAACAACCTCTTTTCCACCAATGGAAAAACCTTAGGGATTCAAACCATCGCGTGTCTTCTCTGGAAACCTACAGCGCTGTGTATATACCATAAAAAGAGCAATAAAGTAGAGCAACTAGAGTAAAGTGGCAATAAAACACCTGCCACACTCAACCAAATGTAGGATGGGAGGATGGTGAATGGTCTACAAAACATGTTTTACTGAGAACCATGAAGAGAAAGAAAAAAAAAAAAAAAAGTCATCCCACCTTTCAGTCTTCAGCTCTGCTTAACTAAATTAACTGTATTTAAATATTTAAATGTTGTCAGTGCTGAGCTCTAATCGGCAAGTTTTATTAAGAATGTGATGACAGAGAGAGGCAGAGAGATCAGACAGAGAGATCAGAGAGAGATAGACAGAGAGATCAGAGAGAGACAGACAGAGAGATCAGAGAGAGAGAGCAAGACAGAGGGACAGAGAGGGCGAGAACTACTGTTGGATCCTCTAAAAGGAGAGGTCTTGGTGTTGTGCAAGGCCGCCTATGGCTTGAGAATTGCTTCAAAACAGATGAGAAGATGTGTCTGTGATCCCTGGTTGTGTGTGTGCACGTGCATGTGAGGTTTAGGTGCTGGCAGCCGGTCTCTGGACACACTTCCTCCAGCACGGCGGGTAATAAAAAGGGATGCAAGCAGAGTAGGAGCACCGAGAAGGGGAAGCAGGAAGCAAACCCACATTGTGGACACATTTGCAGACCTGCTTCTTTCCTCTGCGCTACAATATGAATATAATTACTTCTTATGACACTCAACATTTGTTGGTTTAACCTTGGGACTGACCAAGACCAATTGACAAGTTATAATCTATGTCCAAAAAGTCAGACATTTTTGGGCTACTATCTATGGCCAGATTAAGAGTTGGAGGGATTACACATGCTGTGTACTTCTGCTACAAAGGTCCAGCTCAAACTACAAGCCCTGGATTGAGTGACAATGTTTTACCTTATGCTGATGCACTGGTGAATTCTGCAGAACGTCTCAAAGATGAACAGGCGAGCATTTTCAATGAAGTCCTCAAGACATGCCACCAAGAAGAAATCATTCACCAGCACCTTCAGGAGATTAAAACAATTAGATTAAAGACACTGTTAAATGTTTAAGGAGCAGGCGAACAACAGTTTTTTCCAAAAGCGGGGTACTGGAACCAGTTAAATGAGGACAAAGAGCAGGGCAGGCAGTTTATAGAAACTCATTACAGAAATCAAAACCGTTCCTTTTGTCTTGGGACACTAACAGGTTGAAAAGTGGGAAAACTCAAATTGCCGAAACGTGCCAGATTAAGACGGAATAAAAACATGATAAATGAAAACGAGTACTAAGTAAAAAAATAAAAAATAATAATAAAAAAAAAAGTGGGGAGCATGCTTTTAACACGTCTAACAAAGTTCAGTGCTCTTAAATAGTTTACTTTGGCGATTGTCAAAAAGGAGAAACCCCCTATTTGGAAGGTGGAGGGGAGAACGATTTGGGGCAATTCTCAGCACTCCAAATCAACCACAAATCTTGGAATTCCACAGTATCCACATGAAACAGAGTAGGAACAGAGCCAGCCACCCAATCCACCGCAACGGCTCTGACTTATCGCTGCTCATCTTGCTCACTGCCGCAGGGTCCATCGAGCTGCACAGTGGAACCAATTTACACTGCCACTGCATTCACACAGCGCGTCTACCGTCTAATAACAGACACAGATGGCAGCTAGGCTCTGATCAGCATACACTCTGCACTCCTGCATCAGCCTTACTCTCCTGCTTTGTGATGGAGTAATACTCTCAAATGGAGCACGGGCAGACTGTAAAGTGCAGAGCATTCCACAGTAGTGAAAGCATGTGAACTCCTGCTGTCACTGCATGGTTCATGTGTAGTCTTTGTCCTCCATCTTCAGCAGGTCTGTTCGCTCACAGGCCCGGCTCTGTTTGCTTAGGCTCTATTTGCTACTATCTCGGCTGTTCTGCTTGAAGAAATCCCAACTACATGGCCCTATCAGCCAGTGCACATTTGACCAATGACAACACTTATCTTAACTTAACAAAATCCCCAGTCCACTTAAGTGCCATAATTACTGTCATCTGTGTTTTCCAAGAAATAAAGACTCTCAAACAGTTTTCACAAAGGCACAAAAATGTCCTTTTAAGTTCACCCTTAAGGGGTCTGAAAACAACTATTTTTTTTTCTAACTCGCAAGATTAAAAGCTCTCCTATATAAGGCCATGACTGCTCTGAGAACTTTGGGTTGTTACGCACCTAGCAACTTTAAACTTGGCAAAGTAAATCTGCATGTGTGTTCAGTCTGATCAAACACTGAACATTGTTAACTTTGAGTAAAACAAGAACAGCTTAGAGCTGTTGGACAGGAAAGTCATTTTCTTCATCTCCAACAATTTTGCAAAGCATTGCCATTTAGTTCTGTTGTGCTGGTGAGCTTAAAATAAATCTGAAAACTCAACATCATGCACTTCATTCATTAAAAGTCAAAGCAAGAAAAGTGTAGTCTTGTTTTATACAGGAGAAAAGAAAAAGAATACCCAAAGTTAACGGTGAAATGGGACCCTCACTAAACCAGTGACATGATTTATAAACATTTACTTCTGTGAGGGAGCCCATTTGATCAGGCCAGATGTTTTTCATTCCGAACGTTTATCGTCAAGAAGCAGGGATGAAAATGAGACTCAAATCACCCACATTTCAGCCTTTTATGTCTATGCAGGTCTAAATGACCAAATCATTAGGGAAATCTCCATTACGCGCTGCATGCTAAGAGGACAGGCCTTTTGAGAGTAGAGGTAATTAGCACACCTGCCTGATCTCAGGGTAAGAGAGCCCTCTGGCTACTGGACCTCCAGAGCCAGCCTTTCTTTATTCCCTACAGTGAAGAGTCAGGCCAGGTACTGTGTGAACAGCCACTAATTAGTCAAGACTCTGATTAAGTATACTTGAGGCATTACTTGTATCACAAGATACAAGAAACAACAAAAAAGGTTTGGCATGTAAGCATACTTGATTATTCAATGAGCGGGAAAAGGTCTGTATAATGAGTGTCTTTTAAGACCTTTCTACATAAAACAGCAGGGTTCTGAAGTTGATCAAGCTACTGTATTTTTTATACCTATATCTTGACTTCAGTACTGATTCCTGAAAGATCCCTTTTTCTGACGTGTTCTTTTAAATTGCAATCTGAAAGCTTGTGTGACGTACCCCAGAAATAAGCATGAGGTGCTGGTAGTAAACATTCAACACTCTAGCGTTTAGAACAAGTATGCTTATGGCCTTTTGTGTGTTAATAATGCTTTTAGAATGATCTAGTAATTTTTCAATAGTGTGTATAAATTGTTCAGTACCATGAAAGTGTTCAGTTTCGATACGCAGTCCTACATTCTACTCAGCAGTTACTCAGTAACTGCAAAGTATACTGTGTCTATTTCATCCAGAACCGGTCACACAGAAAGGACTTACAAAGGCAAGTAAATGTAATGCTACTTACATTTTGGCCATGAATGTGTGTAGCACATTAGCAAACAAATTTATGTCAAAAAGTAATGTTTTCCAGGTTTAGGGGAGTGGCATGAACACTCAAGGCTGGTTCATAACCCCAGAATACATCAGCCAAAGGCCATTACTTAGAATCAACGTTCCATGCACACTAACCATGATAAACCAAAAAAACAAGGAAAATATACTCTCACCAGATTTCACTGGGAAAGGAGCCTCTCAATATACAGTGAAATTCTGTTCCAATGTCGTGCAATATGCACACCATAAATTACTGCTCCTTTTTGTCAAGGATTATTGTGCTGGCAGTAAGAGTCAGTGCTTTGACTGTAAACATACAAGCGTATGACACAGCAAAAAAGGAGATGAAATCTAATGCAGAGACCATCACACAAGGCCATTATAAACCAGAGCAAAAATATAGATGCCTGGCCTGTCTCAACCACAGTAGGCTCTTTCCAGTGCGTGGGCCCGCCTCAACACCCCAGAAGTGCTTCTTGTTAACCATTTGACTGTTGGACAATTACTGGGCATCGTAAAAACATGACAGACGGTGAGTCAGATGCTTTTCCGAAAGGCTCTCTCTCAATTGCCCATGACACAAACTCCCACAGACAGTGGTCAAGATTTCAAGACCCCTTTCAGGGCCTAAGACAAAAGTTAAGTCCGTCTTTGGGCAAGTGTGGCTCATGACACAGCATCACTAATGACTCTCACCACAGCTTGGGAAAGTTCAGAAGCTCCTCTGACCAGTGGCAGGTCTGGGTCGCTTGTGGTTTCATTACAACTCGACATTAGGGAAATCCAGGAGTCATAGAGGTAAATTGAAAAGTTGCAGGCTTTCTGTGGTCAAGTTGGATGAGCCTAACTGTGTGAACCAGAAGCACTCCACTAAGTGTATTACCTAAGGAAAGCTAGAGGACATTTTGTTCCAGTGAAGCAGTTAAAAAAAACTTGAAAAACTTTATAGCAATGCAGAATTCCTCGGATTCTGTAAGAGCATGACAGCTTTAGAAATGACCTAAAACAATAAACAAACAAGCCATCAAAAATTACAACAAAATGAATAAAAAGGAGACTGATGGAACTTACCGACTCACACTCTCTAAGTTTTTTCTGAGCACTATCGAAGTCAAAGTTCACATACAGACACTCCACAAATTCGGTGATGGGGTCTTTGTAGGTGTAGGATTCCTTAGAAGAACACAATAAAATGAAGTTATTGCATTTGCTGTGTGATAAAGGGTTAATAATATTGTATTATTATTGAGAAAAGATGTGATAATCAATGCTTAAAGTGGCATTTCATATCTTCAATTCCTATTTCAAATGTATAAACATTTACAAGGTGAAAGGTTCAGATCAAATGAGCAAATGAGCTCTTGGATATGTGATACAGGTTTTGGGTCCTCCCTTGGATATAAATACCATGGATTCTTGAGAAACCATGAGTGGAGAGAGTGAGGAGTGAGGAGCATTGGGCCACATGTTTAAGTGATTACACCGGGGCTGTGGAGACAGCTCTTATTTAGACTTCAGTGTCATTGATCTCTGAAGAAGCTACTGTTGTTGGATGATGAGACACTACAATCAGACCGTCCACCTCCATTCATCAAATGTAATGGTTTCAAGACGTACACGACTGAAGCATGGACCCGGAAAGACACTCAGCTTTTAAAGACACACTGAGAGTGAAGATCTGCTTTCAACCAGCATATGCTCACACAAACTGTCAGTCAGTGATTCCCTGCTGCAGAGTACTTAAGTGATGGTGGTTTTCAGATCTAAAAAGAGTGCATTACTATTAAAAAAAAAATGAACTAAGAGCATTAGCAACCAGTCTACAGTTCATCTACTGTAAGATGGAGCCATTTAAATCATTTATTGTAAACGGGAAAGCAGGCAATGATAATTGCAGCTTGGGTTTACCCAATGCACTAAGCCTTTTGCATCAGGTTCAAGCAAAAATTACTCTCTGCCCAAGTGTTACAAAATCACAGCATGAGCCTGAACACGAAGTTCATGGGCTGTGGGGTTGGTGAAACCAAAAAATGCGCTTCTCTTTCTCATGCATATGCATTTGAGAGGGGGACATGAAAAATGTAAGAGGAGCGCACAAATAATGGGTGGTATTACACATGCATTTGAGAAGCATATGGTGGCCTGTTTTTACACCTCAGAAGAATGTTTATGGTGTAAAGAGTTTATCAACACTGCTCTGTCTATCACTAAACTTTCATTTTCTGTTTAGCCACTAACTTGTTGACACCTGTTATTTCATCGATCGTTTTAGTAGACAGGCCTATGTGCAGTGTGTGTGATAAGTTGGAGTTTCAGTAAATCAAACGAAATATGTTAAATTTAGAGGAGCTGTGAGCACATGTTGCAATTGCACCGCTGCTCAAACGTGTATCTGGCTCAGCGTCTTTAAGACAGAACGGTTCGCTGAAAATTTACACAGTTTCCTCCTTAAGCCAATTATCGACTAAAACATGTTTGATGTCTGAAGGTTGTTGATGTCTCTGCACTGGAGCTATGAGGCTAACGTAGGAAGTCCTTGTCACCAAAGATCTTTATTACCTTTATTATGAACCAGAGCAACAAAAGAAGCAACAATTTCTTTCAAGTGGGTAAGCATGAGTTAATGAGTGAGAAACCGCAATGTGTTACCTGCTGGATGACTTTGACCAGATCTTTCAGGACCTGCCTGCGCTTACGCACATCCTTGTTAGTGATGACAGCTGTGGTCAGGTAACGCAGAATGTGTGGGCACATGGTCTGAATGGCATTGAGATACCTGAAAAACACAGAGGACGTTAAACAGTTGAGAGACAGCTGTCCTTTATGGTTAATGGGGGCTGGGGCAGGACACAGAGGCAGGCAATGGTGAAAGCATCTCTGTTCACTGTGTCCCACTGCTGAGGGAAAGAGAAGGAAAACCCCTGTCTAGATACGGATCACTGGCCGCAGGCCTGGCCAGTAGCTGAAATACTACCCACGAGGGGCTTGTTTTTCAGCCACAGGTCAACTAGCTGTAGGCTGAGCACAAGACTGAGTGTTGAGTAGCGCTGCCATTACAATCCAAGACAAAGTTCTTTCTCTGCAGCCTGGGGACAGACCTAAGCTTTCTCTCATAAGAGAGGATAAAACACACATACAAGAGATGCCTTGTCATAAGCCTGAGAACTCCATTTAAGGTGCACTTAACATATCAAGCCAATTCAAAGGACAGCCTTGGTGCCTGCAGTATCTGAACGAACATCTTTGACCCTCTCAGCCCCCTCCTCCTCCTCCTACAAGGATCAAATTAAATTTCAAAGAGGAAGTTGAGTTGCTCTGCCTCAGCCAGCCCCTAAAGCTCTCTTTTGGGTCAGAATGGAGAAACACATGTCGTTCTAAGGGAGGGGATGGCTAGCGGATGGTTTAATTAGCTGAAACAATTAAAGAGACAAGGGGCCCTGCGGCACTTCAGATGTCGGGACTAAAAACAGCAGCGAGCTTCAGCAGTGTGTAATCCCAGCCAGCATAGTGCAGGCTCTCTCTCCTCCCTTTGTAGTCGTCCGAGTCCGTGGCAAACCACAACACTTCATGCTGTGCTCCTGATTAACTTACACCTACTCCCTCTCCAGGGGGTGCTCCGATGGCCAGTCTGCTTGCATGAGTCATGATGCCATATCTGGAATTCACATTCTCCCCCCCCGCCCAAAAAAAGGCATTATCTAACCAGCCCAGTGGCTGATTCTGGGGTTGTGAAGCCACTTAATTGGCTACTAAATACATTCCATTAACAGAAAAGTATTGAGTATGCAAGTTTCTATCAAGTTCTGGCCACTCAGAGTATTCCTCAGGAAATCTTTTAACACACTAATATGGGTCTGAGATTTAATAACAGAGGCAGAGAAAGACAGAGATAGAGACACACAGCCAAAGAGCAAACAGCTAAGCAGTTCCAATTTCATGATGCATGTGGGGGGTTGGAATTAGAGGTAAATCAAGTGAAACACCGAATCCACTCGGCGATGGTCAGGATAGTATTACTCCAGGATTATCTTTCCTGTTTGCACCTACATCATAGGTCATCTTATGACAATATTCTCACTCAAACTGCCCTTGGACTGAATGTACCATCTTCCCCTCTGTGAAAACTTTCAGTTTTTGTTTTTGTTTGTCCCTCCACTATAGAGTACAGCTATCATCAATATCATTTTTGGTCTGAAGACAGCTCTCCTGAACACTTGCCAGCTGAACTGAGCGAGAAAACTTTCAGGCTGACCTCAGCTTAAACGTCAGTATAACTTAATAATAACAACCAAATGATTGTTATTATTAAAAAAAAAAAAAAAAAAGATTTATCATTTAGGGTCAAAGCAATCTTTCATGATAAATAACGATGCTCTTCTCCAAATTAAACCATCAATCAATATGAACATAACTCTGTTGTGGTAACTGATGATATGCAATGTATCCAAACGCAATAAATTGTGCATTAAGTCAGATTCATGGGATCCAGTCTAATCTTTCTTGGAGTCCGAAGCTCTTACAATAAAGCGTAAAGCAGCAAAGGCGAGAGAACTACTTACTGTTTAGAAAACAACTATAAAGAACAGAGCCAACATGGAAAGATCCTTGACTTGATGAGACTAACCGCAAATTAGGAGTACCTATTTGAGAGAGTTTACTGTAGTATAATGAGTCCATGGGTATAATGAGCACCTAAGTCCAAAGGGCTGCATTAAAGCCAACTGAGTAACAGTCTCAGAGTCTTGGATTAGAACTGCCGTAAGTGGATAAGGTTTGGTGTAGCCTACGCTGTGGGCTCCGTCAGCGGGTCAAACATCCAGCCCAGGCACACAGCCACAGGTCACTGGCCCTGGCCCCAGCCCAAAGGAAGCAAGCGGTCACCAGCAGGAGAGAAGGGCCAAGCCTCATCGAGGTTTCCAGCCTGCTCCAGCACAACAAGCAACCTCAGTCTACCCTTACAGCCACTATGGTGGGGAACCTATTACTAATTACTGGTCTGGCCATCCTTAATCATCTGTGCTGGTAAGAATCAAGGAAAGGGAAAATGCAGCTCAAAATCAAATAAGCCTAATCTTTTGCACTGCGGTGGGATATCGTGCTTTAGGTTAAGCAAAAAACTGCACTGGGGGCAAAACAAACAGTCTTAAAATAGATGAACTCTACATTTACTGTAGCTAATTTAGGATTCCTAACTGCAAAATAAACGGCCTAAAGGACAAAAACAAAGATCACAGTGCACATGGACTCACTTTGAAAGCTTTACAAAACATGAGCTTCATGGCCGCTCTGTTATCATGAGGGCTTAATTTAATTTACATAATAAAGTCTGTGGTAAACTTGACCCGAGAAGTCTTGGCTGTTAGATCAGTGGACTACTCTCAGTACTCATCAGTAAATCCTAACTTGTTTTCACTTTGACCCCTGAGGTCCAGTGCATGTGTATTTGTCTGGGTGCACAAGGGGATTCTAAAGCAGTGGTATGAAACACTGGACTGGTGAGCGCAATGTCAGCAGTTTCATTTGTGGACTGCGGTGGGCTTTCCAACCTGGACCCCTACATCATCCAACCTCATCCGGTTTTATTAGAACCAAACCAAAGCCAAATAAAATCCCAGACAGAAACGTGCAGCTGTTGAAGGTGCTTACTGTGGCTGGTACAGGAAAAGCTCAATAATGTTGTCACGGCCTTTGGGGTGGTTGAAGAAGACAAAGAGAGACCAGTGGATCAGCCATGTCCTCTGCTGAAGAGACTGCAGAGGAGAGCTCACCGTCTGAGGGAGAGAAAAAAATAGGAAGAGATGCTTAAAGTAATGACAGTCCAGTTAGGTCAATGAGTTTGATCAATTTATATTTTGAACTACTGACTCCTGGACATTAATGGCTCAGTTTCAGTTGGCTAAACTGTCTCATTCTGATCCAAGTCCAAAGAAGTATGACGGGTCAAAAAAAAAGAAAGAAAAAAATCTGCAAGCCAAACCCCCTCACCACTTTCTCTCATCTATCGTTCCGACAAAAAATCAAAAGCAAAACTGCATAATTAAGGTTCTTCTGGAGCTGTAAACAGAAAAGAGTGGTTGGGAAAGACAGAAAGAAAGATAGAGTGAGAGAGAAAGGGAAACAACAGCAGCAGCAGCAGTGGTCGTGGTGGTACTTTGCTGAAACAAGAGGCAGTCAATATCACAGCCTATGTAAGGGAATCCAAGTGCAGTATTGAATTCTGAGTGGTGGGGCATTACATTGTTATCGATAGTCTCCCTCAGGCGGGTGAGGTCCTCCATGGCAGCCTCCCAGTTCTGCATCAGGATCTCAGAGGCCAGCTTGCCCCACAGGGAGTTCAGTGCGTTTCTATCCGTTGCAGGAACCTGCACAAACAGCATAAAACATGCATAAATAAAGCACTATAAATTACAACTAAAAAAAGCCCCTTTTACTCAGGGTGAGCAAGCACTAATTTCCTTTAAGGCCATCTAGGTAGACAGAGCAGTCTGCACAGATGTTGCTGAAGACTTTGAGGCCCCAACAAGGGTTCGAGCTACATCAGATACACATTTAATGTAATGTTTTCTTTGTGAGTACTCTGGGATGCCACATACTTTACAAAGTGAGTCTTCTATCCAAACCTCAACTGCAAAAAAATGATTCCTGACTCTTGTCCTGCCACTGTTAAAAAGCCCCGTTTCTTGCCTGCAGTGGCACAAGCTGGATATGGTAACCATTTCATTTCTTTGCAGAGGATAAACAGATTAAACCAAGTCATCTTGAAGGGGAGAGAGAAACAGATCATGAAAGACTGTTTAGCTTTTTATAAAACCTCGTTTGCTGCATTTTGTGATAAAGTAACCACTGTGTTGCACACAAGCCCTGGTCCACAAACTGTTCAGATTACCAGGGTAACTCAAAGCACATTTGGGCGTGACGAGCATTCAGTCTCTAAAAATATGAATACATAAATAAATAAAAGGTTGGCTTTCTGTACTTTACTTGGTGCTGCACACAGGTTGAAAAATTACTAAAGTGTTGTAACACTGATGATACAGTTTTTACAGATGAAACCCAACTAGCCTCACAACAGAAATGGGTAATATGATATTTGCAGTGATCTTGATAAATGTGTGTCAGTAGGCTTTTCTGAGTATAATTATGAGCACAGACAGTCAACTGAATTTACTGAGGTGCCATGTGCAAAATTTTAATGAAAAATTTATACTATGTTTTGATATTTGTGGCACTGGCAATTTTTGGTCTGTTCCAAATAATTGACATCAAAAAAAAAAAAAAAAATATTTAGACATACTGCATATCATGAACACTTCTTTAAGTACTGCAATATTACATTTCTGCTATTTTGATCACCACTACCTCACAGCGAGTTGGTTTCACTCAAAACAGGCAATCTTCTACAAGGTTAAGTTGAAAAGGTCTCTAGAGGTGAAAGGTGAAGGACCAGCTTGTGTGTGTCATGATGACATGCTTTAAAGAAGTGCTCTAACTAAGCTCAAGGTCAGCCCTGGCTATGTCAAAGGAAATGTTCAGTTAGGCAGATCAAAAGATGGTCTCGGGGTCAACAAAAGGGGAATTACACTAAACAAACACTCCCCAAAAGCACTGCAATACAAAGAACACAGCAAGAAACAAGTGCAAGTATTGTTTTAAAACCATTAAAAGTTAAGATGTTAAAACTACTGTTTCTTGGGAAACTGGGTGATGATCTGTTTCCACAGTCTACAGTTCAAGCATCGGGGGAGCCCAGAAGCTGACATCAAAACAATATAAATCACTGTGTCTATAACGGCCCACAAACACATCACACATTCAGATATTCACAGTGCAGAGCCATACTTGGGGCTAAAGCTTTCCAAAGCATTGTGGCCTTGCACTGACCTCAGAGCAGTGCCTTCACTGAGGCTTTTTAATGAAGTGTGTTGCTACTGCTGCTCCTGGCCTCAACACATGTGCAGGGAGCTTTGATCAGATCTATAACAGGGACACAGCAGGAGCAGTGGGAGACTAATCAGAGTGGCTGCTTCTATAGTGCAGTCAGTCAGGGGAGCGACTGTTGTGTAATGTGGATTCAAGCATCATCAAGCTAGTCAGAAGCACTTGGATGTCCAAAGTTTTATTTATGTTTTTTTCAACTGAGCTGAAGCTTTTCTGGTCAGGGCCTTTCAGTGCAATATCACCAAGATTTGATGTGATTTGATGGCATAACTTTAAGATTCAACACAAAGCGCATAACCCATCACTGTGAAAATCTCCTAACTATTTAACACAAAATTTCCTGCAGAATCGGATTACAATACCTTTCATGTACTCTTGCCATAGCAACCAAAATGACCTGTAGTTAACAAGGCTCATCTCTGAAGACACAATCAACTTCAAAAGGAGGAAAGCTCCTGTTCTTAATTATGTCAAAAAAGACAAAAATAAACAAAGGGCAGGGGATAATCAGCTGCAGGCACACCGCCCTGCCAGGAGGCTGAGTGCTAGGTTGCAACCACGGGATTTTGGCAAGGGGGGGTGCGACACAGGAAGCCGTGATAACGCTGGGAGACAGTGACTCAAGCAGGAAGTCAGGGCAGGTGTCTTGTGCAGGTCCACAAAGACCAAACTGCCTCCAGATATTAAAGCACACCCCATCAATTTCATCTCAACATGGAACAGCCAAATGAGCACTGGCAACCCAGCAAGAGCACAACAACAAAAAAAAATGAGGTGCTAGGCCACAGCATTAAACAAACACTTAAAGTAAGAGAAAGAAAAATTCACTGACTGCATCATGCATAAACATACTAAGTTGGATAGAGGGATCAAAACACTTGTAGACAAAAGAAACACAGGAGAGGTCAAAATTACTTCCAAAGAAAAAAAAACCTCAGTCATCAGCGCAGAGGAAGTTGGGGGTAGGGGTAGCTAAGTTGCCAATATAAAGGTCAACGTTTCATTTCTAAGTGTTTTTTTTTCCCCCTCTTATTTTCCTGGAGGTCCTTGCCTGCTACGTTTGGCGAAACTCCATGTCATTATGGCAGCTTTCTGCACACTGCCTGGCTTTCAGCATTGGCCATGCAAGAATAGTTTCAATACCTGGGTTTTTCCATCAGTTACCTTAAGTTTCCACTGCTTCCCCAAACGGGCACATTTTCACTGACTGACCAGCAACAATAAATTTACTGTGCTGGAGATCCGACGGGACACTCAATCTTTATTCTCAACATCCAATCCCTGCATTAACAGATGATATGAATAAGTTGCTCTTTTCGCACCGAGCCTGCACTGTAACAAGACCTCAGGTCTGGATTTTGCAAGCCTGGCTTCCTCCGTTAAATGACTGTGTTTCCCACGTTAAATGAGTTCTGGAGCCTAACCTCTCCCATATCCCATACTAGGGTCCGTCTGAGGAGAGGGGAGGTCCAGTGCAAATGAGGGAGGAAAAAACAAAGGAGTATTTGGGGTGGGGGAGTTAAGGCAGGTATTCAGTGAGAACAAGATTAAATCCAGTTTTCCTCCATTCTTTTGTTCAACAACTGCAGATGAAGGTCAACAATATAAGGGTTCAAAATCATGCTGGTTGGGAAGAATGCAAAGTCAGAGCTTTAGAGCAATCTGTGGTTATTTACACTAAGCTGCAGGGCCATAAACAATTCTGGCTGCTCTGTATAGGGGTCTCATCTACTCAAAGTGTTTGATGTGTGTAAAATGGAACATTATGCCATTTTTCAAGCTCTCTAGAAACGAGGAGTCTCTCTCATCATGTCTCCAGCTTCTTTCTGCATGAAGTAAATGAGAAAGGCTTTGTAGCACCATTCCAAAAATCAATCTAGAACAAAAAAAAAAGGTCAGACAGCATGTTTACAGAGGATGTATGTACTCATGGACCATACCAATCCACTCACAGCCGCAAGTCAGAACCAGCGTCCCGAGTGTTTCACGTGATGAAGGGCTTAGAGAGAGTCGGAGTATTAAGTTTCCGCTGCAAAAGGTGCTTAAGTGCATCATTTAAATCACAGTGTATTTCTTGTTTATTACAATCGGCAACTGAATTACTAGAAATGAGAGATGCATGCTTCTCTAATGTTTGTTTAATCACAAGTGAGTCAGCTAATTGGCCATCTATTGCAGTTTGACAGTTTTTTTTATTTTGGCCTCAACGTATCTGAGTCAGATTGTTATAGAAGTTTACACGTTGATCACTGGTAAGCCTACTTTTTGAAAGTCAGCCCCAAAGTATTTCTGCCTATATCGTGTACAGCTCTAGTATATAAACGAACACAAAGTGTCTGCAGCTGTAAGCTATAGTCGAACGCTTGACTGGCCAGACCAGGAAAAGCCTTCTGCTGCCACAAAGCCCATGGGCATACAGGCAAACAAACAACCAAACAGCGTAAACAAAACAGCAAATATTTTATTCAACAAAGAGGCATACAAAAAAGAAGAAAAAGTAAAGCAGATGTTAAATGGCTGACTTAAGTGCAACTTCTCCTTAAAAAAAAGTTTACAACAAATTAAAGTTAAAACAATGCTTGTGATATATTACTGAGTGTTTGACTTTGCTCACCACATAAGGGCAATTTTCTACAGTCTGGCACTAATGAATCATCCCTAAGCGCAGGTTTGTCCGACAGTCTGAATAATGAGAGGACATTACATGTGAGAAGGCTGGCTAAATGGTTCTGTGAGAAACACTCAGCACCAGGGTAGTCTGATAACTCAGCCAGGCATGGAGCCTCTAGCACACTCCCAGCCCAGGGCAGTGCTGACAATGGGTACCTCTCTTCAGCACTACCTCCTCACAGTGTGGCCTTGGGGAAAGGAGCAGGAGGGAGGGGACGCAGAAGCAGGTCAGAGTCTGTCTATTCCCAGGCTTTCTCTCAGCCTTCCACATACACCCCCTTCTCCCTCCTGCTAGCCAGACAGCATCGCATGGAGCCCTGCACTTCGGCCACTCTCGCGCGCAAGTTCATCTTTCACTCATTTCTGCAGGCAGTGGGAGAAAAGCCACAAACACCAGAGCCCGAGCAATGAGCTCTTTGTTTATAGAGGAAATAAGAAGTACGCATGTGTAACGTGGATACTGCCAGTACTCTCAGTGAACTGCAATTATCTTCCCCCGCAAACCTACTTTGGTATTATCTGATTTCTAAAGTATTCCACTGGTGAAAATTATTTAATCCAAAGCCCTTGGTGCACCTCTGCCTTTCACCAGACAAAAACAAAAAAAAGGTAGGAATCCTAGTGGACCAGGGAATTTTTAACATTTTTTTTCCCACATTGAAAGTAAAAAAAAACCAAAAAAAAAAAAAACCATGGAAATGAAATGTAAAGTTAATGAAATACACCACACAGCCGGAGGGGATACAAAGTAATGTCATCATCTGATTAGCATACTTCTCTGATGTCTGGAGATCTACTGGAACACACAACACATTATAGTGCTGCAAACCTAGGGAATCCCGAAGATGTGCGATCCGGCCACAAACTCCCCATCAACAGTCTACAGACAGCGGCTCTGCCAGTAAGAAGACTGAAGTAAGATTATGAAGTCTGCCACTGAGTTTTTGGCCCAATAAAAACTCCTGCCCAAGTCCAGGAACAAGCTCTTTTAACACAGGAGACGTGCAGTGAAGTTAACAGGCCATAACCTTCACTCTTCACAAGCAATTACTGATCTAACACTTTAAGTCTCATCACATAACAAAAACTGCTGGAAAAATAAAGTGTGCCAGCTAAACAGATTTAACAATGGATGATAATAAAAAGTACAACACTGCTGATTTTCAGTAACCCTACTTGCTAGAGACCAGAATCCATTTATCACTGACTTAATTCATAAAAACACAGCTCTAAGTGCATGCTTAATACTCATAAGTAAAGCCACCTGGCACTGTCCAGTGCTGAAATGGCATAATATTAAGATTTTGTTCCCACTAGGGGAATAATGTGCTTTCTTAATTAACACCCACAAAGGAACTCTCCATCAAGATAAAACTTTATCCACTAAACAAGGAACTGTTAAACGAGAGAAGTAGTCCCTAACAACTTCTTACTATTCTGTTAGAGAGTAGTTCCAACTATAAACAGCAAATCCTACTCCAGGTAATTGGAAAAAGCGTCCTTTAGAATGTCCAGCTTTGTTCTGCGTTAAATAACGTTCTCAGCTAATGTGCCCGAAACCATCATACTGATCGAAAAGTAGCCACATGCAATACAACATCCAGTCAAAAGCTGCTACTGTTGGACACTTTGTAGTTCCATTATTGAGACAGTACAGAAGGAACTGAGATCTCTGGGAAGATCTCAGACATAATTCTCATACTCCATTCAGTGAGCTCTCTTGCCACTGTACCCCATCACTGTACAGGTTGAGCACTCAAGTTTGCATGGTTTTCATGGTACACACCACACACACAACTGTTGAGAATATAGTGGAAAAATAACTCATCTAACCAGACCACTCTTTTTCCCATCTCTGTAGTGATGATATTATCTGCTCTGAACTCGGAAATGTGTTCCTCTCTTTGTAATGAGGGCTTTATATAATGCAACCTTACTATAATACCCAGTGCATCTAGATGTCGACAGAACGATAGTCTGATCATTTCAGGCATCGTCATTCTCAGTCACCTGGGAAAACCTGCATGTCACCTTAATGCTCTTTAACTGTCACATTTTCCTATTGTAATCCTAATACAAAATTGAGCTGAACTGAGCTTGTTCAGTATTTCTATGTATGCCACTGAGCACTGGAGAATATTATTTGCTAATTGCTAATTACTACTTACTAATAGTGTTACACAGTATACCTGCTTGAAAGTAAAAGCACTCAATGTTTCTCTAATCTTTTATTTACATTTTCCCTGTAATTATCCATTTAAGGCATGGATCATAATGTTGTACATCATGTTTTTATATCATATGCATAAATATTTTAGATCAACAAACATGCTGCGCACACAGACCTGTACAAAGCACTCAAGTATGGCCTGAAAAATAGCCTGTTCTAATGCTGTGAATACAAGTGAATTCCTGGATTTCAAATGCACCTTTTGACTGGCTGGATCAGGTGCATTAGCAGTAAGTAATGGAGACAGGGCCCAGATAGATGTGCTTTGGGACTTGACTCAGCAGTCAAGCAGATCATAGGAAGTATGATTGGTGACATCATAACAACATAAATGGTGGGGGGGGAGGAGAGAGACCGCAGCTAACTTAAGGTCACAAGTTCCCAAAAGACACCACACTACAAGAAACATACGATACTCAAATAATGAGATAAAACCACTTAACAAAAATTAAACAACTGACCAACAAAGCTGAAAATATGATTAGCGACTTACCAGAACCCTGAAGAAGTAGAGGTACTCTGCTGCACCTGAATAGTTCCCACACTCATACTGGAACTTGGCATATCTGTACAGAGTATCCAAGTACTCTTGGCGGAACTGAAAAATATAAATAAATAAATGAGAGGTTAAAAGGAGGGGCACTCATACACTCAAGTGTATCATGCTATTAATGTGTTCACTGTGTGACGTTATTGTACAACACTCCTTCAGACTTGTACAACATACTGTTGATACTGCTGAGTTTTCTGAACAACATGTTTGGGAAGAGGTCAACTAAAGTTTATTACAACTTTGACACAAATGGCCAGTGCCAGTATGAGGGGTTGCACTGAGCTGGTGGCCAGTGTGAAGTGTGGAAAAAGCTGTAGGGCATGTGGGGGTTCGTGAGCCTTTTGAAGGCTGTTAATATGAATGACCCTTGTGTGAATGCAGTAAAAGCACTAGGGCCTGTGAATTGAGGTGCACTGAGGACAGGCCCCAGGTCAGTGGGATGTCGGGGTTGGAGGGGAGTGCCGTCACGTCAAATATAGAATCCCCAAGCATTTTTGCGGCCAGACCCACGGGTCTCGAGCTGTTCAGTTTATTCTTAACAATTCACCACAGAATGTAAATGTCCGCAGAAATTTCTGCAAGCCATAAAAACCCTGAAAATGAGTTAAGGTTTTGGGAAGTCATTTAACGTCTCCATGCTCAGGGCCGCCCCTCCCACTGGCCCCCCCAAAACAAGGCTGAGTTCACCAAGAAGTCATGAGAACTCCTCAAAACAGTGGAGGAGACAGTAGAGTTACTTACACCATGCTTGTCAGCCAGATAGTCAAACAGCATACGCCCGTCCCTGGAAAAAAAAAGAAAAAAAAAAAAAATGTGGTAAGAAGGTTTTTGTTGTTTTGACAGTTTCTACATGTTCTTGTAGCAGCAATAGTAGATGTAAACATACATGTTTGCTGTTAAAAGTACAAATAAGAGAAGTTTAAATTGTTTCATTTGAATTATAAAGAACAATGAGTTCTCACTCAAAACCAAGATTACAATATAAAAGAGAGGAGAGAATGATGAAAAAGTTAAAACAAAACAGTCTCTGTCTCAGATCCACTGCACATGATTTGCAAATCTGTAACTTTGGGTAGATAAATAGGTACAAGGGGTGGTAATCATGCTTTCTGCACCACCACCCCAACCCCACCAAATGTGGCCAACCTCTAAAGAACCAGCAAATGAAGCTGTGCGTCTCTGAACACCCCAGACAGAAAGAGGAGGTCGCAAGTTTATTTTATTTGAGGGGAGCTTCAAAGGCTGTTTATAAAGGCGTTCTCCTATTGCACTGCTTCTGTGCCATTATACTGTCATCCAACAGATGCTGAAACTCTGGGTGGAGAACAATCACCCTTAATGGCCATTTATGAGAGCCCCCCCAAACTGCGAGCATCTTTTAAACACCCCCGAGTTTCTTCCCAGTCATACAATCATCATGCCTCACTCTATGTGCTCTTGTTTACAACCTCATATCTTTGCATGTGTGTGTGGGATAGCAGCATAGACCTACACTCAGTGAGCTCCTCCCTGGGCAGCGATCCCGAGCAGACCGCAGCAGCCTCCCTGTGGAGGTGAAGGTGCTGCCGCTGAGTTCCGTAGGTGGGAACACTCAGTCCTCAGCAGTTTAACACAGCTCACCCACCATCATACCCGCCTACATCCAGTCATTCTGGTTTCATCAATGCTACCAAGAGGCACCAACACACTTCTGAACAGTCACCTGCTAAAACACTTTCAGCTCTGAGAAACAGAGCAGACACAAGCAAGGCAAACAAGCAGTCACACAAACTGACTTAGTGGACAGAAAAAAGCACCTATTATTCACAGGAACAAAGAAATAAAAGTCTCGTTCCACATTTCCTGGTTGTGTTTCGACTTGAGGCACCAGACACCAAAAAATGTCCCTTGAAACCCTAAATATTCAGATCGAACAAGTAAACTTCAAAGCCACTCGTTAATTAGGAGCAGAGCAGACAAGCATCCGAGTAGCTTAATTAAAACTGCACCCACTTCTTAAGCCACAGCTTAATCCTCAACTGTGATAAACGTGTTTTGGAGAAACAAAAAGCGAACTGGTTTTCATGCCTAGAAGATCTACCACCTACCGAGGTCCCTCACATGAGTCTGAGAGGCAGCCTGCAGACCTCCATTCTGTATGATTTCCTGAGAAAATACAGGACTATGGAAACAAAGTGACTCATTGTATCAGACTCAAATTGAGACAGAATGAACCGCTGCTTGTGTTGCACACATGACGAAAAGCAGTACTGAATAAGTGACCGCATCATGTTACAGATGGGCACGGACAAAACTGGCCCACTGCTGAATGTCTCCCCCTCCAACCCCAGCAAACAAGAAGCATCTCTAAACAAACCAGGCAGTCTTCAAAAAGGCTGTTTACAAACAGAGGTTTTACTCACTACAATAAATGAACATGACCGAACTGCAGAACACAGCTTTAAGACCATGCTTCCTGAAAGCTGAGTTAAAGGAGCTTGCTGTATACAAAGCAAAATTTAGGCCTATCAAAAGGCTTACACACAATCACGCACTGGGCAAAAACCCATTCATCTAGTCAGTTTTTGTTTTAATTCAGGAATGGCTGTATGAAAGACGAATGATATAAAAAAATATATTAAACGATGTAGAAACAAATCTGAGTTGATCTCCTGGCTGCTTAAGGCTTGCAAATGACATGTTTATTATACTTGCAAACGCTCAATGATTAGGTTCAAGTCCAATTCATTCTAAAACAACAGAAAAAGAACCTATACTGTTTCTTTAGGGGGCGACTGAAAGGACAACTATACAAGCAATTAATATGTCTGCCTCTGGGGTTTAAACTGAATGTGCAACAGAGAGCCAAGAACAGTACTGTACTGAACTGATTTATAAAGCCAATTCAATAAATTTTTCTTTGATGCACAAAATTTGCCACACAGAAAACTAATGGGATATTTAAGGACAAGGCCTTATTGACAGAGCATTTTTTTAAAAAGTGGCTTTAGTAATTAGCACAGTGCTTAATAAATAAATAATGGCTTCTAAGCCTTAAAATTCAGACTGCTGAATGGACAGAACTTTGATAAACCAAAGAACATCCTGCCAAGGAACTACGTGAAGTCTGAACACTGAGTTTAACCAAACTATTTTAATTACGGCAAAGTCAGCACCAAAAACATAGCCTTAATACCGCAAGATATAGTAGCACTTTGCTCATTATGCTGACCAACTCACAGGGTAATTCCCATCTAGCATGTACAAGTGCTTTGACTGCAAACCCCATCTAAAACACTTAAATCAAGCCAATTGCAATTAGTTTTGGCACATCTTCAACCAAAAGGCAGAACTTGATCCCAAACCATAATCACTCCCAATGTTCTGAAAAGTAATAGATAACGATACGTATTAGCGGTGATTTAAAAACACTGTTACTAGACTTAAACACTGAACTCTTCAGAATGTCAAACCAAAATGGTTGATTCAGATGTATAACGTATGCATGTTTTTTTTTTCAGTTTTCCGGAATGATATAAAAGATCAGAAGCACAACATCCATTGTCGATGGTATTCAATATCAAGAAGTAACAGACCTCCATATGTTGGGATAACATTAAATTCAATGGAATTTAACATTAAATTCCTGGAATGCTGCAGAGTCCCAATGAATGTAATTCCACTGAATTTAAAGTTCAATTAAATTTAAGAGAATTGTAACATTAATATCCAATAGTAGAACTCCTTGTTTTAATAGAGATTTGGTGATTATAAGTATTTTTCCAATGAGTACGGGACCTTTTAGCGCTGGTGGCTGGTAGCCCAGTTTTCAGAAAACTAACGAAAAAGGAAACTAGCTCGGATTGAGGAGGAAGAGACAAAGAGTGTGTCCCAAACCACACACTTTCATACTTTACATACTACTGAATGCAGGCTTACTTTTATTGGTGGCACACTATTTTTACATACAATTTAGTGCAGTAGTATGCGGTTTGGGACACAGCCAGAGGCTTGTATGAGTAAGATGTCAACAAATAGGCTAGAGGAGAACAGACATGAAATTAACACCAAAAGGAGCACTGCATGGGTTGAGTGGAGAAGTGAATGCATGTGAATTGTTACAGATAATTTAAATTACGTTTGCCATAATTTTATGCATCTGACCTAAATTCTTCTGGTCAGAGTGCCCTTCAAGCTGGAATAAACTATTTCAATGCTAAGTTTGACATTCTGAAGAGTTCAGCGTTTAAGTCAAGCAACAATATTTTTAAACCTGTGATCAAAGAGCTTTGCAAAAATGGAAACAATATTTACCAACACTGTCCTCCCATCTCTCCTGCTGATATGAAGCATATTAAATAATTTGACGAGTCTGCAGGCAACCAGACAAGGCTACATAACACCTGAAATTTTTAAATTCTATTAGCTAGGACTATTTTTTTTCCCTCAGAAGGAGCCAAGAAATATCAGTAAAATCATTAAAATAAAACATTGTGTGAAGTTTCGATCATTTTGCCAATTAACCGTAAAATAAGCAGAATAATGTATAGTCCGCTAGTCATTATTGAAAAATAAGACCTTTCCTGTTTGTCCTAAAGGGATTTTTTTCAATAATGACTGGCAAACTAAACATTTTCCCTTTGTCATCTTGCTCAGTTCTGCTACAAGTATCATACAGATATCATATCACTGCTAACATCTACACCAATAAGTTGCAACTTTAAAACCACTGACTGGTTAAATTAATTACATTGATTATGTCATCAAAATGCCACCTATCAACAGTCAAGTGATAGAATACATTAGGAAGCGAGTGAACAGTCAGTTCTTGAAGTTAATGCATCAGAAGCAGGAAAAGGATCTGGGTAA
The DNA here is from genome assembly GCA_037974445.1 of Brycinus macrolepidotus. Lineage (NCBI taxonomy): Eukaryota > Metazoa > Chordata > Actinopteri > Characiformes > Alestidae > Brycinus > Brycinus macrolepidotus. The sequence goes on along the minus strand of JBBPCZ010000007.1, from coordinate 17,934,677 downwards.
CTTTGATAAGGACCAAACTGTGATGGATAAACAACTGGGTCAAAGCATCTCCAAAATGGCAGGTCTACTGAGGTGTTCCCGGTAGTACAGTGGTCCAAAGAATGACAGCCAGTGAACCCAGGTAGCTCAGGCTAGCATATCTGGTCTGATCCCACAGGACTTAACAGGATCTGCTAATCTCTGCTAATGTCTTGGTGCCAGATCCTAAAGCACACCTTCAGAGGTTTTGTGGAGTCCATACCTCAACAAGTCAGAGCTGTTTTGGTGGCATGACTGGCACCTACACAATATTATGCAGGTGGTTTTAATGTTATGGCTGACCGGTGTATGTCATACTGCCTCAAGCTACACTGAAGTACGACAAAGACATACACTTCTGTGTGTACAGTTACAGCGGTATGCTTAGAAAAGATATCTAAACAGCTCAGCATACTTTAAAGTCTAAACTATGAGGTCAAGACTGAAAGCGATTATGCTGCATTATGTATCTATAAACATGTATAAACTCATCATAATCACAGTCATGTTGAAATATTTCCTAGAGATGATTATGTTGAGTACTAAACCATTTTTTGTGATTCTTTGTTTTCCAATGGTAAGTGGTGAAGCTGACTGAGGTTTTCTGTCACCACATCCTGAGAAAGCTCATGTATAAGCTACTGACACAACAAAAAAACAAACAAAATTCCTCTACACTTCATAGCACCACCAAATATCAGTTTGATTATTTAAAGAATCAAGTAACAAATCACTGACAATTATCACCCCCAGCACCAACGAACACAAACACACACAAGTTACCTGAACTTGTGCAAGACAAAATAATCTGTTCCTCTGTGCACACTCATGACTCTCATAGAAGTCTCTTCGACTCGCCTGAAGAAATCAGTTATCATTTTACATCCCTACATTCTTTCATTTTATAGCAGTCACTCATTGTGGCCTACACTGCAAACACAAAGACATAACGCATTAAATCTGCATGCCCGATTCTGACCAAGTAGGTTAAACTGGAATTGAATTAAAACAGTAGCTAAGGGCAGACACTACAGAAGGTGCCTGTAATAAAGGCTCAGCTCCACCGCATTTGGCACAACCACACTGCATCATGCATCACCAAAAACTTGTTCCCCGATGAATCTCAAATATACCCATTACCTTTTCACTAATTACAACATTCACACAAAAGGTATGAGATCTCACTGGGTACTTCAGTTCTGAGGGCTATTTTTCCCCCAAAGTCAGCTATTCTCTACCTTCAGGACCAATAATCTCAGCTTCTAGAATATCGACATTCATTAAAATTGTCATGTTCATCATATTGTGAAGGATTTTACACAAGGATGTCATAATATATTGCTTCTGGTTGAATGTATGAGAATTAATATACTACAGAATAAAAAATGATTAAACAATAAAACCTTTCATTTGATTCACCTGTTCTATAAAAGTCCTTCCCTGGAGTGAGTCTTCGAAATGAATCACACTTTAATTTTATCATCACAGAGATGAGATTTTTTGTTTTCAAAAATATACAAACGCATGCATACTTAACAGAAAATTTTTTGTACATATATTGTTTTAAAACTTCCAGTACAAAAAGAACTTAAGAATATCTGTAAAGAACTGGCAGTGGTTAATTACATTAATTGTTTTAAAAACTTTCTGGGTAGCAGAAAGTTTACTTTTAATATGTGCACAGTGATACAGGTCTCTAGTACCTCTATTTTCATGCAAAAAATTAATAGTACTATACATACAAACATACTGCCAAATCTGATTTGTTCTCAGACAAAGTAATTTTGTAAAAATATTTTAATTGATTAAAAAAAAAAAAAAACATTCTCACACAACGTTAAAGTAAAAGCACTTGCTGCACTTTTCCAATGAACAGTGTGGTACAGTACAGTTCTTAATCTGAACCTAGAACTACTAATACGCTGTTTGACCACCTGTGTCCTTTACCCATTGCCAAACAGAACCATGAAAGAAGACATAGTTTTCTGGAAGCTGTGTGACATAGACCTGATTTCTTATGCAACACTAGTGTTAGCAGCAAATACAGACACAGCAACACTATAAGAGTGTACATTTCATTTCAGGTGAAGATTCTTGCTAACTAGTGTTTTTTGTTTGTTTGTTTGTTTGTTTTAGTAGAAGTCACCTGACTTGAGTGATGGCACATGTGATTCTGTGACAACTATGCACCTCTTGGCATGGAAAGAAAGACAAATAACTCTAGGCCCAGACTTTTATAGCCATACCATGTCATACAGAGTGTTAGAAAAACAATGGTGCAGTGTTGGTACACGCATGTGTCAGTTAGAAGATTCACTAAGCTCACCTTGTTGACTGCATTTGTCTGGTGGTCTCTGGGTCCTCAAACATTTTTACTATGGGCTCCGTCTCTGACTGCAGCTGCTTGAGCTGAGCCACAACTGCAGTTCTTTTTTCTCTCAGGGCTGAAAATCAACACAAAGTTTGCCAACTGTAAATACACAACTCAGAAAATCAAGACTGTCAAGACAAAACTGATGAGGCAAGTCAGTTCTTCAGATCACAGGGGGGACAACTCACAGTTTGGTATATCCTTGTCAAGGTACAAACTCTTGTACACATCCATGGCGAAGTCGACCATGTTGGTGTCACTGAGAAGATCAAGTTTCCCATGAAGAAGCTCGGTCTCATTGTATATCTGTGATGAGAAACAGGTAAAATCTCAGCTTTTAGAATATCAGCGTTCATTAAAATTTACATGTTCACCATATTCTGAATATTTACAAAAGGATGTCTTAATATAAAGTAAAGTGGCCCCTTATAGTCATGCATGGACACACCACAGCACAGCACACAGTTTGAATAATGTGAAATTCTTTCTTTGCATTTAACCCATTCACCAAGTGAAGCAGTGGGCAGCCAGCGATGCAGCGTGTGTGGGGACAGTCCCTTGCTCAAGGGTACTTCAGTGGTGCCACTAGCAGTCCTGGGATTCAAACCCACAACCTTCCGATCGCAGGGGCATTTGATGAAACAATAAAACATTTGATTCACCTGTTCTATAAAATCCCTCCTTTGGAGCGAGTCTTCAGAATGAATAACATTTTAATTTTAACATCATAGAGGTTTTTGTTTTAAAAAAATATACAAATGCATGCATATTTAATAGATCTTTTTGTACATGTTTTTTTTTTTTTTTTGTAAAGCGTCCTATACAAAAATAACTTAACAATATCTGTAAAGAACCGGCAAAGGTTCATTGTATCAATTAACCTGGTAAACATCTAACCAACATGCTGAGGCCAGAAGAAAGGAGCTGCTATAGTTGCACACATGCTAATGCAGGACTTGTGTTGTGTTGAGTCTTTTTGCCATCAAAGATGAACATAAGTGTTGTAAGGTGAGAATGTATAAGAGTTATTTTACCTCCCTGGTCAACCAGTTACTAGTCTTAAAAGTTTTAAGTCATACAGGATACATCTTTATCTCCATTATATTAGCCTGACTTAGCTAGCTACTATTAGGTGACCTAAACAACCTACACGACCACTGGGTACACACAAAAGCCTGGCAACGGCGTTTGTTATAATATTACGGTTGGAGTTTCTAGAAACAGACTCAAACTCTTTTTTAATTTTAAACCACTTTTGTTGAGACAGCTAAGCAGCTCAGCTAGTCGGCTAATGCTAACGCAACACACGTGCTCCAACTACAGCCTCTAGAACATAAATAAATGTTCCCTCACAACGTTTTTACTTAAAAGCAAACAATATGTTTGTACCTCTTTAACAGAGAGAAACTCCAGTAACGGGAAGACGAGGTGTCTGTCCAGAAAATGAGCAATTCTGGTGGTCAGGTCGTACTCCGCCATGATGGGCACGGGAAAGGACCGGCTTCAAAACAAAAAACTTTATTAAACAGAGTAGCGCCCTCAGTGTACCAGAGGACAGAGATCAGGAGAATTTTGAATAAATAAGTAAGTAAGCAAGTAAGTAAGTAAATAAATAATTATTATATATATATATAACAAATTATTTTTTTGTATGTAATAAATTATACAATAATATAATACATGCATACTTACATGTATATATATTTTTTAATATAAAAAGAATATTTATATTTTTATATGTACATGCAAATATATAAGTGTGTGTGTGTGTGTGTGTGTTAATTGAAATGTTTTGCATTTCTTTATGTTTTATGACTATAATTACTTATTGACTGTAACTATAATTGTAGTTATTTGTATTTTTTTACCATATGAATTCTGATAATGTGTTTCTTAAAAAAAAGTGAAATGCATCCAATTATTTTCCTTTTATTTACGGCTTAGAGAGAAAGTCTGGTAAGGCTAGTGAAAGGCTGTTCAGTAGTTCAGAGATTCAGAGGTGAATGCCTCTCAGCTGACAGTGAAGCTGCTGACATTTTCAGTGGGAAAAAAAGTGTGCTCGCTGTTAAATAATGTTATAACCGTGTTCCATAGTAATAGTAATAAGTCACTTCAGTCATTAATATTTAGTTAATATGAGGGGTGTTTTGTTACTACGTTTAAGCATTATTTTAGGATATCTGCACTTTGTTACTGCAACTGAATCCCTTCATTTCATTTCTGTTCCAATGCTCACATTTAATTGTTTATTGATTTATTTAAAATGTAGTATCAGTTTTAAATAAAACTGTCTATACGAATTGATCTTGGTGCAAGGACCAGTACAGTCCTTTAACTGCAACACATCAGTTTGCTTAAAAGGGTGAAGACGTGGCGGGCTCACGAGTTTGGGTCACACAGAGAGTGATCAGCTTGTATGCTCTGACATTCATGTTAAAAATAAGCGTGCTCTTACTGAATGTTACGTGTTAAACAATTTGCTTTTCGCTTTAATATATTTGAGCATGTTTAAATGTGCAGGCGTTTTGACGTTCACTCTAAAAAATGTTTGTGTTCATGCCCCCACTTTTGACTCAGAGCCCTTAAGTACAATTTCATTGTACTTTTTCTTGGTTAATAACTGCTTCTTTGTGTGCGTGCGTGTGTGTGTGTGTGTGTGTGTGTGTGTGTGTGTGTGTATGTTTGGGGTCCAGACAGAATCTGTGCTGCTTTATGATTGGTTCCCAGTCACTGAGTCTTTTATCTAAGACTATGAGTGCTGCAAACAGAAGAATAGCTCCTTCGAAGCTTCTGTTCCTCTGCTAAACAATGATGGATGTATTAAGAAGTGCCACCACAGTTCTACATGTTACTCAGTTGCTTTTGTGCTTCTGCTGTATTGCTCTGCTGAAATAGCCGAGTCTTTATTTCAACAAAACAATCCAGTATAGGGTTCCATTAATTATCACTCAGTGTACCAGTAATGTGTACTCACCGTATATCTGTATATCACTCTGCCATGCCTCTGAGTTTGCTATAGAGAGACAGAAAAAAAAGTGGGAAAAAAAAAACACCATTGGCATTTAGTTCTTGTTTCTGCAGCCGTCCCGTAAAGATGCCCATGTGCTGGCCATACCCTGCAGTGAAGAGCCAATATCAGCTACTAAATGGCCCATCTCTAATAGGTTCCACTAGCACTGTGTTTGCTTGACAACCACACGGCACTGTCGTAGATACCAAAACAGTTTCCCTGCAGTTGCAGTGAGTTCTCTTTCTAACGTCTAACTTCAGGTAGAAATGAGTCATAAACACATAGTAGCCACCACGGCCAATTCTGTTTTACTGGGTGCCTCTGACACAGCCAGTCCTGGCGAAATGACAGTGCACTCCCAGACTCTTAAAACCCAGGAGAGAAAAAAAAAACAAAGTCAAATCAAGTCCTCTTTGTCTCAGGAGAGCTGAGGGAACACGTGTTTTGGCAAAGCCATTTAGATTGGACAGTTCTGTTAGTTTTGGTACATAGACTGCTTTTTTTGGATTTCTGTAGTCCACTGATTATCAGTGCGGTGTGCTGTTGTTTTTAATTAATTGCATGAGCAGACAACTCTTTCCCCCATGTAAACATGAATCAATGACTATCAGACAGATCTCAGACCTGTCAGATTTTAATGTTTATATTTTTATGCTGCAGTGATGTTATGAGGTGTATTACTAGGAGATTATTCTGGAATTCACATACAAACAGTACATCGTCATAAGAAACTTTCTAGAAGAACTTCTCTCGTTATAGCCTTTACCTCCTAAGGACATTTTTTTTTTTAGAGTTTTTAAATTCTTATATGAATTATAATTAGATCTTCTTATTGTAAAAATATCAAAATGTTTTATGTTAAAAACATCATACATTTTTGACATTGTAAACAAAATAGTAAAAAAACAATTAAAAAGGGTAATTGTTTATGGATTAGAAATCAGAAAGTTCTCTTTTTGTACAATAATAAGAAAGTTTATACTATTGTCTGTCTATAGGTTATAAAAAAAACAGCAGCAATAATTATAATGATAATAGTTTATATAACAGTTAAGTCTGTTTATTCTAAATAGGAATACATTGAGGTCAATATGTTACATTCAAATAAAATTAGAATAAATCACTTGAATTACATGATATAAAGTTTAATGTATTTTTATAAGTTTTAAAAACTTTAAACCAGTGTGGCAAACTGTTTTATGGAAGCATGTAGCTCTATGAAATGCTATTTAAAATGTAGCCAATTTATATCTTTCAAGCCCAAGGCTAAATAACACAAGCAAAGCACTGTTTGACAAAAAAAATCTTGCATGCGTGTTTATTCTGAAGCCAGATTGTTCTGGTTTCTCCTGTGTCACCCAGCCAATCATTTTAATGAAAGAACCCCTTTGAGCTTAGCATAGGAAAATGTGCACCCCAAAAGAGGTCCTCAAAACAATACTGTAGCTATTTAACTAGAGTGAGAGAGAGAGAGAGAGAGAGAGAGAGAGAGAGAGGCAGTTGAAAATCTTTCACATGCTGCCTGCTAGAAGGAACCTCTTTTGCAATGACTTAATATTAAAGTTTCCGTTTGAAAAATTAGTCGGCATGCTGACACATTGCGGAATGATTAAGAACACCTGAAAGCAGGGCGTATTACTGCCTGTGGTTATAGACCCTGACAGTTAAGTGCACATGAAATCCAGTGACTAGCACAGGTCACTGAAAACCCCCTTTTGAAGACGGAGCCCAGGAAAACGAGAAAATGTGAAATTTGTGATCCTTGACACAAGTGGAGCAAAAAAAAAAATATATCCTGGCATACAAAAGCACCTTTCATTGTGTAGCAGGTCATTTCAGCTCAATCAGAGCCATTTAAAAGAAGGAAGCTCTTTTTTTTCGGAGAGTCATACCTAATTGTGGCTTGGTTGCCGCCAGGGGAAACTGTGAATGTTAAGGAGATTAACACGTAGAAGTTCCACTGAGGAAAACGCACTGCCACAGTGAATAGAAGACCTGTCTGTGTTTGCAGTTTGAAGAAGCCAGTGAACCTGAGTCCCTCCAGGCCTCTAAAAGCCAGCTTCTTGAAAGGAGAACCAATTCTAACCTAAATTTTTATAAGCTCATTCTCCTGAGGAAGTGTGGAAAGAGTTCACGGCGCAGAGTGTAAGATTCCCAGTAAAACGCAACAAATCAATTTGGTCAAAAAAAAAAACCCTGAAACAATTAATATTTTGTGAAAATATCTTTCTTGATGCTTTTGGACGCGCCGTGTTTTGGTATATGGAAATGGATGGTTTAAATGGCTGCGGTAGACAGTAAAATGTTTGCAGGAGAAGTTCTGATTGCCCCAGATGTTGTTGCTGCTTTTTTACTACTGTTCTGTCTGGAAACTGAACTGTGTGGATGCTCCAGAATGGACTGAGTGAACACACACACACACACACACACACACCCATGCTCGCCTACACTTTTCTTCCACCCATCTCTACCGAGGAAAGTGGTGGAAATGCCTACAGAAATAATATCTGGCACAATTAAGTATTCCACTTCTTCACACAAACACACATCTACACACACACATAGAGGAGAGAGAGAGTAAAACCTTAAAATGCTGCTGAATTGAAGTGGAAAGTTCATCGTGCTCTGATGACTTTCACCTCAAAGTACAACGAAGTCTGTAAGAAAGTGAAGTTCTGCTGCACTTCTGTGCCAACACTTATTCTGTTAATATATCAGAAGAATATAAGCAGCAGTGTCTAATACTCATTCAGTGTAAAATGATAGATTTGTGCTCTCATGAATGCTTTCGAGCAGTGATACTCATAAATGTCTTTGTCAGGAAATGAAGCTATTCTAGATACATGCCTGGTTCTGTGGCTGGTTAAATGGTTCCTCTCTATAACAGGAAACCTGTTTGTTTTATATGATTCTTTATAGAACGGACAGTTCCAGTCTTGTGTACTGGATATATACACACACCTATGAGCACCTCACAACAACTGAATTTTGTAAAAATGCTCAAAGTCACTAAAATAATGGTGTTTACATTTTATAAAATAATGGAATGGAATAATGTAATAAACTGATGGACAGAGGGGAGCTCTTGTTTAGAATGGAATTGTGCAGAAGTGGCAGAATCCCTAACGGCTCTCTGTTAGCCGTATTATTTAAATAACACAACACAAGAAGGAGTACGTGATTACAAATAACATCAGGGCTGTGTCACCGTAGATCATTAAAGCCTTGATGTTACTTATAATAACACACAACCTTGAGTGTATTGTTTTTATTTGACATTCTACAAACAAACAAAACAATAGATAAAAATTATAGTGGTTTTCTGATGGGTAAAAGAATTCTGCATGGCCTCTCTGTCTTTTTTAAATAGCCTTTTAAAATGGCTGTATTTACCACCAAAAAGGGGTCTGCTCTTGTAATAAATCATAGAATCTGTGATGCTAAGAGGTTATGTTGAAAGATGAGTTGTGTAGTTTTTCGGTCTGCTATACCCTTAAAAAGGTTTCATCAAGGATTCTTGACTAATGGCCAAAGAGATAACTTAATGAATTGTTTAAATGTTTCAATAATTCTTTGTATGATTAAAGGGGTCTTCTCTGATATAGAGAAAATGTTATTTAAGTTATTTATTGATGAGAAGCACTTTATAATGAATAACAGGGCTGGGATCACAACATTTCTACAAAATAAAAAGTAAAGCAAAGACATCCTGAATTTTGTATCAAATATCGGCGATGTGTTTTCATCTCTCCACCAAGAAGTATAGCATTTTCCACCACATATAACATTAAGGCCAGTAAACTGTAACAGTGCCAAATTCAGCTCAGCTTTTCAACAGACGCCAGATTTATCTGAATGCCACGTCAGTCTGTATTCAAAGCAATTCACAGCCCCATTTTTTTGTTCATTTTTGTCTAACTCTAGTTTTTGTAATGCTAGTTGTTCCTGGGGCAATGACAGGTTTGGAATTTACCACAGGTTTGCGGTCACATTCTGACCAAATGGGCTGCAGTGTGAAAAGTAATCTGAGTTCTCTAATGTAATCTCAAGTATTCCTTTTCAATTTTATGTGTTGAAGTAGAACTACTGTTAACTGCAGTTGACAGCAAGTCTTTCCTTAACAACAGGTTCTAAATGGAAAAAAACAGGACAGGTAGAACATTTCTCAACCAATCATTAGATTGTACTGCTGGAACTAAATGTTGCATAATGTTAATTAAGTAAGTTGTTAAGTGTTTACTTAACAACTTGGGAAAGGATCCCACGTTTGTTACAAATCAAAAAATGTGGGTATTTTGGTATAGTATAGAACTCTATTATATAGAAATATATATTTTTTCTAAATGTTTGCTTTGTTTTTTAACACTTTTACATTAAGTAAAAAAATATCAATACTTTAACTTAAGGATGGGATTTGACTGGGAAACCCCTCTGGGTACTAACTGTTTCATCATTTCTGTTACCGCACAATACAGTGCCACAGGAAACAATTACATGCTTGTCCAGTTTTACACTATCCAGGCTTGAGAAGCCCACAGGTACACTGAGTAGGGGAGATTTGTGTAGTGTACGGAAATGGCTGGCATCATGCCCTCTCCATGTCTATTACAAAGCCCTGTAGGCGCCTTCTTAGCTGTAGGGAATTATTGTTAAGCAGTACGTTGAGGAGACCCCCCGCTGCTACTTATCCGAGTCTTTAGGGTGGCGGACGGGTGGTCTACAGAGCAGCCATGTCTGGCCAATTTCTCTGCACCTTTGTGTGGGCTACTGCTGCCAGGCGCTCCCCAGTCTACCCGACCTGGGAGAGACGAAAACAGCCTTAATGAGGAGCCCTAGCCCAGACTGTGAATAAGAGGAAAAAAATGCCAGAGACACGGCACAGTAATGGTGGAAGGACTAGAGCAGAGTGAATGCTTGTAAAACACTGCCTGAAAACTCCATTGTAAACATGCCATTTTAGTTTCCCTTAATTGTTATGGTCTGATGATGACCAAAGAGGCCTTCTTTCCTTATGGTCTTTGTGTAAAAGAGAAATTGAGGATCCAGTTGATTGTAAAGCTGCCTGAGTGATATTTGACTATAAGCTGCTACTATAGCTGAGGTCTCCACTACTTAAAAAAAAGTTACTTATAGAAGACGGAAAACATGTTCTTAACTTAAATGTGGGTTCATTTAACGACATTTTACAGCAAGTAAATTTTAACCGTGGCTATTGGTTCATTCCGCAAGAAATACGCACAGCTGGCATTTTCAAATGTTAAAAAATCTCATAAATTAATACATGAACAAATAAAGAAAGTTAACAGGTTTTGTTAAGACAGTATTGATGTGTACACTGTAGGTGTCATTGCCAAGCCTGTAATCATTGAAATGAGAACTTTACAGGAGAAGAAAAAACACTCTTTTCTTTTATTGCAAATATTTTTGGATCATTTCTATTAAACCATTTGTCTGCACAAACCAGTGTTCACACAATATAAAGGACATCTAGCATTTTCAAATTACGTAATTATTTTTTTAACCAAAAAATGTAGCAATAAGCCTTTAATACGATATCAATGTTAATCACATACAGCACACATTTCTACTCCTCTGACAGGCATATGCTCAGTAGTGTTTATTTCTCAAAAGTCTGAAGTTACGTCTTGCCATCAAATGCAGTGTTTGTAAACAGGTACATTTAAGCACAAAAAAGGATGAGCTGTGAGTTCAGAGAAAAGAGTGAAATTACCCTTTTCTCCTGCATATTAGGCAGCTGCTTTTCCAGTCAAGGTTCAGCTCCAGTTAAGGATCTCTACACTCTCATATACAAAGTGTTAATATATGGCATAGTTTTTTGGTGTATTGTTTTAATACATATTGAGTCATACTGTTACCAGTTCACTGTCTTTAGTTGGACACACATGCACTGGTCCTGAGGGACATGCTTAGATCTGCCAGCTAGATTAACTTTGTCTCCACATCTGTCTGTTGAAATGCTACTTTCCCTACCAAATGCCTATGAATTTCTGTAGATTTTAGTTTAAAAATAAAGGTTTCAAAACAGATTTAGGCAGATTTAGGTTCCTAAACAGACTTAGACAGAGGTTCTTGGTGCAGACCTTTGTCATTATGTGGAGGGTCTTTAAACTTTAAAAAGGTTCTTCATGCTTACATATCTCTCTTTTCTGTAAAACTATCAATGAAAAGGTTAATTCAGCATTCTAAAGCAGTTCTTCTGTGGAATCACTCAATAGAACCTTCACTTTTTAATAGTAACCTCTTCATTCCAGGGCCCCGTTTTTGCCATCTGTTCTTACCCGACAGAATTATGCTCCACTTGGCAGTGTTTATAACTGTAAAAATGCTGCAATTTATTTTTTTATTAAAAACCTTTGAAAATTTCTCAAAAAAGACAAAACACAAGTGTAACAGAATATTGCACGATGAAGCCATTTTCTTAAAGACAGTCTTATTCACGGAAGACCTATTCTGGTGGGAAAGACACTGCCAGACACCTTCTCCAACTATTTCAAAAGCAAACGAGAGAAAGAATCTGTGTCAATAGTTTCTGAACACATGCTTCTTTGCTTGAGACTTCAAGCCTAAGTGCCAGTATTATGTATTCAGACTTTTTCTTAGATATGCACCAACTCGCTAGCTGGCCCTGTCGCTATATAAATCAGCAGACTGCTGATCTTGTGCCCGATGCTGACTTCAGCGCTGTCGTGCTCAGTGCCATTGGTCCTGGGTTATCGCTGAGCCAAGGGGGCCAGCAAACAATGCACACTCCCACAGAGCCTCTCTTTGCACCAACCCAGAAAGACATCTGCACTGCACATGTAACCAAGCACATCGAGAAAATACACTCCTAACCCTGAGAATCTGAGACTGCATTTCCAGCCTTTTAATGATTTAATGGAAAAGCTTCGGTTTGCCTTTTCTTTGGCTGTGTAAACGTATTTGAGGAAGTCTACGTGAGCTTGTCTGAAATAAACCACAGCCATCACAGTTATAATAAGTATTATATAACGTCTTTTAAAAAAAAAACCCAATGAAAACTGACGGGAAGTGTTGTGTGACGAAAATAAACCATCCTAAAGAATTAAAGATAATGGTGGTCTTGGCATACGTTCCACCGTGAACAAGGGCAACGTGAATAGCTAATTGTTTTGTAAAAAAAGAGGACAGGCATAACCCAATGGATAAGATTATTGATGAAATGCTGTAATAAGAAGTCAATGTGACACCAACTGTTTTGTGCAACAAAACCTCAGCATAGTGCAAACCTCATGAGAATGTAGACATCTCTTCATTTTTTCAGCTATAACAATAGCAGCAAGTCATGGGCCAGACCACCGGCACATGAGGGACTTTCTGAGAGGAATAAGACTTAACCTTGAGTAAGCATTGGTTCTCTTAATTTTTTTCTTCTTTTTTTGGTTTTCACAAATTGGAGCGTAACACGACATGAACCACAGCTGCAAGAGTAACTGACATCTTCCCCTCTTGTCTGATAATTATGTTAACTGCTTATGACAACAAGTACGCTTCACCGCTACATCATGTTATCAATGTGGTAAACACATTAGATGCTGATCCTTATCAAGCCCTGTGTTCTCAAAAATAGTGCCAAATATATGACCGTGCTGAATCCAGAAAGTGATTTCCGTGGCATGGATGAGTTGTGGGTCATGCTTTACTGGTCCCACATACTGACGGGAACTGATGCATGTCCCATTCAGTCTCAGGACGTTTCACCAAACAAAATGAGTTCCAAGTGAAGACAAGACCTAATGTGGAGTATCTTGAACCTAAAAAGTGTTTCACAACAGGAAAACGGTCTTCAGCCTGTCAGCGTAAATGAGCTGCTTTTTCGTTGCGGTCTTACATCTTTAGCGCACATGGCGGAGTTCGGGGAGACAATCTGTTTCTTTCAGTTGCAAAAAGTCTCTGTTTTTCTCTTTTACCTTTAAAATAAACTTGTCCATTTGTTAGGTTCTGACTAATGGAGCTAATGAATGCCGGTCATATATCTGTTGAAGAAAGTGAATCATGAAATGATTGGAGAAATCTGTATTTTGCTGAGGGTGGGTAATGCTAAATAGGTGATTTTATGAATGGGGTACCATTTGTGCCTCACTGATATTACATTTAAAACATTTTAAACAAAGCTAAAGTATACTTCACAAAAGCCTGTTTGCATTTTTCAGATCAATAACTGCAACACTGAAAACAGCATTTTGCCAGTTCCAGCCCTCTATAATTATACTTTACCTTTCAATATAATCATTTAACTACTTATAAAATAATAATACTTTTACAATAATGTGTAAAACTATGTATTATATGGTTGAAGCATCCTTTTTCATGCATCATCCTGTATAGGTTATGATTTTAGTGTCCCTTAACATTCACTCAACCCTGTTATCAGAACACATTCTCCCTTATAAAATATTTGGAAGTCACGTATTAGACAGGATGTTTATCATCCAAATGTACTAAGGACCAGCAAGTTCTTTCGTTCTCTTTTCTTTTTTCGGTGATATTGTGATAGTGACTAATGAAGTTGTTTTGAAGGTACAAAATTCTGTATATAGTGAAAGAAACTTATCTGAATGTCTTTAATGTCCTCAAGCCATCCCAGTGGGCCAGAGTCTAATGCAATTTGGATGCAAAATGTTCAACAACATCACATCAGATCTTTTCTTTTTAGTTTTTAGATTTAATTCTGAAAAAAAAAAACAGGCCTCAATTTCAAAAGTTACAAAGGCTAATGAGTTTTATTTTTATAGGGCCAAGCTCAAGGTTGCTTAAAAACAAGGAAAAAACAAAGACAACAGAAATCACAACAGGTATTAGACTAAGAAAATAACCAAAAGACATTGAGGTTGCGAGGAAAGAAAACAGCAGAACATACCACATAATGCACAGACAACAGCAGAAGCAGAGGGATAAGATAGGATGAAAACCTGCATCTTTAAGTAAAAGTCGAAGGCTGAGAAGGAGATGACACAAAGATTCCGTGGGAGTTTATTCTAAAGTTTAAGTGTCATTACACTCTAATACCTGCTATGGAAGAATCAAAATTTCTGAATTTCAGATCAACCATGACTACAGGATCTCAAGGCCAGTGTGTAATGATAGATAGCTTGGACTAATATTGTGGGCAGGCTCACTGAGAGCTTTAAAAGTATTTCAGGCAGTCGTAATTTTAACCCCATAACATGTATCATTAATTTAAGAAAATTCAGATAAAATGCAATAGACTTCAGATTGTCTGTCCAGTGCCAAAGCAAGTTACGAAAACTGGTGTGATGCAGTTAAACTTTGTATACTTTCTTTAGCATGTAAGCCTACTCTGTTAATGCATAGGCAACTTAATTTCAGGAGATTACTTGCAAGTGTGAACACATCTGTCCACATGTAAGACACGAGCAGCGCTGACTTTGAAAGTCATCCCATGGTTGGTGTTGTTAAAGCTCCTGTTTAAATTGAATTTAATGAGAAGGAACGGCAGCCATTAACTCCAATCCAGCAGTGCATAATGTAGTGCATGTGGCAGTACCCTACTCTACCCTGAGCAATTACATTGTTAGTCCAGGTGTCAGAGGAACTAGGCGTCCACGGATTCAAATCATCTGAACAGAGTCAATAGTAAGTAAGCTCAGACTGACTGAGAGTGCAATATTGTTCGTGGCATTCACCTCAGGACATGAGGTGTGTGGGCTGCGAGGAATGGGGTGGATAACAAAATGTGATGTAGCATACTTTACTGACCAACTGCCCATCACTATCAGATCTACACCAACTGTAGCCAGCTTTAAAAAGTTGCCAAAAACCGCACTATTCTCCTCCGACTTCTTTTAACCCTTAGAACACAAGTGATCCATGCCGGCAGCGCAACAAATGGTAAATCAACTCCTTTAAACAACTCCTTATATTGAAGTTCCCCAGATTTGTGTTGATGCTCAAGGCGTCAGACGTCATTCTGAGCTTTGTTTAGTGTTCCTATGTCAAAAAAGGTCTGGAAATCCCAAGGTTGATTAAAACCGCCTAGCAATTTCTATTCCATAGCTCCTCACTTTGGAGAACACCACCTGGTTCTTTGCATCCTCATATTACCTTGTATCTGTTAGAGATATACATACAGAAAGCTCTATGGGCCACTATGTTCGTTCATTCTTTCTTTTCTTTTTTAAAGAACCACACACAAAACACGTCTTCCTGGCATGTGTGCCTCGTTCCAAAAGACACGGAAGCCTGAAAGCCAGTTGGGAATGTCAAATAGCTGTTACTGATCTCTGCTCCTTGTAACAACATTGCCAAGTGTTGGCTCAGAGATGCCCAAATAAAACTCATTTTTTTCCACATAATAAAACATAGTATGTTTGTTCTCACTGTCTGTGGGCTGCTGTGGATCCAGCTGCATCTCAAGCCACCAAGGTTAAAGGCAACTCATTAAACTTGTGGACACTCCTCAGGAGGCCATCTTCCATCTCAGCCTCACCTTCACTCACATAGGTTTCACAGTCCAGTCTGTCTGAGCAGGTTGTAGGAGGGCCCCCAGCCTTTAACACAGTGCCCTGTCAGGCCCAGAGAAGCCCTTTTGATCCAAAGGCCAGCGTTTGCTTGTTTTAATGTGGTCGCTGCGCTGTTTGGGTTTCCAGCAAAAGCCTGACCACATATCAACTGACTGCCATCTGCAGACTGGGAAATTACATGTCCATGAATCGCCAGAGCTTAACGTAAGAGAAACCGCACATTGTGTATTTTTTGTATTGCTGGAGAAATTATGATATTTTATGGTGATCTTATGCTCTTACACTAGCACTGCCCTTTTAGGAAAGGCCAACCTCATGAAACCCACAGACAGTCCGGTTAGTTCCATCAGAGAGTCTGACATCACATTCAGGCCAGCGTGTCCTGGGTCCACTTCAGTGACTGTGTTAGAAGAAGAGTACATTCAGTGCCCAGAAAAAAAAACAGTTGAATCCACACAGCCTACATATGAAACGGTGGTAAAATTTGTAAATGTTCCTACTAGGGGTTTTAAAATGCATGGAAATATTGTGATATAGCAATGCAAAAATGTGACGATATACATCATGGACATGTGACAATACATTGTGGAAAATGAGCAGTCTATTAATGACAATGCAATTGCATTGTTTGTAGTGTTCGACAAAGGAGTAATGATGCATAAAAAAATCATGAGATAGAAGTGTGACAATCTGCATAATGGAGATGTGACTGTATTGTGGAGGATGGAAATTAGTTTATTTTTGCAATCAGGCCAGCTGGTGGCCTAGTGGTTAGGGAGTTTGCCCTGAGATCAGAAGGTTATGGGTTCAAATCCCTGGACTGCTACTGACACCACTGGGGTACCCTTGAGCAAGGTTCTGGGTGCACTGCTCCCTGGGTGCTGCATCATTGACTATCCGCTGCTTCATTCAGATGAATGGGTTAAAGGCAGAGAAGAATTTCAAGCTCAGCATTGGTGGTTCAGTGGTAGAGTTCAGGTTTGGAATAGGTTTGATTCCTGGCCAATACACAGCCTTTCCTTAAGCATTTTCCTCTGGGATCAGTAAGTTTTCTGATTTTGAAATGCATTGTCTGAAAACCAAAATTTGCAAACGGCCTGCACCAATCAACCACTCACTCTGTTCAGGTCATACATCACACTCCGCCTGCTTCTTACATCGAGTCTCATTTGTAGATTATGCCACAAGTGAACACAGCCATCACATTTCTTCATTCAAATTTTGTTCAAAATATCATGAGAATATCAAATTGTGAACCCAGTATCGTGAATCAAATTGACTTGTGGGTTGAGTGTATCGTTACACCTCTTGTTCCTACAATTCTCTGTGATGACAGTGGACTGCTGAATATAATTTAAACGGACAACAGAGAAATCGTGTGTAGTTTGAAAGGGTATAATTTATCTGGTAGTTCTCAGAAAATTTGCCTGAGATCACTAAGGCCATGACATCTGTGAAACACTTATGTAGCCATAGTTTGAACAAATGCATATAAAATGTGAAGGATTGATGATTTGATGTGATTTTTGTATACATTTTAGATGAAAAGCTTAAGAGATCTCAGAGTCTGCATGGTGCGGTGAAGCTGACTTAACTGGTTTTTTTTTTTTTTATTTAGTGTATATATTTATTTATGCATTTAGGAGTATAAGGGATAATATTATATCTGAATTATATCTGAATGATATATGGTATCTGAATTCTATATGATGTGTGTGTCGGGGTGCTGTAGATGTCTCTGCTCTCTGCTCCTCTCTGACCTGCTCCTGACCAGCCGCTCTCAGCCAATCAGCGCTCAGCTCATGACGTGTTCAGCCTACAGGAAAAATGGCGTCTGTGTCGGAGCTGTACGATGTGACTTGGGAGGGTAAATAACACGCTTCTGTCACTGTATTCACTCTTTAGACTGAATATTTCAGCTATATTTATTGTAACCAAACGACTTGTTTCGAACGACGGGCCTAGTTGTTGTTCAGCGGCTTCTTTTTTCATATATTCAAGGTAAACCGAACAGGCTGGGCCAGCTCAGCTCCACCGTTAGCCAGGTTTTGGTTAGCCAGGTGGATAAACAGTAGTGTTGGTGATGGAGCTGCAGGTAGCGCACTAAAATGTAGCTTTGACAGGGTTTGGTAGCCAGACTTCATTTCATAACATTTCGTTACTTAGTCCTGTACGACGAAGCTGACCTCAGGAAAGGGTAGCTTTAGCACCTTTAGAGCAGACTAGCCTGCTGCCCGAGACCTCCGGCTGCAGAGTTGAGGACTAGCTTAGCTGTATCTGCTGCTTCCTGGATGATTTGATATGTTTGCACTTTATTATATTAATGAGGAGAGACATATTTGTTGAGGAGAGACGTATTTGTTCCCTCACGAAAAGCTAGCTGGCCAACACGCATAAGGTTAGTTGTGTTTTTCTGTAAACACAGTGAGAAACATTAGCTAGCTACAGTGGTTAACTGTAACCTAGAGACGGCTGGAGATGTACTCTTTACAGACATGTATATAGATGACCTAATCGATGTCACATCTTAACCAACGTTTTTACTTGTAAAATGGGGAGTCTGGAGTTATTTAGTCACATTGCCGGTTAGGTGATGTAATATTAGCCGTCTTTGCAGATCTCGGGACTGCCCACCAGTTTGAATCAAAGTGTCCATTTTTGTCATACGTGACCACACCACAGCACACAGTGTGAACAGCACGAAATAGTTCTCTGTATTTTACCCATTCACCAACTGAAGAAGGGCAGCCAGAAACACAGCATCCGGGGAGAAGTGTATGGGGACGGTACCTTGCTCAAGGGTAGGGCTGGGTATCGTTCCAAAATTTTCGATACCGATACTGATACCGATACCCTGAATTCGATACCGGTTCCGAACGATACTTTTTTCGATACTTTTATTTCAAGAAATATGTTTTAACAAGATTACATAACACA
>JBBPCZ010000007.1:17900496-17915718 GCA_037974445.1 Brycinus macrolepidotus | reverse complement strand
GAATATCGGATTTTAAAATGAACAAATATTTGTATCGGTATCGGCCTTCAAAATCCTTTATCGGTCGGGCTCTACTCGATAGTATCGAGACGATTCGGTCGGTGCTTAAAAAGTATCGAACTCGATACCCAGCCCTACTCAAGGGTACCTTAGTGGTGGCACTAACAGTCCTAGGATCTGAACCAACAGCCTTCTGATCACAGGGCAACTACTAGGCCATCAGCTGCCCCAGGTTTTTCCTTTTGTTAGGTTGTGTGTGTAACCTTATTAAGGCAGATGTAATGAGTTAAGCTGGAGCATGGGTATCGTACAGTTAAAGTAAAGGTCATATTGTGAGCTGTTAATGGAAGATGTTGATCCTATATCAGCACTCTTACACAGATTTGAACCAGTAAATGTGAACCAGTGTGTGTTTTTGCCTGCATTATTTTTCAGAGATGCGTGACAAACTCCGGAAGTGGAGAGAAGAGAATTACAGAAATAGTGAGCAGATTGTGGATGTTGGCGAGGAACTGATTAATGAACATGCTTCAAAGCTTGGGGATGACAGTAAGTTTTTTTTTTTTATGACCTAATTTTATGACTGCCTGGTCCTAAGGGTGTCCCGAAAAGAACAATCTTCTGCCTAATCTTAAGGGTGTCCCAGTAAGAACAATCTACTGCCTGATCTTAAGGGTATCCCGGAAAGAACGATTACTGCCTGATCTTAAGCATGCCCTGAAAAGAATCATTTACTGCCTGATCTTAAGGGTGTTCTGAAAAGAATGATCTACTGCCTGATCTTAAAGGTGTCCCGAAAAGAACGATCTACTGCCTGACCTTAAGGGTGTCCTGAAAAGAATCATTTACTGCTGCCTGATCTTAAGGGTGTCCCAGAAAGAATGATCTACTGCCTGACCTTAAGGGTGTCCTGAAAAGAATCATTTTCTGCCTGATCTTAAAGGTGTCCCGAAAAGAATGATCTACTGCCTGATCTTAAGGGTGTCCTGAAAAGAACGATCTACTGCCTGATCTTAAGGGTGTCCTGAAAAGAACGATCTACTGCCTGATCTTAAGGGTGTTCTGAAAAGAATGATCTACTGCCTGATCTTATGGGTGTCCTGAAAAGAATGATCTGTAATACAGCCACACAATATAGTACCCTGTCATTAGTCAAACCAATCCAACTAAGATATTCAAGGTCACCAGTTAGTACTACAATACAATCACTCCCATTTTTAATATGTGCGTAATGTGACATTCTGAACTTTTAGTTTTATTTTCATTACTTTTTTAAAACGACCATTTAACAGTGTCTTTTTTTAAAATACTGCGTAAATTTGAAAGTGATATGTATGGACAAAGGTCTCTGCTAACAACCAAGTTTATTTTGTTTGTACGCTTTTTGTGAAAATTTAGTCAATGTCATCTATGTCAGACAGACCAAAAACATTTAATTGGGTCAATTAAACAAGAGTGTTAAGTCTTCAAGTACATAGTAAATGTATTATGCACCGGAGTTAGTGTTCTGATTTTACATTGTTTTGAGAAATCTGACTTTAATTTTGTAGATTAATTCATTTTGTTTATTAAACATGCAGTCTGTGTTCTTAGGCAAAGAAGACATTGCATGTAGTTCAGTTGTTTTAGTATGTAAACACAAAGTATATAAACAAAGAGTAACATTTCTTTTAAAAAAAGACAAAAACCTTCACCTGACAATGTTGGTGAACAACTGATGAAAACGTTTTATTATTTATGAAGGTTGCCTGAAAATAGAATCTCCAGGCAGGCATCAAGAGACTTGAATGAGTAATATAGTTTTTAAAGATATTAAATTGTAACTGTATTAGAAATAGCTTCCAGAATCCTTCTAATGCCTCGCTGGAAAATGAAAGAAAACTGAGACTCAAATGTCAACATACCTCAGTAAAATTTCTAGTTGAAAATATTTTACTTTGTTGTGTTTCTCTAAAGAAGCTTGGAAAGTCTTTCCCTTTCATTTTCTGTAATACAGGTTTTCTTTGTCTTATTCACTTTAAAAGTTTAGAGGTGGCATAGTGGACAATGAGTAGCGTGGTGACTCTGAACGCCACCACTAGTGTGCCCTCGAGAACTTAACCCTAAATTACTCCAGGGGGGCTGTTCCTGTAATGTCATTAGAAGGTGTTTTGGATAAAAGTGTCTGCTAAATAAGTAAATGTAATTATTGCATCTTTGTAATTATTGCAACTTAAAGATCTTATGAAGATCTTATGAAGAAGATGACATTTCTTTAAAATCTTGTGTGATAATGTCAGTTGTCGACTAGTTGATTTGTCAGTTGCCGGAGACATTGTTGAAGAGAAGTGCTGTCTTGATGTTATCTCATGTGTATCTCAGTATCTTATCAGTGTCTGTTTGCCATTTGATTTGTCAATTATTTGAGACTTCTCTTTTTGCTGTTTCTTCTTTTGGTTGGTTTCACAGTTGGTTTCGGTTTATTAAATTCTTAATTTTCTCTTTCAAAGCATTTATTTCTCTTGAATGCCTTATCCTAGATTTTTTTCTCTTCCTCTTACTTGCAAGAGCACATCTGCTTGTAGTTGGCTCTTCGATACTCCAGTCTAGTGGATGATCTGGAGACTTGTTTACCTGCTGCACTGCATTCTGGATGTCCTACCTTTGTCTTCTCTGGAATCTCACATCTGCTGTTTTTTATTTCTTTAATGCTCCCCAGTTCTTTTTGTGTTTCCACTGACAGTTTCTTAGCCATGCTTGCATGCAGTGCAGTAAATAAATAAATAAATAAACAATAAATATGAGATTGTCTTTATTGGGAGATGGGCGATGGACATTAGCTAGCTAACTAGCGTATGTGGCTGCTGTCCATCATTTTGGGAGCACTTGTCAGCCCTGTCAGTTTAAACGTCAACTCCACCAGGCATGAAGCCTGATGGAGTCGATGTCTGACGTATTCGACAGATGGAGTTTTTCCATCTTAATCATTTCATGTACAGTGGACCCATTTTGTTCCTAGCTGCCTCTGTAAATTACACTAAATGCCAACATTTTCCACAGTTCTCAGTTATCATAATGGGAAGACGTAGCTGACACGGTAAATCTGTGACAGAGATATCAGCATTGTTTGTTTAAAATGTCATTAAATGAAAACCTTACTAGACCAAGTGTCCTACTGTTCAATCCATCAAGAGCAGGAAGTGGAAGAGGAGTCCTCAGAGTTAATGAGCCAAACCTGCGTGTAATACTTTTACAGTAAAATCACTAGCCTTTTTAAATAACAGGAATCAAATAAAGGAAACAGAAGTAAAAGGCAACTAGCTATTTAGCACAAAGAGTCTTGCATATTTATTACATGATGTTTTGGTACAGGTGTAGCATGCATATACAGCAGCATTTAAACAACCCGCCTAATGTTATTTACAACACAGATTGCCCAAAATTGACATCATAAATTGGCTATTGGCAGGTTGCTTGTTTGGCATATTACAATATTGGCTGATTCATGCACCCCTATTTTTATTGATATTATTATTGTATAGGTTCCATATACATCTTATGAACATGAAACCCTACAAATTCCCCACTGTCTTTTACAGAGACAAGTCTGCATTTTCACTTTTCGTAGTATGACAGCAGTGCCCAATGTGTAGACATTCTCATCTTTGTACTACAGTGTTGGTGGGCTCAACAGGCCAGTGGTTATTTTGAAAATAACAAACAGCATTTCAGAACCCATCCAAAATGCACATTAGAGTGTGGTGTGGCTGTGAAGAGGATGAATTTGTTGTTGATGCTGAGGAACATTGATGAGTCAGGCTGCTTTTTTTCAGCTGCCAAAAACTGCTTTTACTTTCAGTGTACTTCAATTTTGAGAAGATACTTGATCCTATTTGTCCGAGCTAATGAGCATTAAATCGTTAACATCCTGTGAATAAAGGTCAACATCAAAAGTAAAGATTGGAAATTTGTGTTGTAATATTATCATACTCTCCTAGCCACATCTGTAATCAGACAATAGCAAATTTAATCTAATCTAATAATCAAATTTTTCCTCTCTCTAAACAAGAAAACCGTTTTATGAGTTGATGGCTAAAATCTTTCTACAAGTCCCTTTCATTCCGTTTGGTTAAGGCATGGATTTATTACGCCAAGGCCTCAAAATACGCTACGATATTTAGGAAAAGGAAAGACTGCATGATGAGATGAGTTGCACTTTATTGCCACTTTTTTGGCTGCTGGCTTGGCTTTTTTTTTTGGCTGCCGCTGTCATTATGATTCATACAGTCTTTACGGTGAAGGGTAAACACTTAACACCGCCTGGTTTTATTGAAACCAGCTCTTAAATTGGCTGTGAAACAAGATGGTAATTATCAAAGCAAGACTTGGAATCATAAACAGCTAGAAAGAGCTACAGGAATATGCTTGTTTTGGCATATAATTTTTTTTCTTGTTCACTCAATTTTCTTGTTTTTTTTTTTTTTTTTACTTTTTTTTTCCAATTAACAAGTTTCAACTGATTAAGTATGCTCTGTCTGACAAACACACTGAATTAATTTCATTAATTGTGTACATTAGCCAATCCTATTAATCAATGTGTTTTATTGTTGAAGTTAAATGGTCGAGCAAAAGCATTGCTTGGCATTTGACTTTTATTAGCACTTTGTACGCATCTGAGGGAATGTGCTTTTATGATTGGTGATTGGAACCCCGCCTTTAAAATGTCTTGCTTATTTCTTATTACAAATAAAAATGTTAAAATGTAACTTTTCCAAAATGCATACATAGAAAACCACTTTAGTAGGTACACCTACTTGAATCTGCCTTCTTTGTCCATTTTATCAGCTCCAAGTACCATAAAGGTATATTTAACAATTATTGTTTCTCAGTATGATTTGTTAGAGCCCCCTTCACTCTGTTCATCAATGCTCAGGATCCTCATCATAGCCTTTTATATGGGCACATGCTGCAGTAGGCACTTACAGAATGCGTGTCTGTTTGTTGCAACTTGTGAAGACATTTCATTTTGTTGGATTATAGCACTTTTTCAGGCTACTAGTCATTTTGGACTCTTTTGTTGCACTCTTCAAAAAAAATAGATAGACTTATTGAGAACAAGGAAGGATTTTGTTTTGTAAATCAATCTGTAAATCCGATACAACGGGTAGAGGGTAACCTTAACCTGTGGTGAACTTGCTGCAACAGTGAGCTAACTCTATTAGTTTCAGCAAGCAGTGAAATGATTTTTTACAGAACATGTTGAGAATGAGTGGGAATGTTTAAAAAAAAAAATATAAAGGGAGGTAGTAGGACAGAACAATATTAAATAGAACTGAGGATGCTACTAAAATGTGTTTGTATTTACACATTGAGAAGAATTGCTAAATTGTTTCACAGTAGTTTTGCATTTATTCATTTATTTTAAAAAGTAAATAGTAATATGAATAATTATAATAATTTATTCCATTGTTATTTAATGTTATTGTTGCTTTTGTAAATATTTTTGGGATATTGACATTGTATAATCCATTGTATATTGTATTATATTGTACAATAGTAGTGCTCATAACCTTTTTCAGTGAAGTATCAATACTCTCCCTAGTGTCTTTACATTTAAAAGGAGAAACCTTTAAACAGTCTCTTCTAGAAGATGTAATGTGAAATAGGGTAAGTTTAAATTTGTCATATTTGCTACCTGGCTAAAATAGGTTTATTGAATGGTGTCATTTTGTTTTTCTCTCCTAGTTTGGATCATTTACGAGCAGGTGATGATTGCAGCGCTGGACTGTAGTCGGGATGATTTGGCCTGGGTGAGGTTTTTACCGTCCCTCTTCCTCTCTTATCCACTCAGTTCGAGCCTCTTCTCTCACACACGGTGTTGCTTTGTCACCCTGCTTGCCAAAAGTAAAATGATTTTTATTCAGCCAGAAAACATCACTCTGTCTGTACTTTGGAAAAACAATTTGCTGAAGATTAATCCCAGGACTATAAAAAATGACTTCTGAAGCACAAGAGTTACTTTGAGCTGCTTTGGTGTCAGCTTTATGGGATTATACGTATAAATGCAGTCATTCTTTTCACAGGCTCTCAGACGTTTAGAATAATTTATCTTTCCTTTAGTTCTGACTCTTGGAGTGTTTTTTTTTTTTGTTTGTTTTTTTTATGGGGAGAAAAAAGAATAAGGAGAGTCTTCAACTGAAACACTTACTCAGACTCTTACCAGTAGCCAAAAAAAGTGGAGGGAAAAACACCATGACCATGATGGGTCGATTGGGCTGAGCCACAGAGCAAACTTTTCATTTTGACCAGGAAAACATTTAGAATTGACGATAACCATTCCTCACCCAAGTCATGTGTCTGTATATTAAAAAAAATAAATAAACAAGGAACGGTTTTGTATGGAAGAGGAAAAAGCTGGTAAAAGTAGCATCCTGTTTCTCCTTTTTATAGTAGCCGGTGTGGAATTGTGGGTGCCCGCAGCCCAGCACGCTAAGTTCTCAACCACGTCAGTTGCAATTTTTCACATTGTCTCTCACAGCTGTACTGCTGACCTGTTTATCATGGAACCCGCAAACTGGAAAGTTACTCTATTTCTCTTTATGGTCAGCAGTGTAATATTGCTATATCAGACTAGCCAGTTCATGTATTCTGGAGTAGGTCTTTTAAAGTTGAAAGACTTTATAAATGAAAGCTAGAAGCCTGAAATATTTTTATTGCCCTTAACTTATGTAAAATAACATGCAGAGCAATGTAACTCAGGACAAGCAGCACTTTGTCACTTACTGAATACAAAGATAAACAGCACTGATTTTTTTACAGACAGTCTCAGTCTTTGTGCACATACATTATATCACAATTAAATGTATTTTTACATAAAATGTTTTTGCATGTTGTTCAGAGCTGTCTACAGGAGCTGAAGAGGCAGTTTCCAGATAGTCACAGAGTGAAGCGATTAGCGGGCATGCGGCTAGAGGCTCTGGAGAGGTAAGGCTCGCACCAGCACCAGCTTTAGCAACCTGGCCTTGTGTGTGTGGTGGAGGTGGGGGTGCTGTGATCTGTAAGCAGAACATAAGTGGCAGGATGAGTGGGATGTGGAGCTATTTATTTAGTAAGCCACCATTCCACTGGCTAAGTGGGAGAGAGAAAGATAGTTTGAGTGCTCAGTCGTCCTGTGGCTCTTTTGCCTGAGTTCGGAATTCCCAGGAAGGAAGTGGTGGCTACCACTATTATTCTGGAGGTCCCTGTTTTTTCCCCTCTTTCTTTCTCTTGCTTGGGCCCTTTTTATCTCAGGCCCACATGTTTACAGCTTTTGTTTCCATTGGGACATCTCTCCATTTAAGCAAAGAGAATAAGAAATAAAAACAATGCTAATATGTTTCATGAGTCACGGGTTTCAGTCTGTGTACCATATCAGCTTGTTTAACGCTTATGCCATAATTGAGAGTGATTGCTGCTGCACTGTGAGATTAAATAAACTGCAAATTTGGGACTAATTGCCATCAGACGTGCTGCTTAAATGAAGCCGTACACACATGCACGCACACAGAAAACATGCCTGAATCGTACATAAATAAAGCAGAGTGGTGGTGGCGTGGTTGCCTAGTGCCATGTCAGATGTGCCAGAGAGCCGTCGAGCAATAAAGTGGAAGTGAGGGTAGGAGTGGCAGTGGAAGTGGAGCTGTTCAGTGATAATAGGAACCAGAGTCGCTTCTGTTACTGGCTGTGGGCAAAAACAGGTTTTGATCATGAAGCCAGAGTTTGCCTGCCTAAGTGAAAAGAAGCAAAAAAAACAACCCATACAATGAAACACTGGTTTGTCCTGATCCTGTCATACTAGGGTGCTTGATATTGCAAATTATTATTCATTTAATAAGTTCAATAGTGAGTTAAATAGTCAAGCAGCTTTTCATGCCTGATTTTGCACAGTTCTGTATATGGTCCTACCTACTGATTCAACAAAGAATATACTTTGTGCTTTAGTCTTACATTTCAAAGCAGTGGTGTGATAGAGTTAGGTGGTGTGAGTGAATGATGTAACAGCTATGTTTGTATCTATGGCCTCATACTGAGTACCACAAAAAAATATCAACAATTTAGCTGGTGTCTAAAATTGTAGTATTGAATGATTCGTAGTGGCTGTTGTAGCAACCAAAATAACATAAATACGAAAAGGCTGACACCACTATAAGTTAGCCAAGGACCATTTTCCTCCAAATTTAAATCAGTGTTTCTCACAGCAATAGACTTTACCCACTTGACTGAACTATTTACAAAATCCTGCAAAATCATGTCATTCTAAAAATTAATTTTAGGTTGATTTTAAGAGAGACGGAGTCACAGTTGTGAAATTGCTGTATCCAGTGTCATTTTTTTTTGTATTGGTCTTACTCAACTTTCAAGAGAAAAGCTCCTAAACGCTATGTGATTGGTGAGAGTGATTTGTTTAGGGGTGAATCAAAGCACATGCAATCATTGTAAATGCAAATCAGCAGGCCTGGCTTTGTTGTTTATATTCATTTGTGAGCTCGCTTCTTTGTAAAACTTTCTAAACGGCTCTCACTACTTTCTGCTGAAGCCGCTACAGTAATGATTGTTTATTTCCTTCCTTAGATACACCACTGATTTGTGCAAGTGTTCTCCTGTAACCATAGAGATAAGCTGTCCTATATACAGCAAGTTGATTGCTTTGAGCTTTGCTTAATTTCACCACTGACTAATAATGTATGACCAGAATGAGTTTTGGTGACCCTGAAACACGTCTTACTTTGCTTTCAAAGGTATGACGATGCCAACAAGTTGTATGATTCAATACTACAAGACGATCCCACTAATACGGTAAGTAAAGAAGTGAAGTTGGCTTCATAACATTGTGGTTGAAATGTATTGTGATGAAAATACTCTGAAGTTCAGTGGTATGAGTTTGTTTAGTTAAACTCTGTCCTCTAAACCACACGGCTGCTCTCACATGTTCTTTCTTCCGTTCTTTCTTTCATTCTCCCCCACCCACCTTTACAATCAAACACATGCATTGTGATTTATCTGCCCCAGTAGAATTAAACATGTCATGGGCAACTTCAGCAACAATAAATGCTGTGTCTTTAAAGACTAGGATTTATCATTCTTCCTTTAATATCCCCATTGAAGTCATATGACTTGAGGTGTTAGAATCAGTTGGTTCTTATTTGGTACTTCTTTCCCACTAGTGAACACGATTTGGTTTAATGCTCTATAGATGCCCGGTATAATACATTTTTTTCCTAATTCTGTGATTTATATTGAGTTTCAGTTCAGTCATTTACAGCACACAAGTCTGCTCGGTGTTTTGCCAGTCCTTCACCGCCACCCGTTCCTGCCATCACTCCAAAACACATTGTACCTGCTGTTAATTGATTCCATACAGACATGTGGCTATGCAAGAAAAATAAATGGTTTGATGGGTTTTCAAAAGAAACTAAGACCTTATTTGTTTTGGCTTTCTCCTGAAGACGCTCAACACGTTTCCTGTGCTGCTCTGACATATGGACTTGCTTAGATATGTTAAACATTTTCTCTGGGCTGGCAAAGTGTGCAAGACGAAGCATAGACATTTGTTCTTTGGACTTCATCTGAAGATTCCACACCTAACTGTCTGTCTGTTTCAAACACGCAGAGGCCTTGCTGACAAAGTCAATAAACCCTCATGTGCATTCATGCAGTCGCCTCTCTCTCGTTCTTTTCCCCCTCCCTCTCTCATTTTCTTTTTTCCCCGCTCACCTTCTGCGCTCCCCAACCTATCGTCATCCTTGTCTTACAAGAAAAGATTCACTGCCTGTCCTCCATCACCTCCTGCATTCATTATATCATTACCGTTGGTATTTATTTTACTATCTGTTTCTGTTGGACCAAAGGGGCCCTATCAGTCTTTCTCCGTTTGAAAACGAGGGATCCTCTCTGTTTGTTTTTTAGGCTTTTCACCCGAGACACCCTCTCTATTCCCATGATCACAGCTAAATTGCAAGCACATTGAACAGAGTGTGAATGGGCAGTTAAAAATAATAGTGCAAAATGAATGTCCTCAAACCAATGTGGTCAAATTATTTTTCACAATCTGGTAATTATCTTTGCCTCACTGTTAACATTCAGAAGGTATGATATCAAAATACCTCCTCAAGAAACCTCTTTCCCCATTTACTAATGTTATCCAAGTAAACCATGGTTGGTGAAAAACTTACTTGGCATAAAGGGTGACATTCTTTGTGCACCCTACATGCTTTTGTCAGAAAAACTATGGTCCTTTATCTGCATTTAGAAATGGTTTGGAATCTCTAAGGTCCTGTTAAGTGGATGTGGACAGCACATTAGGTTCTTTGAGATATTGTTTTAATTTAAATATTTAAATCTCTTGATTTGAAAGTTTGTTGCTTTAAAAGCTATTAAATATTCATGTATGTTCAGGGCTTTGCATTGCTTCAGAATATTTGATTTTCTTTACCAGTGGGCATAATTTACATTTTTCATAAGGCAAATAGTTCAAAATCCACTTCACACTTAAAGCACCGTCAATAAAAAGACAAAGAAAACAATAACCAGATTGCTTAGTATTGCAGGTCCTATTTTATGTTGAATTATCAAGTTTTATAAATGGAGAACATTTGTTCTTGTTACTGCATTTCAGTTGTATTTATTATAATTTATTTTAAAAAGTATAGTTCTTGCGTGCCAGGGGTTTGCCTGTCCACCAAACAATAAGTAGTAGGAGTGTAACTGCATCATGACATTGTCATCACAAAGCAAAACTGTTCATTAATTGAGAAGTGCCATTCTAGTAATTATAATAGAATTGTTAATGACAATAGAATCATAACAGACCTTCGTCGCCATCTAATTCTACTGCGTTGTTTCAACAAACTACCAGCACCAATCAGGAACCCATTCCCAACCCACTTCTCAACCCCCAGCTGGAGTGTCATTAAGTTGTGCAAGTTAAGTCAGGCTGCTAGCATCATTTATCACTGTACGTATTGTGATCATTTATGTTAAATGTTACTTGTTAACGTGATGGTACTTAGGATACTATGCTTTTGTACTCATTGTGTATTTAGCAACTTGACTTGTGTTGTCTTACCTGGCAGAGCTTTTCTTGTTGTCATATCTTGAGCCTAGGTATGTTACATGTTGGCACTAATATAACTGCACTTATATAAACAATACCACAAACATAGTTAGTGGTGGAATTGTTCCTCTTCTATGCCTATGCAGTAGGATTCACCCACTTGTGGGAACATCATGTCAGTAGGCAGGTGCCCTGTGAACTTTTTCTGACAAACTAAGGTCCAGCCCAGATCTCTCTGATGGAATCCACCTTTTTCCTGATGTCCAAACATCCGCCCCCTCCCATCAGATCCTGTATGCTCCTCAAACCTGGGGGCGGCGATGGAACAAAATGAAGCTGTGGTGTGATGTCAACCAGACCATATTTTTCCCCCTACAATCCCACACTTTTTGGCTGAGCAGCAGACGGGGTGACGGAGGTTGTGGTATGGGAGGGGATGACATCATCTAGGTTACCTGTCTGTGAAAGTTGAGTGAGGCTTATCTAGACACTATTTGCTCAACATGTTCAGTGGAATTGCGGGGGAGAAGGAGGGGACGAGCCAAAAAAATGGCGGAAAATTGGCGACCACTGTGAGGACTTGTGAGGCATCCTAGCATGCGGAGCTGAGATTGGAAACTGAGCTGTTGTAATTATAGGCTGTAGAATAGATGTGGTACCCATTAACCAAAATTGTTGAATCAACAAAAATTGTTCAAGGTTTCTGTGCCATGGCGGTGTCCAAAAATGTTAGAACTCTTAGCCCTTCCACCATTTATTGTGTTCCAGTACCTACAGCAATGATCTGGAGAAATTCTCCTTTGTTCATATATGCCACTACATGTACAGATATGTATACATTTTAACACATTAAAAGGTGACTTTAATTAGTCATTCATTTTAAAGCTGAATGACACAGACGGCACAGATTGCTTATTGAATTCCAACCCATTCAGGCTGTAATTGCCCTGGAATTGCTCGTGAAAGAAATTGAAGTAAATGAGAATTCCCAAAGGATTAGACACAATTATTGTGCAGAATCTGATGGCATTTACAAACATACAGCAGACAAAAACAAGCTTTGCATGCCAGTGATACTGGTTTAGATTTTTTTTGTTTGTTTGTTTCAGCATGTCATTCGTCTTTGTACTGTTTAGTAAATTCTGCCTCTTTGCAGCTATGGCTCTGTTTATAGATTATGGTGACTTTTATTAATTAGTCATTTTAAGTGCTTTCATTCATGGAATTCAATAGCAAAGCCACAGTTTGGACAGTTTCTTTTGTGGCAGGAATTACCAGTGACAACTAATTGATGTTCTCTGAAGAGAAAAAAAAATGGCCTACAGGCCTTTTAAGGAATAATTAAAGGAATAAACTTTTTATTCAAGCTATGGTACAGCTGTTGTCTCTAAGGATATGTATTCTTGAAGTTTTTCCAGGTACTTTTTTTTTATCACTTTGTCTTCCAGTTTTTGCACTTTTTTCCCCTTTGGATAAGGAAGTCATCTAAATGACTAAATGTAGAAAGTTTGAATGAAATAGATTGAGAGTATGTGCTAGCTTTCTGAAAATTCATGTTTCACGAGGGAAAAAGCATATCAAGTAATGTTTGTTAATTCCAGTGTGTGAAGTCAGATGATGGGCAGTAAAAGGCTGAGAGTAGACTCCTCTAAAGCATGTGAGTGTGTGGGTGTGTGGTGTAATTTGTGTGGCCTCTGGGCCTGTAGAAACAGAGCCGCTGTAAACGTCCTCAGTGTGAGTGTGCCTCTCAAAAGTGCTAATTCAGAAGGAATCACAACAATGACAGGGTCAGTCTCTCCCACATCATTACTTCTGGGATTGGAGGGCAAGGGTGAGAGTTTTATTTATTTATTTATTATCTGGGACATGCATTTACATGTCTTTTACATTTTTGTAAACATTTTTCAGTCCCAGTAGATCTGAATAAGGAGAGGGTGTAGAAGACTACACAGGGGTGAGTTTTGTGCTCAGTGGTCCATTTAGTGATAGTTATTATTACAGTTAGTTTAAAAGTATTTACATGATGTACATTAACATGAACCCACACATTTGATCTGGGGCCCAACTGATGTATTGTATTGATCAGCTGATAATATTAGCCAATATTGTAGTTCCACAATCTACTTATCCAAGCTTTATTGATAAAGCTTTGATAAGTAGATTGGTTAAAAATCCTGATGCTCTGTTTTAAGGAATGTTTTGCGATATCTACCACAGCAATATAATCTGAATTGATAAATCTGAA
This sequence comes from Brycinus macrolepidotus, assembly GCA_037974445.1. Taxonomy (NCBI): domain Eukaryota; kingdom Metazoa; phylum Chordata; class Actinopteri; order Characiformes; family Alestidae; genus Brycinus; species Brycinus macrolepidotus. The sequence continues at coordinate 17,902,402 of JBBPCZ010000007.1, read as the reverse complement.
CACAGATAAATGTTTGGAAATGATAAAATGTTATACAGGGAGCTTTAATTAGATGAAGATAACTTATAAACAGTGCGGAAAAATGTAATTACAATTAAGTAGTAGAGTGGTTCAAGCACAAGTACACTATTTACAAAAGCCACAATACTGTATGTTTTTTTTTTAAATAATTTCAAGTAAACTTTAATAGAAATGAAGTGGTAATTAAGCTACTCACCAAAATCAGTCGCAGATTTAAGATCGTCTCTTGTTTGTCTAATGGTTGACTAGTTCATAGAATTTTGGATCTGTTATTCTGTGTCTGTGTGATATTAGATTTAAAACAAGCACACAGGCTGTTTTTCTAAAAGCAATAAATAAATCCAGTGCGGACACTTCCAAAAAGGCATGTATATACAAAACTAATTTGCAGGTGATTTTTTGATAATTATTTAAGCTCTCAAAATATTCTGACTCTAGTTTTATGTTGGGTGCTGCCTATAAATATGCACCATAGTAGGACAGTTTGTCAGAACTTTGGAAAACCACAAAACAAGGAAAACGGGAAAAGTCAGCAGTGCAGTTTTTTCTCTCATACACAGTAAGTTTGTCCCTGCTGTTTCTGTCAGGTTTCGAACTACACGCACGACTTACGTTTGTTACACAATTCTAAACTAAGACTCTGTCATCTATACCCCAGTTGTGTGCAAGAGTGTAATCGTTGCTATGCAAACTGTGCTTTTTGCCAAATTACCAGGACATTAAAAACAGGCTCAGCATGGTTGAACCAAATAGATCTTTAATACTTGTTTCGACCAGTCCTGTTACTCAGTGGATGGGACTTTGAGACCTGAAGCACCAGAAAGGTTTGTTAGAAATGCACCTTGAATACATAAAAGCTTTTTATCAGCAAGGCGGCAATTCCAGTTACCAGAAGAATGCAGATTATTTGCCAGGCTGATTATTGGTCTTCTGCTAGTATTTTTTTTTTTTTAGTAAAAGTGGCTGAGTACTGATTGCTCTTTTGAACATTATCATCCTCAGTGTGTGACGGGTGCTTGTGTGCGTCAGCACTACATCTTGGCCTGATGGGGGCAGGGGAGCTGGTGGCTGTGGCTGTGGCTGCGGCTGCCTGGGTGATGGATAAGTGGATTTGGAGTGGCAATGGTGTCGGAACAGTTCCAGATTTATGACTGCTCAGCTGTGACTCATGCCCAGCTCAACAGGGTTTGGTCTGCAGTGTGGGAGTGAGGAAGACCCACTCTATCAAATGCCAGTCCATAAATAATCTCTGTGGCAACACTGCGCACTTCTATGGGTAAAGCTGCTGCTCTTTGCCCTGCACTTGCGAGTACATGAAAAAATCTGGCTCCTGGAAAAGTCGCCGCAGCAGGAATAATGCTTTATGATTCAGATTGATGAGATTCTAATCCGACAGAAGGTCATGTCGACATAAAAAAACGGCACAAATGTTATTTGGGGCTGATGCAAGCTGGGCCTCAGAAGCCCATATGAATGTATGCAGCCCCAGGCTTTGGGTAATGTGCTGTTTTCTCCGCTTAAATGGTATGAGTCACCGCATATCTGCTCCTTCTAAGTGTGCAGAGCCCGTGTCCACTCTTTAGTTGCAGGCAAATGATTTATGTGTCAAAGTCTGCGAATGCTCTGTTCTCTTGAAACCATTACCAATTACGAGCCTCAGTCAGGTTTCCGTACTCAGCACAGCACTGAAACAGCTCTTTTGCGTGTTGTTAATGATCTTCTCCGGTCAGCAGACCATGGATTACTTAATATCCTTCTCCTCCTGCTGCATTTGACACTGTAAATCACAACATACTCATCTCCCGTCGTTCATCTATTGGTATCACAGGCATTGCCCTTCAGTGGTTTAAGTCTTATCTCACAAATAGACAACAATTCATCACAA
>JBBPCZ010000007.1:17872651-17900396 GCA_037974445.1 Brycinus macrolepidotus | reverse complement strand
CCCTTGGATTTGTGAAAGGTGATATACAAATGTAACCTATTATTATTATTATTATTATTATTATTATTATTATTATTTATGAACTAGTATAATGCTTTAGGCTTGAGTACAGTGTTGTTACTAAAATACCTTTAGTCAAACTTTATTTTCTAGGGTTGGTAATAGAAGGGTGTTTCTTAGAAAAGGGTAGGAGACTTCTTATGCAATAGTCCTTTGTTCAGTGTAAAGAAATACCTTGGTATCTTTTTGCACGACTGGGTGACAAGAATACAAGAATTGGAAAATTTTCCAGTTGTGCCACAGTGTCAGGGTAACTTTGCATTGAATCGGTGCTGGCACTCCAAGTTACAAACCTGATGTTGGTTGGACTGTCCTGTTCTCTTTTATTTCTCCAGACAGAGTTGTGCTTCCAGAAAGGAAATGTGTTGTTAAAAATAGTCTGAAACATCCAGCAAATAACATACTTTCCAGTTAAACCAATATTTTGTCTATTGAAATTGATTGAAAAAAATGTGTTATTGTGTTACATCAATGACTGTGTATCGGTACAGACTATATGCCACCCACTCTTGGATTGTCACACTTAACTAAGAAGATTGTGTCTTGGACTCAGGTGTCTCTTTGATAGCAAGTGGAAGTTTGGATTCCGGCAGGTTCCGCAGCAGCCTGATCATTTACACATCCTCTCTCTTTCTTTCCCTTTTTCTCTTCTGGCCAAACACTCGAGACTTCAGAACCCTAATCCTCTGTTGATGTCGATCCACAGGCGGTGAGGAAGCGCAAGATCTCCATTCTCCGAGCGCAAGGCAAGAGCAGTGAGGCCATCCGCGAGCTGAATGAGTATCTGGAGCAGTGAGTGTTTTACAAGAGGATTTGGGCCTCATTTTCTCCTCCCCTTCCCCTCCACTTTTTAATTAAAAGAGGCTTTGCATTTGATTGAGCTGCCCCCTGAGCCCTTCCTTAACCCCTCTTTTGTCTGTGGGAGAACCTAACTGCCGCTTTGTCTTGCAGGTTTGTGGGAGACCAGGAAGCGTGGCATGAGCTGTCAGAACTCTACATCAATGAACATGAGTAATGACAATTCTTCTTTCAGTAGTCATTGTGCTTTAGTACAGCGATATCATCGACAAACAAAGCTCATTACTGTCCATACTGAGTGATAAAAGTAATTTTGCTGCAAGTTCATATATAACCGATAGATAGCTGACCCGTTCTGTGCCGAGTCAGACCATCATTTGCCTCTTGTGTAAGGCAAGGTGGGCACTTTCAGGCTGTCTCTCAGGGCATCCTTCAGTGGATGAGCGCTGGCTCATGAGGGGTTGTGGGACAGCCCCAGGGAAATCCAAGAGAAATGCCAATCTCAGCCAGGGGCCTGTATTGAGCTCAGGATCTGTTTGTCACATGGAGTAGGGCTTTAATAGGATTTGCTCCTTAAGCCCCCTCTCATTCTCTCAGGAAAAGACCCCCCTCCCCATCTCCACTGATATCTCTGTTGCCAGGGGTTAGTGTCTGCCAGACATAAACATTGTAGGAAAATCATTTTGTTTGTGTCACTTCTTTTCCATCCCTCTTTAATTGTTTTTGAGCTTATTGTGTGTGCGTGTGTGTGTGGGAGAGAGATGGTCACCCTGGTAGGTGGGTGCTGGCTGTAGGAATGCAGGAGCTCAGTGAGGGGCCTGTATATTGGCTGGCTCATGTTTTTGTGTGAAAGCATTATTGCTGTAGTGGCCAGAGGAAATCCAGGGGTGAGAGGATTATCGTCCCGCTTAGTCCAACTTTTCTAATATCACACCATTCACCCTGACAACCCCCTATCTACGGGCGTGTCGATTTCTCACTTTTTTCACCTCCTTTTTCTTTCTTTGCTTTATTTTAGGTCACAAACTCCCTTTTTCCCTTCCCCTCCTCTTCCTGCGAGCTGTGTATTATCACCTCTCTTTTCCACGCTGTGTGTGTGAGAGGGAGAGAGAGAGCAGGGAAAGAGATTCCCAGGAGAAGGTGGTGGCACTTGGTCTCCCAGCCAGTAAAAACAAGAACTCTTGGGGCAGAGATGAAGAGAAATAAACTCCCTCCATATCTCTGCACTGCCAGCCTGCCAGCTGAATATATATAGCCTACTCTTACCTTCTGTTGGCAGCTTACCTAATAGCAGATGTATAAATCTTACTGTAGATTTATTTCCTAAAAATCAACTCACCACTTACTTCAATTAAAGACACTCTTTGATAAATGAGTTTATGGTTATGAGGTGTCAATGTCCACCTGTTCCTCAACAATCCCCCTGTGCTAGCCTGAAGGAACTATTGGTCAGTGATGTAGGGAGGCTGAAAGTTGACGATGGTTTGTGTGGATTAGGGAAGTAAATGTCTGACCTAGCAATGATTTGATTTAATTACCATTCTTTACCCAGAATGAGGAGCTTTTTATCTAGTAGTGGACTACTTTTAGAGGGCATTTAAAACAGCCAGAGAATGCAAAACGTGTGTATACTTTATTGAATATTATTACAATTTAATCAGTACTACCATTCCAAAATCAGTACCCTCCTTACCTTTGAGTGACACGTGTGTGTATATATTTTTTCACACAATGTATTGCTTTCACATAATTAGCTTCCACTGCTAATGCTCTTCCCTTCCCTCATCTGACTGTATGAGGAGGCGCAGTGTTTCACACAGTGTTGCAGAGCCTTCACAAATGAGAAAATAATAATAATTTTCTGTGTAGCTGGAGACAGTAATCTTATAGTGTATATTTTACATCAGTGTTGGATCAGGTGGGTTTAACTGAGTTCCATAGTAGTGTGGGCTGATTCCTGCCCCCCCCCCCATCCACAACCCCTCCCCCTTCCTCTACTTCTCCCTCCCGCCCTCTCTCTACTCTGCTTCAGCCTGGCTATGGCAGGAGCACATCTGAAAGTCTTTATGGAAAGGAAGTGGTAATTGCAAGCAGCCTGCAACCTTCCGAATAGCCTGTTCCCCTCCTCTGTGCTCGTTCTCTCTCTCTCTCTCTCCCTCTCTCCCTCCCTCTCTCTCTCTCTCTCTGCTCCTTCACTGTCTGCCCCCTAACCCAATCTTTGAAGTCTCTTAAACATACTCTACATGGTCTGATAGGTTCATCTCGTGAGAGGGAGTAATGCCAGCACTGTGTTCCCGCCAAAGGAACCTTGTTTGCGTCAGAGCACTTTTTTCTTCACCCCTGAACTCGTCAACAGTAAGATTGCTTTAGATTAGCATTCACAACCAATTTGGAAGCTCTCCAGCACTTGTTTGTGAATTTGATACATTTTAATAAATTGATTTGTGCATGAGCACGTACAGTAAAGTGCTTGACGCGTGAACAGAGCTGAAGATGTGATATTGAGACCTCTCCAACGGTAGCTGAAAACTGTGTGGTTTGGGGACTCTGAGGCCCCGGAGGCGGTAATCAGCCCCTTAAACTCGACTGCAGGTTTTGGACACACACACTGGCCATTTTTGTGTGTTGCGGCTTTGTCATAATAGTCCTTGTGGAGCATTACTTTGTAAAATTGTTTGATTATTTGGTGGGAGGGAGCTGTTGGAAAGTCTGCGTGTATCAGTGAGTAAGTGTGTGTGTGTTGTCCTCTTTGATTGAGCTCATGAAGTGGTTGCAGATTAGACTGAGGTCCACAGCTCAGCAGCCTGCGGAGAGAAGTGATCTCATCTGAGAGTGACACAGCGCGCTGCTGCTCGACTATGACCTCAAGACAGCCTTTATAACTGCATATTAAGCCTAGAGGGAAAGGCAGACAGATTGATGCTACGTGTCTAGAAATGTGGTGGAGATCTCACACTCTCTCCTCTTTCTCATCATCAGCTTCCAAGACCGTAAGAGAAGGGGAAAATAGGCCAGAATTGGCGTCGGTGATGCAAAGCTACATTCGTCATTTTACCATATGGATGTTCACGCACACATTTCCATCAACCCTTATAAAGGCTGATAAAAGGAAAACCTTAGGCGGGCCATTTTCTTGCTGTCAGCAGGACCAAGATTTACTTTACACCAGCAGCCGCTATGCTACACTGTGCCATAAGTATACAGACGGGAGCTCTTGTGGGTTTTTCCCAGGTGTGTTTGTGTGCCTTGTTTATTTAGAAATGTTCTGTTTCTCTGTTCTGCTCCTTCAGTTACGCAAAAGCAGCTTTCTGTCTGGAGGAGCTGATGATGACCAACCCGCATAATCACCTGTACTGTGAGCAGTATGCAGAGGTACCATAGCTAACAGTGTGTCTCTTCCTACTTGTCTGTCAGTGTGTTTACCTGTCTGCACTGCAGACTGGTTGAACTGTGTTGTAACTTTGTTTCCAGTGCCTCTGTCTGCATGAGACTTGCAATATCAGTAAGATACTTTGTTCATAGAGTTATGACATTTGAAGGTTTAAATTACAGTGTGAATAAATCCATGTCTAAGCTAAAGGCCATGTCTAAGCTAATATTGCCACTTTTCTGTTTTCTCTGCTTTATTTCTCAGGTGAAGTACACCCAGGGGGGGCTGGAGAACTTGGAACTGGCCAGGAAATATTTTGCGCAGGCTCTGAAGCTGAACAACAGAAACATGAGGGCTTTGTTTGGCCTGTACATGGTGAGTCACGACTTGCGCCAAAGCTAAACACAACAAACACCTTTTCTTGTCGTCGCCCCCATCCCTCTCTTCTTTTGCCCCTGTCTTTGCTGGCTACATGGGCTTCAGATGGGGCAGGTCACTGCTGACTCAGTACTTGTTACCACCCCCTACCTCGGAAAAGCCCCAGCCTCTATTTTTCCTGAAATGTAACCCTCCAGCCTTTTGCCGAGCATTTTTATGTTTATGGTGAAGATAAATAAACTCCGAGCAATAAAAGAATGGAAGAAGACTAGCCGCTTCTCTGTCCCACGTGGGCCAGCTGCTGGGTTTTTGGTCGTATCTGCGCTGAATAAGCCTTTCATCTGTGTATTTATTTAAACAGGAAGTTGTCCATTAACACCAATGCATCATTTGTAAGTGACTCCTGACATAGGAACACAAACAGCCAGCTGGGAGCAGAAGGAAGGCAGAGGGTGCACGGAGAGCCGCACACAGACACACACTGTTCTCCTACACACACACAGATGCACATGCATGTTTCAGTAGTTCAAACACAGGCCCAGGCAGTCCTGCTGCTTTGATGTGCTATTAGCATGTGTCAAAGGCATGGCAGGAGCAGGAGCAGGAACAGACCTCCGCCAAAAAGCTGCCCAAGTCCTCCGCCGTCTCCTGCAGTCAAACTCTGCATGTGCTCCACTCTTCCAATTGGCTTCCACAAAGTGATCTTTTGCCTTGTCTTGAGTTAGGCAACATGACTACAATATTGTCATGGATTTTAAAAAAAATCATCAGACTCATAGTTTGAGTTGTTAATACTTCAGAAATATTACCTACTCCTAGTCTGAAGGTGCACTAGCAGTCCCATCACCGTTAATATTGCAGTATATAGAGTTCTTGTCGTATCTTGTCGTATCTTACCATAACCCTGTTCATGCTGATATGCATTACTGACCCAATGTAAGGCACACAGATGTATCAAATCCTTTGGCTGTTTATTTCAGTTATCTTACATTTAAATTTTGTGTTGAGGGTCACACTTGAAGTTCATATCACAAGAAAGTTATATCAAACTCAAGAAGCCAACAAGGTTTGTGCCAGAACTGGAGTAGAGGTTGAGTGGAGTGTAGTTAAAGTATCAATACATCCATAGAGAGGACTTTCATTTGCTGCCCAATGGGCTCCTCCAGGCTTTGCTGTATGGGGCTGATGGCAGTAACATGGGAAAGACATGGGCTTTGTGGTTGTGGAGGGGAGAGCTTTGGGCGGCATGGAGCGCATGATTCACATTGCACCACACTAGCCACAGGCCGCTTCCCAGACACTCGCGCCCCTGTCAGCACCATTTATCTCTGCTGCTGGAGAAATTAGGCTACATTAAGGGACATGAACACCAGGGCTTTTACCCAACCAGTAGGGAAGCACTCACTTTTTCCCCCTTCTAAAGACTACTATGTAGTGCCATCTCAACTTCACCATCCTTCCATGATGAGGAACTCGTTTATCTCAGTGGCTTGTGCAGGTTTTGAGAGTCAGACACTCTTCTCATCCATCCAGCTGACTTTCCATCAATCCGATCGTCCATCCCGCCCATCCCTAGTGGACACTCCTCTATGATAAAAATCCCAGAGTTGCTGTCCTCCTCACACTACGCAACTTATTTGCAGTATGTTGTCTTGTTGACAGAGCTATGTGTTTCCAACCATAGAGAAATCACTGAAGACCCATTGGTTTTAAAAATAAATGCTAGAACTGCCTACAACATAACTTTGCCAGTATGAAGCCCTTCTTTTATTCCTATTCACGTTCCTTTTTTTCTCACCTCATAGTCAGCAAGTCACATAGCTGGCAGCCCTAAAGTCAGTGCAAAAGTAAAGAAGGACAATGTGAAGTATGCTGCCTGGGCTGCCTCTCAAATCAACAGAGCCTACCAGGTGAGTAAGGAAAAGCTCTTTTTTTCCCCCTCCTTCTTCTTAGTAGTTGTAGTAGTTGGTTTAAAAAAAAAAAAAAAAAAAAAAAAAAAAAAAAACCCAACCCAAACCACAACGTCCACTGTAAAATCAACTACAACTAAATACTGGAGAAAAAAGATCCTCAATATAGTCTGCTGTTGTGCTAATTAAGCATTGCTAAAATCACAAAATTCATCAGAGCTGAATAACGGAAGTCCAGATTAGAGCTAATCTTTTTACTGTAGTTTCTGGAAAAATGGTTTTGTAATACTGAAAACAAAGATGAAAACTATAAATAAAAATTTTAACTGTTTCTAGAAAATCTGAAATAAACATTCCGTACTAAAACTAAAACTTCCCTACTGAAAGGTTACTGGAACTTAAAACTAAAACTAATGAAAATTTAAAAACTGTTGTAACCCTTATATTTACTTGGTGATTGTATCAGAAAGAGGGATCGAGTGCAGGAAGGAGACAGATGAGCGAGCGCGTGCTGTGCCTGCAAGCTGGATCCGCTTGCAGCATGCCTGCCCAGGCCCGGCTCAGCTAATGTGTTGACTTAAGCCCACAGGGCCCAGCGTTGTGTTACACAGCTGTTTTCCATGTTTGCATGTTAAAGCACCGCTATCGATTCCCCTCCGCATGAATCATACCAGCCTGTGCCAAATACGGCCATCAGTGCCTGGTGAGGGGAAAATATGCAGCGCTCACACCAAGGCTGCATAGCTGCACAGAGAGGGGTTAAACAGCAATGGAGGAGCGTGGAGACCAGCAAAGGAAAAACTGAAGTGCTGCTCAGATGGTATCACTAAAATAGTTTATGTTGTTGCCATGGCACATGGAGCATAAATGTACATTTAATAGAAATCTTAACTGCCAACTGGGCAATATACATTGCTTATTTAAGCATTGACAGTTAAATGTGCGATAAAGGGCTCCTTACTCAGCAAATGTGGCCAAACCCTGATTCGGTTCACACTTGCAGTGAGGTTCTCATTTGTGTTTGGAAGACTCCTGTCACACTCCTGGAGTAGAAGTCTTTTTATTATGCAGTTAGTGAATGTCATCCTCTTGATGGGGTCACATTCAGAGTTGTCAGAGTAAGAGAAGGTCCAGTCACTGTGTAAATGACAATTGAGATTTTAGATTAAGGTCATTATGTGATGTTGAGGGAATAAATTCTTAGCCATTACCTTTAAATTGATGCTGATCACTCTGGCATTGTTTTGTTATGGTTTTAAAACTCCTTCCCTCTATCAGTTTAGCATGGATTGTTTTCCACCACTCAAAAGTACCATATCAATTCCATGATCTCCTCCTGACCTGGGGACATATTAACAAGTTCGACAGTTGGCAGATAGAATTTCCCCCCAAACATAACAGATATCAATCTTGCTTGCTCATTTCTTCACTCTTGCTTTGCACAATCACTCTCTGTATCGGCACATTGTCAGTTGGGACCGTTCTTTTTGAATCTGATGGGAAACTGGTGTTTCTTGGAAGAGCCTTCACTTAAAGAAGGACATTTAAGACAACAATGTTTGTTTACAATGCTTTGCCAGTGTTGGAGGAAATTCCTGCTTACATTAATTGCTTTGAGACGCATTAAACCTTGCTCTCTTAGCCAACACAAACTTTGGCTAAATTTTCAGTAAACTAGGAGATCTGTAATTGTTTTAGGGAAGGTGTTTTAAAAGGTAATACGCATCAGATGGTGAAGGAAAGGAGTGATACTTGGATATAGATATCAGAATAGCAATCAGCACATCACTAGTGCACACATTGAATTGATTCACTTCAGGATTTCGTGAGACAGATACTTTATTGGTTGGCTAAGGTGTAAAGCATGCAGTGTAATCACTGACCTTCAGGTGCTCAAAAGAGTTGGCTTGCGGCATATGTTGTTTGCACTTTGCAGTTCGAGACACCTCAGGTGTTATTTGCCGTGTCATTTTGCAGCAACTGAGGTATGTTTTCTCTTATGTGCTTTAAGGGGCTCCAGACCATGGGGTTGTCTGTTATGCTTTGATGTTCTTTTTCAATGATATTTGAAAAAAGAAACAAGCTGAATCACTTCTTACCGTAAAGCAGTATATTTGTGATTGATGGAGGTGTTTAAGGTACACTGGTGTCGGGAGTTAATTTTTATGGGGCTGCCGACCTAGTGCTAGACTTGACTTTATGTGACGGGAGAGACAGGCCAGTAAGTTACCTGCTTTCAGAGAGGTCACATAGTAGTCACAGTTACTACACTCATTAAAATGTTATTAGAAATTCTTCTTGTCCTGTACCCTTGAAGGACGTCCTGTCTCTTCTCATTTCTGTAAAATTTGGCGTCTGGGTTTAAACGAACTGTATTTTCAGGGTGTGCTGCGCTGCATTGGAATTAGCTTTACCATTTAGGGAAGATCAAATTCCTTGTATGTGTTCGCTCACATACTTGGCCAGTAAACGCGATTCTGATTCTGATAAGTCACCTTTAACTCAGTCATAAGGAGTGTGTACAGTTTCACTATGGAAGAGAGTTATGTCTGAAAAATTGTATCTTTAAGATTCCACACAAGATCTTAGAATGATAGTTAGTATAACTGGTAATGTTAACCATTTTGCTGTTTGTATATCCACATTTTAAAATTAAAAGTTTTCAAATATGCCAGTGAGAATTTATCTTGTTACAAATGAAACAAAAAACAAAGAACAGCTTATACTAGTTGGCCTGTATAACTTATTAGTTGGAATAGTATAGTTGTCTTGCTTTGTGTGGATTTTGCCACTTTTTAGTTTGAAACATTCCACATACTACTGTTTAAATAAAGCAATTTATTTAATGTAGTGTGAAAAAGTATCTCACAGTTTAAAAAAACAACTATTTACAGCGCAGTTTTTTTATTATTATTATTTCATGTTGCACAAGCTTTTATGTGAGTAACTGATTAACCAAAAGAAAAAAAAAAGATATTCTAATAACTATGAACTTTTGAGTCTGTCTTATGCGTTAAAACTCTACATCGCAAAGCTCCCCATTTCTCCCCTATTTATGAGTCATTCTGCAGTTACCCTGCTGGCTTCTGGTCAGAACCAATTCAATCTTATTAACTGTGGAAACACTGACAGAACACACCAAGCAAAAGAAATGAAACTGTGTGTTACCTGCCACATGTACAGTCAATCAGTAATTATCATTACAAATATATTCTCACATGTCTTAGAACTGATCACATTATACACAAAGGAAAAGATGTTCCTTCAGTGACAAAAGGTTTGTTTTTAGCACCTTTTAGTTAGTTGTATTCGTACGAGTTCTGCTGCAGTTATATGATTTAAGTTGCATGGACTCCATGCATCCTGTCTTGGAGAAAAAAAACAATGTTTATATATATGTTTATAAAAAAACAATGGACCCTACTGTTGTGTAACTATTCCTGATGGCACTTTATGCATGACTGGTCATCTAATAACAAATGCATAGTAACAAATGGCAATTCCTTAAATAGTAAAATTCCTTAAAATTTCTTAAACAGAACCTTAAATAGTCACATGTATGTATGTGTGTAAGTGTGTAAGAAGTTGCACTAAACAGGCATATGTTTGACTGTTTTACCATGTACTTATTACATGACAGAGGCTTCTACACATTTTGAGAGCCGTTCAGTTTTCAGTGCTTTTTACATTTTATGTATGTAAGTGAATAAAACGTTACACAAAACATACAGAAATAATTGATTACTGAAATGTGTAAAAGCCTCTCACTTAAAGTACATGTTGAGACGTAACAAGTACGGATACTTGCATTAGAATGGGGAAAATGTTTTGGTTCTAAGCGATACTGGAGAGCTTGAAGCTTGCACGTTAGAGAAGGCTGAAATGTGTTCTCTTGGCGTTCATACTGCACATCAGTCCTATTTATCCAGCAAGGTTTCCCAGTAAGACAGTACCATTTTTCATGGTGTGCTTGTGCGCTAAGGGGCAGCAGGGAGGAGTACTGTTCCTCTGGGGCTAATGAGTTATCAGCGAGGACACAAAGAAATGTGCTCCGCAGTCCAGAAACAGCACTGCAGTGTGCTTGGCCATGCTCCGTCTGCTTCTCTCGCTGTTTACCCAGTGAGTTCACTCTGACTCTATGCTCCTCTCTGCAGCCAGAGCCAGTGCACCCGCAGCTGTTACCCCAGACACACACACACCCCTCAACTGCATAGAGCGCTGAGCATGCATCCTCTATCTCTCTGTGTGGGATGAGCGTTACTTAGGACTGGATTGATTTTGCTTCTCAGACAGGGCTAATGAGGAGAAATGGAGTGCAGGACCTTTGGCCTTTTAGTATCACTCTGCAATCCCAGTGGGTGGAGGGATATGAAAGGTTGTGGGGTGGCTTAAATTGCCATTTTTGTCCTCTCTTAATAGAGCAAAGGAGTGCTTTAGGGGTACTCGATGAGTCACACCGGATGGAGGAGCTGCGTGTGTGAGAGAGAAAGAAAGAGAAGTGGCGTGTTTGAGCAAGTGACCGTAAGCTAATGAGAGTGTGACTCATTAAGACTTGCTCTTTCTCCACACTGTTCACTACACAGTGCAAGAGAAGAGAGATGATCTCTGAGACAGTAACTCAATTAGGCCATGGCAGAACAGTATCCACAGGGGTCAGGGAGCTGGCGTTAAACCTGAGGAACTATTCCACTCTTTAACTGCAAGTTTATGGCCCCATTTAACTGCATTCATTACACATTATTCATCCTTTCAAGCTTGGATCCAATATATGCAGTGAAATATGGAATGTTTTTAAATACTTGTCATTTAACATAATCTATTTGTAAGGTGATCCCCCTTTCCTGTTGAATCAAATGAACCACAAGGTTTGTGTTAAACCATGGTCTGTAGAGAACCATTATGAATTAGGCAATGTCCTTGCCTCAACCCTTTTTATTCAGTATCTCCATCCCTCCCCCTCACTCTCCTCTTCTGTGTCTCACAGCTCGCTGGTCGTGGGAAGAAGGAGAACAAATGCTCGATGAAGGCGGTAGAAGAGATGTTGGAGTCCATGCAGATCACCATGTCCTAAGCCTCAACTCTCTCCTCTTTAGCCTCCGTCACCACAACAGCATGGCAGCTCTCCCTGCACACTGCAGCATACCACCACCCACAAAGCGGACCACCCCAACCGCCTCCACCACACTCTCCTTACTCTATCTCTCCAGTTTTGTTTTGTTTTCTCATTTTTTTTAGTCTAGTAGTGCAGCCCTCAAGGACCCCTGGCTGCTCCACATGTTGACTTTATTTCCAAATTTGGCACTTCTGAATTTCATGTAACAAGGGCTGAACAGTACGTAAATGAGAAACTACATACACAGGTGTGCTTGTTTTGAAAGTAGATATATGAGGAATGCTGGGGTTGGCTAATAGTATTTTTTTGGCAGCAGAAATAGTATAGAATAGCAGGCATGACTAATTTCAGATCAAGGACGCTAATGTGAATAGACTGTAAATGATATTTATAGGTGGGGCAGATGTGGCGCAGTCTGAAACTGTGCTGTGTGTGCACAGTGTCATTTTTAATATAACTGTCCATTCTGGTCACATGTCTGTATAATTAAAGAATTTCACTGTTTGACCAACACGTCTGAGGATCTGGTGTGTCCACATTTCCTCAGTAATCGGTTCCATGTAAGACATCTGAGAAGTGTTCAAACCCTCCTCCCCCTTTTTCCCATTTTTTTCCCCCCTTTTTTAAGAGATGTTTGGCAAGTCATTTTCAATTGACCAGCTGCTCCCCATGTCTGGCAGATCATCTCCTTTCCACACAATGAAGAGAGCAGTGGTTAGGGAGTCTGGTCCCAGTGCTTGCTGCTCCAACCAACTCTTCATATCAGACCACCCTCACACCGCTGAGAGTGTGTCTGTGCGATGATAATGGTAATAAAGAGAATAATAATCACCACTGCCATGCTCATATAATTCACCCTCGGCTGACTCTTTCTGGAGAGGCGAAAGGGCTGCAGCCGCGCTTTAGCCCGCAGGCAGTGCGAATGGATCTGCTGGAACACTTAGGAGGCTCACAAACTCTCATTAAAAGAAGGCCGGGCCCATGCATAGTCAGCCTTCCAGACTGGCCATCCAACTGGAACTGGTGCTCTTCAATTACAGAAACGCCATCAGGAGAACTGAGGAGAGCACTGCCAGTAATTAAACCAAAGACACATCCAATACACAAACCTGGAAGAGCTTTCCCTTTCTCCAGAGGGGGAGAGAGAGAGGGAGAGAGATGTTGTGCAAAGGGGCTTTGGTTTTCCTACTGCACGGTTTGGTTTGTAATTGTTGAAATGCATCGGGCCTAAACGAGCGACTCGTTTTCTCACTCACCCGTGCAGGGTCAGCTGCTACTTCCATCTCTTTTGTTTATTAAGTCGTGGCAATTGTCTCATAATTTCACATGCAGGCCGGTGGAAAAGTTGAGCGCTGACTTTATGGCCTCTCATTTTTTTTCGCAGGAGCGAGCCAGAGTTGTTGTAAAGGGGTCGAGAGCTCGAAACACAAGCGGTGGAAACCCATATACTCGTCAGTTTTAATACTTTGCTCAGTGGATGTGTCTGCGTTTAATGCTGCATTCCAAAACCAGCGGAAAGCCCAGGGACTTTTGAGGGGAGACTGACAGAGCGGTTGTTTTTACGGGAACCATTGAACTCAAGTGCGCCTTTTGAAGAGCCATCAAGGATGTTTGATTTGAGAGAGAATATCATTTACATGTGGACTCCATCTCCCAGGCAACTGGGCAGTGAAGAAGGGAATGGCCTCTCTTGTAAAGGTCATTAAATGCTTGTAAGTGGTTTGTAAAAGAACATGTCAATCACTTTGATGTGTGAATGATAGATTCAAGGCACCAAAATTTGCCCCAATGCAATAGTGCCATCTGTTGTCTGGAACTGGGAGGGTATTCCAGCCCCCCATACCACCCTCCAAAAAAAGAAAAAAAAAATCAGTTTTCTGGGAAGCACAAGATATGCGATATGTACCTGCTTTAAAAACCAAAATATAGTGAGGCTGCTTTAACGTTACCTTTTGAAATGCAAATCAATGCAAAATAACAGTTGCTAACACTTAACAGCTGTGGATAAGACAAACTGTCTGCAGACAGAGGGATAACACTACACAATGTTGATGAGGAAGATGTAGATGTGAAGCCTTAAATAATTTAGTGGTAAAGTCTTGGCGTGGAAGTTATACCCACATAGTTTTGTAGTGAAAGTAAAAGAATTGTATCATTCAAAGCAGGATCAGTCTATGAAAAGTGAGTGGTCCAAACTGGATAGTTCTCCGGGTGGTCAGAGTGTGTGCAAATGACCTGAAGCTGTAGTCTTTAGGTCAGTCAGGTGAGTTCACTGTACTTTGAGTATTATGGTTGATATGTCAAAGGCATATACAGTGGGTATAGAAAAGAATAACCTCCTTCAGAACATTCACATTTTGTTGCTTTAGAGCCTGAAATGAAGACACATATACACAGAGAAATCCAGCTGTATTTACTCAGTGTAACTTATAACATTCAAATGAAAGATATGATGGCAGCTGTTTCGAAAAAAAATAAATACTAAAAAAAACACTGAGATAAAGGATCACCCCCCTGTATCAGTGCTTTAATGGTGGTGTTTGGACGGTGAGCTATACTGGCCAGATGTACAATTTGATGTTCAGGTGAAATAGTTCAATTTTTGGTCTCATCTGACCATAATACATTTTTCCACTTGGCCTCATTATCTTCCAGGTGCATTTTGGCAAACTTCAATTGAGACTTAATGCATCCTTTCTTGAAGAGTGGCTTTTTTATGCAACGCTCCCATACAAGCCACATTTGTGGAGCACTTGTGATATTGCTGTCACACATACACAATGACCACTCTTTGCCATAAATTCCTGTAACTGCTTCAAAATTGACATTGGCCTCCTGGTAGCCTCTCTGACCAGCTTCCTCCTCGCTCTTCCATCAGGTTTGGAGGGACGGCCTGATCTGGGGAGGGCCCTAGTCGTACCAAACACTTTTCAGTAGACTCTACTGTGCTCCCAAGGACTGATGAAGCCTTTTTTTTGTATCCATCTCTTGATTAGTGCCTGTCCACAAGTTTATCCCTGAAGTCTTTTGACAGTGCCTTGGGAGCCATAGTTGACTGTTTGCTTTCACTTGCACTACCAAGCACTGTAATGCTCCAGGAATAGCTGTTTTTATGCTGAGCTAATCAAAACTATTACAACTTATCACAGGTAGAATCCAGTTTGCTTGGTTTGCAATGGAGAAGGTGATTAGTTATACCTGATTGAGACACATGTTTTTTTAGGAGGGGGTAATCCTTTGTCCATCTCAGTGATTCTTTTTTTTTTTTTTATCTTTTTTTTTGCTGAAGAGTTGCTATCGTATCTGTCCCTTGGATGTGATAAATTGCATTGTGCAAATTCAGCTGGAAAGTTTGTTTTTGTGTGTGTGTCTTCATTTCAGACTGCAAAGAAAAAAAATCTGAATATTCTGAAGGGGGTGATTCTTCTCTATTCCCACTGTACGTGTGGACCATACATCTTGAGCCTACATCTCTCTCTGTAATCACTAACTTGGATACAGAGTTCAAATCAAGAAGTAAAAGCAATGGAAATTGTAGCACAGGAAAGGAAGTTACATTGGGAGTCCCACAGGGACTGATTTTTCATACTTCTTTTATTTTCATATGTCCACCAGTGAAGATGAGTAATGTGGGTAATGTAATGTTCCCGTATGTGTAACAGCCACTGGAAGTGCTATATCAGTGGAAAGGGAATGTAACAAAATGGAATTTCCTAAATAACTGTGTCAACCTGCCTCTGCTGTCTTAGGGGGATACATTAGAGTGGTGATCAGTTTTAGATATATAAGTTTTTAGCACAGCAGAGACCTCCATAGTGAAGAAAAGAGTAAAGTGTCCATTCGGTTATACGTGAACACACCACAGCACACAGTGTGAACAGCACGAAATAGTTCTTTGTATTTAACCCATTTACCAAGTGAAGCAGCGGACAGCCAGGAACACGGCGCCCGGGGAGCAGAGTGTGGGGATGGTACCCTGCTCAAGGGTACCTCAGGGGTTCCACTGGCGTTCCTGGGATTCATACCCACAACCTTCTGATAACAGTGGCAACTCCCTAACCACTAGGCCACCAACTACCTATGTGCTTTGAAAATACCCTCACATGGTCACAAAGAAATCCAACAGTCACTTTTTTATCTTCTAAGGAAGAGAAGGCAGCTCTGAAATGGATTATCAGGATCCACCAACTTGATCACTAAAATGGATCCCCAGTGAGGCCAAATGAGATCCAATTTTACTTTCCAGCATAAACAGCCAATCAGTACATTCATTGTTTCTGTTTTGCTTCTGGTAACCTATTGCAAACATGATTTCTCACCTATCACATGTTGGACTTTTACACTGACCCAGAATGCAAGAAAGCAGTTGGTTTAGAATAACTCCAGCCTTGGACATCTTCCATTTTCTCCCTTGTTTTCTTGTTTATTCTGGCACTCGGCGGACACATCTTCACTTACACAGCTGTATGGAGATCCAGAAAATGCATTCCATTTACACTTGTGCCAAAAGTGGTCTAGATCCGTCTCGGTCTAGCTCCAAACGTGATTTCAGCAATCTGATTAGGACTTGATCACAGTGTGTCTTGACTTCTCATGCAGTCGAATAAAATCTGAACATAATCCCATTCCTAAATACATACTTTGGTGCAGGGTGTAAACAGCCTTAACTTTCTATAGCTTAATCTCAGAACAGTCATTTAAGACAGTATAGTTTCAGGCTTTTAACCAAAAGCCAAACCAAAAAGTTGATATCTAATATCTTTCATATAGTAGGTCTTCAACATCATTTTATGCGACATTGGTTTGTTTTTAGGTAATATTACTTAATTTGAACCATTTTTGTTCATCTGGCATAATTCAGTTTGACTTTTATTTCTCCTCTGGGTAGTATTCTGTCTAACTGAACACAAGTGCTCTGTTTCCAAACATAACATGGGACTTTGGGGTTATCTTGTGGTGTGTGCTGCCGGTAGCAGGATCCCAGCTGAGTCTTTCAGTAGTGTTTTGTCTCCAGCTCAGACGCTTTCCAATCATATTATGTCACAGCCAAGTCTTTTATACTGTGTCCTCCAGATAAGATGGCAAACTGTATGGCTTTGTTACAAAAGCAAAGTGAATTCATGGGAAGCAGGTGATTTTAAGCTGGTAGGATCCATGGGATGTCTGCTATGCATTATACATTTAAGCTCATGTGGATTCTCCCCTAGGTGATGACTCAACAGCAGTATTAATCAGGGGTTGTCTGTATCTCATCACCATACAGCTTTTACAGAAAGAAAGAAAAACCCTAACAGCGTATGAACCCCGGCGCAGAGTCCAAGCAACTTCTTCACTAAGACAAAACTCGAAAACCCAGAGATAGGAAGAGAATGGAGTTGGTGCAAAAAGATGAGTCTCTCAATGGTTAGGAGGGGTCTGTTTTCCAGAGCAAGAACTGGGTGAAAAGGGTTACTGAGGAAACTACCGTATCCATCTCTGTCTGTTTTAGCAAAAAGTCTACAAGTGCTGGTGAAAGATCACCCTATTTTTTGCTAAACCATACTCTCCTTAAAAAGATGTCTTTAGGGCATAGAAGAACCACAGTAGGTTTCCTAAAGCCATGGTTCTCAAAGTGGGGTCTGTGATGTAAACTGAGGGGCTCCCTGTTTCATTTTCATTTTTATTTTTATTTTTACGAAAAAAAAAATGTAATGCCATGACCATTTAACAAAATAAAGGTACCATCTGATTTTTTTTCTGAGCCAATTTGAAGTGATTTTTTCTCTATATTTGGACTACACTCATCATTTGCTAACACTTACATCAGGGGTTCACAATAAAACGAAAATAAAATATTGCAAGCATTCAGTACACACAATATGTATTACAATATTTAGGTTTTTTTTTCTGAGATGTTGGTACATACAAAAGGAACCAGTAATGTCATGTTTTTGAAAATACTTCTTTTATGATTAGAAAAAAAGGATCTGAAAGTGTTCTTCAAGTTCAGAAAATATTCATAATACACTCAGAAATCATAAAAGCATATTGAGACATAGTTTACGGCAACAACAATAAAATATCACCATATTGCCCATTCCTAACTTAAATACTAAATCATCTGCTCATTCTAACTAGGTAACCACCACAGACAATTATTTAAACAGCTGCATGTTTGCCTGATGGGTCTAACATTGGAAGATTTAGGGTGTGAGGGTCCACAGAACTTTTTCATACTGGAAGAGGTCCCTGGATGAAAAACGTTTGTGAGCCCGTGTGCTAAATAGCTTTTCAGTTGAGTTTTTGAAGAACTGTTCACTGAAATGTTCCAAAAGTTTTTCTTGTATGGTATCGCCCTCAAAAAAGTATATGGGATTATGTGTAGTGTCTTCTGACCACTCCTTTTTAAATAGATCTGCCTTTAGTTGGGAGTGAGGGTTCATTCTTAAGGAGATACATACAGCTCTGTTCTTCATTCAATTAATTTTTTACAGATTCCTGCACATTAGTTTAAAGCAATGAAGTATGAAGTTGTATGGGTACATCATCATAATAGAATAATTTTACATGGACTCTGCAACACATACACATACACACACACACACACACATATATATATAGTGTCTTAACTGACTTGGTGATCTACGTTCACTTCATAAACGTGCAACAGAGTTTGAAACAAGAAACTTACTAGAATTCTTGTTTACAACCACAAGTAAGATTTCAGTCTGAAGCACTGAAAATGTAATTATTTGTGGCTTCGTGGATGAACAGAATTGTATCCAGTGTCTGAATTGGGCTCACTGGCAGCATAGCAATCATCCATGAAGTTATCTTGTCAGGCAAAATGTTCCAAGACCACGGCATCTCCACTGTGGTCTGTCTCTCTGTGTCTTTACTGTCTGACTTTCAGGAGAAGTTTTGCAGGTCTCCCAGCAAAGAATCTTCTCATGACATCCAACAAAAGACTGACTTATCTTTATACTTCTCTGCTTTTATGAAGATGTGAATTATTTCTTGGGTCTTGCTTTACTCACTGTTAACACAATGGCTTTTATTAATTTCCTCCGGGATCAATAAAGTTTTCTGATTCTGATTTTAATACCTAAAGATTTTATACTAACCCAAAATTTTAAGGCAATACATTTAGTGCTTACAGTTTTTGTCTGAGCAACATTGTATAGGGCTTAGTTTATTATTAAATGCTTGGGAAGAAATACGTTCTGCTATTTTTCCGGTCTTTCATGCATGGAAACATATGCTAAATTTGTTCAACAATATCTCATTGTCTTTTAGACTCTCCTGTTGTTCCTGTGAAATGCACAGTTTCCTGGAACAATGTGTTTTCATAAGTAATGATCCTCCAAGAACAGAACCAGCCATGAAAAACACCCCAGTAGTTTTTGAACAGAACTTGTCTTGTGAGGTTACCCCTCATTTACTGAACTGTCCAAGCATTTATGCAATACCAAAGCATATTAACTACTGGTAAGACGGTTATTTCCAGGCCTAACTGATTTCGAATGGCTATTGCAAGAGGCAGTTTTCTGCTCTATGAAAGGCAGATATGCATTGCTCCAAAAATGCAAACAATATATACACACATAATATCCAAAATGCCCTGTTTTATAGGATTCCTTTGTCTATTTTGCTTATTCTGTTAGAATTTTTGAGTTCAAACTGCTCGGATATTAGCATTACTTTGTAATTGCATATTTATAGAGAATGCCTTTTAGTAAAATATGTACTTGAATGACCACTTGTAATCTCATTGTTAAACTCATTAAACATGCATTAGACCAAACTGGAACACGCAGCTTATATAACACACAATTCAAAATGACAAATTACACATTGAGGTTTAACCTCAAAAAGACAGTAATAAAGTCATATTGTTATAATGTGATGTAAATAAAAATTCAAGAGCACATTTTGGTTTTGAGTTTGACTAGGAATTCATTCATTGAATAATGATTTGGATTTCACCTCAGAGGAAAGAATTGGTAATATGAAAAAGGTTTCTTTCTCCTAAGAAAACCGTCTAGGAATCTTTCATTTCCAGTTGCTGGCTTCTATTTGATTGCATTTTTTTTTCTGAGAATAAACCCTTATTGTTATGGGATATTTGACTTTGACAGTTATAACTAATTGAAATGTAATGAACAAGATCTAATAATGTATTTTAAGTAAACTTAAAAATATAGCCCCCTGGTCTCTGAAGCAAAGCATTTGACATTGTATTAACTTGCTTTTCAGCCAGTTTCCATACTTGATGCTAAAGAGTTCAGTAATGGCATCAATGTAATGATGGTGAAGTCTAAAAACTGGCCAGCAAGCAGCACCCCCTCCTCTTCCTCTGTCACAGCCCATGACATGTGTCAGATCAGAGGAGGGGAAAGAGAGGCAAACACTCCAGGCTTCAATACACAGTTGTTTTTTCCACCCCGAACCCACAAAACCACAAATCCCCTCACGGATCGTCTTCTGGGCCTAAAGGCATGCAGCAACACAAGCCCTGCGACCTGGAGGAAAAAAATTAGCCTGGTCACTGATGAAGCTTCCTGGGTGAACATCGCTGGTAACCACAGATACTTTACACCCACAGGATGATTAGAAGTTGGAAATGGAGGAGAAAAAGAACTTAAGAGAGGAAAAGCTGTGTTGGTAAATTCTTGGTTAACATGCAAATGAACGGCTTTTCTAGAAACTTACATCCTTTCTTTTTCAGGGTTTTTTTTGTTTTTTTTCAATGGCATTCTGGTTAAAGCATGCTCTGCTGAGGAGATCTGGATTCGTGTTGAGTTTCACACGCCTGCTCTGCACTTCTCTTCACAACCAGCTCACTTCTCTCCTCATTTCTTCTTCCTCAACAATGCTGTCTTTCAGTTCATGGACAAAGGAGTCTTTAGAAGTGTGCCAGAGAAGTTCCTGATGGTAGTTATTGGGGGAGGGGGGGTGGGGGTGATAGGAATTTGTCCACATTTCCCCACTTTGATGTTGACACTTCCTCTCATAGTTTTTGATTTTCTGTGAACAGCAGTAACCAGGAGACACACACATGTCATACTTTTTAAATCATGTCCCAGCAGCATGTACTCATGTGGCAACTTCACATCATACAATTCTTTCCAAAGGGTTTTAAGCGGTTCTGGGTGTGCAATTCTGGTACTTTACATTATGTAGATGCAGAGTTTGAAAAAATTTATTAGGCACACTGTCCTAAATGTCCTGAGTAACATATTCTTTTACAATGCACACCAAAAGCAACACATTTACACCACGTCTTGATAAGGCTGATGGATTTTTTTTACTTAATTCACTCTGTTCCTTGCTGTTACTGGTTGACAGATTTTTGTAGGTAATTCTTCTGTTCATATATATATATATATATATATATATAAATACGTTTTACAGGTAGTAAACATCCTTAACCTTCTCCCTTTATTGTATTTCTATGGGGGGCTGCAGTTGTAATGTCTGACTGTTGTCTTCTACATCTTCTGATAATATTCCTAAGAAAAGGTAAGAATGTTCTAAAGGCAGTTCCATATCTGTTTTTTTTTATTTTGTATGATTTGCCAATATTCTGATAGTTTTTGACAGTTCCAAAATGTGTGTGGTCTTGGGCCATGGCCCCTCCAGCACTGATCTGATTTAGATTTGATGTGAGGTAACTCCTTAAAAATCTCTTCATTCGAATTCCTTCAAAATGAGGCTATTTCTTATTGTATGTCCCTCTCTGCATGATATACCCCTTTTTTTAAATCTTAAATAATGGTGTTCATCCCCAAATCCCACTTGCCCTTCATTTCCAGACTGTTATCCATTAGTTCTTGTAATATCTTACATAAGTGCAGTATAATCTTGTTTTTAATGGTTCAATTTTTTTATTTTTATTTTTTTATTTTGTTTTATTCTTTTAAAAATGTATTTTTAATTTTTAATGTATTCCTAACTTTCAAAGCAACTTTATTCTGAATAATGTCTTTTCAAAATGAAAAGTGAACTGAACATAGATCAATTCTGTATTCCTAACACATATTCCCAACACTATGATCGCTGAGATCGCTGAGCCTACAACCTCCGCTACCCTGGTTAAGGATAAGTGGCTGAGATCATAGATGGATGGACGGACGTTCTTCACATTTGCGTATTTCATTCACATTTACTTCAATTAAAAGGCCCTAGAGGGAACCCCTTTCTATGGCTTTTCTTTGATGTCACTCCACATAACTCTTTTTGGCAGCTTTATTCTGAAGAGTGAAGGCTAGAAAATGAAGTTGTCCATGGGATAACGTAATTTCCCAAAGAAACTTCATTTCCCTGAGTTTATGCGTGCGCTTGTGTTCATGTGTGCACGCGTTCTTTTCAGCACTTAAACTAACAACAGCATTATTGATGGCCTCCACATGTGCTGAAGATAACTGTGGATGCGCATGGTTTGATTTACCAGCGCACTGTTTAGTTTTCCTCGTGGAAGAGATTCAGTCTGTCCACAGAATTGGAGGTAATTGGCCACTGCTAATTTTAAAAAATGATAATTGAGAGAGATGGAAAGGTTTAAGAAACCCCAAGGATACGATCTAAACAGCCCTCGCTCATTCTCTCCCTCTCTCTTTTTTTTGTTTGATTTTGCTCCCTGAGGCAGATTCCCCTGCACATCTGCAGGGCATACAGCGTTCAGGGTGACAGGCCGGTCATTGTGCTGCAGGCCCGTGCCTGCACACATGTGCTTTTAGGGTAAACCACAGCAGAATTTCAGTAGTATGATGTGACCCATCTTGACACTGTGGATAGGTAACACCTTGGCACTGTTGCACCTTTCAAGCCTGTTATGTAATACTAAGTAAGTACAGTTCTGTACATGGGGTCTCCTTTCAGGTCAGTTCTTTGAAAATGAATGTAAAAGTATCATATTCAGTTGCTGACAACAGAGCGAGGCCATACAATTACTATTTTTGGTTCCCTACAGAACTTTGCAAAAGAAACATTTTTGTAAATGAGATATACAAACCTATAACACAGCCTATACATAATGAGAGGTTTTATAGCATTTTTTTTCACACTAGAGCCCTACAACCCAGTCATGGACCTTTAAAGACCTTTTCTTTTTAAGAGCATACCTTTCTTTTCTGTGTGCTTTCTCTCCATCCTCCCTCTCAGTCTTTCTGGCCACAGCTTGCAGCAATGAGGTTGCACAAAAGGGAGCCAGACGTTGTTTCCGTGGAGCTGTGAGCTCAACAGATTAATGCTAAAATATTGTTGCGGAGAACACACTGCGGCTTCTCCTCTCCCTAAATAGTTGGCAGGCGGCGGAGGCTACCATCTGCTTGTGGGGAGGGAGAAATGGCAGAAGGGCGACCGCAAAAAGCCAAGGTAATAGTGATGGGTTCCACTGAGTCTCTATCTCCCTCCACAGTCATCAGCAACACGTGGCCAACTGCAGAAATTACTGTCACAATTACCCCCTCAGCTGGGCTAAATACCATCTCAAACAGACATGCCCAGTTCCTCTCCCTCTCTGTTTCATTTTTGCAATTTAGCATTTTTTGGACTTTACTAAGCAATAATTGTTTTCATAAGGATCTGCCAGACAGAAAGCCACAGCTGAATAACTTTTATGTTGGGTAAACAGAAAAATAACGTTGGGAAGTGCCAAAGTTTAGACAAAGTTTAGCTTCTAGCTGCCCTTTAAGCAATGCAAAGGAAGAAAGAAAAAAAAAACTTCATGTGCCATTCTCTTAGTTTCACATAGTTGCCTCATTTTGTATTCATTTGAACAGGGAGAGTTCATACCACTGTCCACGTATTATTATCATTAAAAAGGTTTTAATGAGCTTATAGAAAATGAACAATAGTTTATTCCTTTTCTACAGACATGACTTACACAGATTTGAGAACTGAGTGTTAATTGGTAACTAAGTGAAATTTTCTTGTTTGTGGCACAGATCTTATGCTTAGAATGTATAAAATTATAGAAATTTGGTTAATCGCAAGTTCAGATTTAAACGATTATTTGCACTCTAGACAACTGATGTACAAAAAAGCTTTTATTTTGCATCTGTCACGGCAGGGGGGTGCTCGGGGTGTGGAGAGCGAGGCGCAGACGCAGGATTCCCTTTGTAGGGTTATTATTCACACAACACAAACTCAAAACATAAAGAAGGCATGAGGGCCCAAAACCTACATACAACAGGCGACACATGAAGGACGGGTAGGGTGAGGGTATCCATGAGGGTTGCATGATGGTTGACCGACCCCGGTACACGAAACAAAGGCACTTAAATACAAACCGAACTAAACCAAGAACGAATCAAAACACAGAATCGCTAAACTCAAACACCAAACATCTGTAACTAAGAACATGAATCAAACACCATGAAAACACAGAACATTACTTCAGAATAAGAGTTCAATAAACAAAACAGAAAGAGCGGCCTCCAGCAGCCACTGCCCAGGGACCTGACAGGATTCTTTACAAATGTTTTGGACAGACTTTGTAATTTTTAAGAGGTTTCTTTTAAATGCTTTTACTAAATGGAATTGATTTGAGAGTTAGCATATGGGTCTTGTGCCATTTTCAGGTTACTATTGACTTTAGATGGTTGCTGATAGTAAAGTGACATTTAGCAGACGCCATATTCAAACCGTCTTACAATCATTAGTTACAGGGACAGTCCCCCCCTGGAGCAACTGAGGGTTAAGCATCTTGCTTAAAGACGCAATGGTAGAAAGTGGGGATTTGAACGTGCAACTTTGTTCACAGACAAGTGTTTTACCCACTAGGCTACTACTGATGGAATTTCATGATGAACGGTAGGCAACTGTAAAAAGTAAAGTGTAAAGTGTCCATTTGTCATATGTGAACACACCACACAGTGAAATTCCTCTCTGCATTTAACCCATTCATCCAAGTGAAGCAGTGGGCAACCAGCGACGCAGCACCCAGGGAGCAGTGTTTGGGGACGGTACCTTGCTCGAGGGTACCTCAGTGGTGCCACTGGCAGTTCTGGGATTCAAACCCACAATCTTCCGATCACAGGAGCAACTTCCTAACAACCAGGCCATCAGCTGCCCTGGGTCAGTAAAAAATCAGCCTAGAATGAAAGAAATCTTTCTCATACCAGCAACAAAAAACTATGTTGCCACGAACATGGTTGTGGTTTATAGAGCCATGCAAGAGATTTGGAAAGTAAAGAATTTGTTTTTTGGCCAGACTATGCACCTTATGAACATACCATCCCCCTGAGCATCATCAGTGTGAAATATCCAGACACTTGTTTGTTATTTATTACACTTCCAGTACTCATATCAGTTTAAATGTAAGAATTTTTTTACTTTGTTCACATAAATATAAACAAAAAAAGTATGCATTCCCAAACATGAACGCACATGTTTAAAATCAAGGGGCAAAGTATTATTAATAACATCATAAATTAATAACAAAAGTACCGTGTTGTAAGGCCATTGTTGCCTGTTACAGCTTCAAGATGTCTATGATATAAGAAACAATTAGCGATTTCATAATCCACCACAAAATCTCAGTGGGATT
Organism: Brycinus macrolepidotus; assembly: GCA_037974445.1. Taxonomy (NCBI): domain Eukaryota; kingdom Metazoa; phylum Chordata; class Actinopteri; order Characiformes; family Alestidae; genus Brycinus; species Brycinus macrolepidotus. The sequence continues at coordinate 17,875,236 of JBBPCZ010000007.1, read as the reverse complement.
CAAGTCAGGGGACTGGCTGCACCTGCATCTCTGTGCTTCTTTTTTAGCAGATGAGTTTGGGGTGTAGGATTGGAGATATTTGTCATGTAGTTCATTGTTCTCTCTGTATCTGCTGCTTTAAAGTCATTCTGTAACTCTTACTAAGTGACAGCTAGTTTTTTACCTGCCTTACCATTGTGTGGAGCACCTGAACCTTAAAATCCAAACTAATCAAACTTGTTTCAGTGAGACCTCCTGCAATATCATGTGCATGGAATTGCTGGGATGCACAGGTAAATGTGATCTGCCAAAGAATTGTATTATGTTTGAAAACCTTACCACAGTAGTACTTGTTTTCACTGAGCTGTACTTTAATGTGAAATTGCAGAAGACTGAAAAGCCATGATGTGGTGTATAGTTAGAGTCCAAATCGAGCATGCAAATCTGTATTTGACTAATTGCTACTCATGCTTTCATTTTAATGGGTAATTTTCCATGCAGAGTATGCATCAGAGCAAGCTGATATTACATAGTGTATGTTAGGTAATCAACCTCAGTGTCTGATGGGTAAAGCAAATTTACCCTTCAAATGAAAATATTTAATCACAGAAAGTGATTTGAGGGGTGAAGTTAGGGATAAATTGTAAATTTGCGGGCTTTATGTAACTGTTTCATGGTCCAGTAGTTTGTGACCTCTACATTAGAGCTTAAAGTGTTTTCTACAATCCCTATTACTCTTTTTTGTTGTTCCAGGTCCTACAGCAATGCCAACGATAAGATGAGATAAGACCACTGCTTTAAACTTCAAATTGCAGCTATTTCACATTCTGTTGGAGCAAAGAATCAGGCAGGTTGGAGGGCCAGTACGTGACTACCTTCATGCTAAGCATAGATATCATACCTAAGGAGGACAACACTTTTCCAGCTTTTACTGTTGAATAAAAGATTCAAAGAATGAAAGTAAAATCTTGGACTCTTGTGCATGTGGAGTGAGCTCCATATGGACCCTTTGGTTTTGATCTCAGGAGAAATGTGGTTGCCAAAGCATTTTTAGACTTTGGGAGTGGGGAGCTTTGAGGCCTGCTAGTATGGAGTGGGGAGAGAATAGGGGCTTGCTACTCTCAGGAAGCTCAACCCTGTAACATATGTACTGGGGCAAGATCAACTACTTACCCTGGCTCAGTGTGAAATGCAGTCAGACAAGATTAATGAGCTCGGCTCCATAACCCAGATTGTGCTGCCATTTTTCACCTCTGACAGACCAAGCACTAGCATTTTTCACATTGCTTCTCTTAATACCCGCCTCTCTGTGGCAACGCATGCCATCATGCTTTTGGAATAGTTTTGACATTAATATCAAAATAGCAGTTTTCTACTGGCAGGCTGAAATGGCAAGTTACTGCTACACCTGCTTAAATATTCACAATGATGAATTCTGAAGTGCATTGCGTACGTGTTGTGTGTGCCATGGTGCTGGGTTGAATGAGGTTTTCAAGGTTCACAAACACAAATGGAAAAAACATAATTATGAGTGTCCTGTATATGCTATTCACTATTCTTTTTTGCATCGTTTGAGGTGCTTTGTAAACTCTAATACCTAATACTTTGTAAACTCTAATACTATGTCATTTTTGCTGTTATCCTGTAGCCTTCAGTCTGCAGTCAAGGCTTGGGTCTAGTGATCTTGGTTTAAGGAAACTAGAAGCTTTAAGGCTTGTATGAAGTTACATCTGAACATTATTAAATAGTTAAATTTTGCAAACCACAAATTGTGAATAAGGACTATGTAGTTCAATGGTAAGACTTGGAGAAAATGTCAGTACTTCTAATATTGTCAGTTTTTATTCAAATACTAAATGTATTAAATGGAGCATTGTAGAGCTGCCAGAGAGCTGTGAAAAAATTACTTGTATAAACCAAATATACCAGTGTTCATGGTGTGTAGTAGTTAATACCTGCCAAAAGTGTGGGGTGGGGCTTTGGTTTGTTGATATGGAGATCTGCCCTGGATACCCAGGCCTAACGACACCCCTGTTCCAAGAAAGGACAACACAGGAACCATAGACAAAGTCATGGGCACCCAAGACTCACTGATGCATCTGCTGGAAAACCTTGGGTCCTAGCTTTCATGTGGACGTTACTTTCACATGTACAGCCAATCTAAACATTGTTATAAGCCAAATACACCCTTTCATAGCAACAATATTCCCTGCAGGCAGAGGCCTCTTTCAGTAGGATAATGCGCCCTACCACACTGCAAAAATTGTTCAGGAATGGTTTGAGGAACATGGTTTTGACTTGGCCTCCAAATTCCCCAGATCTAAATCTGATCAAGCCCCTTTTGGATTTACTGGCTCCCAACTAAGGCCTCGTTTACACTGCAGGTCTTGATGCTCAATTCTGATTTGTTGCCTATATCCGATTTTTTTGACCTTCTGTTTACACGTTTTTTTAAATTGTGACCCATATCCGATTCGCTTGTTTACACTTGCTATAGCAAAGGGGGGTTGTTACACCACACAGTAGCCAACCATGATTTTGAGGCGGAGAAGAAGGAAAAGGGCGATTATTGCAGCCTGCGCATATGCTTCAGTTATTATGGCCTC
>JBBPCZ010000007.1:17841148-17872551 GCA_037974445.1 Brycinus macrolepidotus | reverse complement strand
GGCAGTTTTAATGACGTACAGAACGCAATGCCTAGGAAAATCCGATCTGCCTGTTTACATGACAGTCGCATTGGCACATATCTGATTTATATCTGATTTATTTCCACATATGAACGAGGCCTGAAACCGATCTCAAATATCCTGTTTACACTGTCATGGAACAGATCCGATCTGTGTCACATATGAGCAAAAAATCAGAACTGGGTCACATTTAACTGACAGTGTAAATGAGGCCTAAGAGGAAGGATGTGCTGCTAACATCTTGTTGCCAGATACTACAGTACACCAAAATAGTTCTGACCTATCAAGGAATGGACCTCACAAGACATAGGTCAGAACTATTTTGGTGGTATAATATTAGGCAGGTGATTTTAATGTTATGGCTATCTAACATTGTGGATAGTACCTTGTGCAGTAGCTTGACGAGATTTTAGAAGCTTGAATGTTTGCTTATCTTTGAGCTTATAAAGACACAAGATTCTTTGAAATTTGCTCATTATTTATTCTAGGTAATCCTAAATTTCCATCATATTTAGGCTTTAGATCTTTAAGCTATTTAAAAAAAGGAATTTTACAAACATGGTCAGGTACATATATACATAAAGTTTTTGGATTCGTGGAGAAAGCAGGAAAGAACTTTATAAAGCTCTGTGAAGAACCTTTTCGAGGAGTTCTATGAGAAATTAAAACTGCTTTTGATAAAGAACCACCCAATGACAAGTTGTTTGGGGAGCCAATAGGGGTTCTTTTAGAACACTCATCATTCTTTTTGGTAGTTTTAATTCTTAAGAATGTAAAAAGCAATGCAGATTATCTGACCTTTTTATCATAAGTAAATTTCTCTAAAAGCTAGCTCCTTTTGCACAACGCAGGTAGCCAAGACTGTATGTAACAACTTAAAGGTCGGAATATGTTGTTTAATAAATAACATCATTCAAGACAAGACAAATTCCAGACCAGTATAAAAACAATATTTAAAAAATGGTTGGCCTTGTACTTGCTTTGAGGCAGTCTGACTCAAAAATGAGAGAAGAGATCTTTAAATACAGTTTGCTAAAGTACATCACCCGGACGTTATTTTATGATGATTATTTGTTTGATCAACCTGTAAAAATAAAAATTGCTGTTCTGTGCCTTAAAGGCTGTTACCATTATTTTGAAGAGACATTTTTTAAGAGGATTTTTAAATACTGTCCAAAAGAAATTTCAGCGGAAAATGTAATAGACTATTTATGTCTTGTTAGACTTTAAGCAGCTGTTTACAGTTAAAATTAAACATGGTGATAAAAATTGTGAACTTCCAAGTGATTATTTAAATTACTACGATGTAAATCACACATATGAAAAGATTAATTTAATTAGGATTAAGATTTATTATGAAGCTATGAAACAAATACACATTTATAGTAATTGTTAGGAATCTTTTATTTTTATTTCTGTGTATGGATTTGAAATTATGAGATAGAGATGAGATGATGGCGACTCAGCCGAGGTAAGTGAGTTGTAGGCCACTAAGAACAACAGCGGTTGACAATACATTGTAAACCACAGCACCCTACTGATATAATAACAAACATATACCAAATGAAGAAACCGAAGGGACATTCTTTGCCTTCAGAACAGCTTCACATGGAAAAATTTTGAAACTTTTGTGGTTGATGAGTTCAATATCATACTGAAAATACCAGAAAAAAAATCTAACCTTTCATTGAAGTTTAGTCTTATGAAACAAAAACCCTTATTCAAAAGTATTTTTTAACGAAACCACATATGTCACAATTATTGGCACCCCTGCACTTTATGCAATCTCTCCTTGCCAGAAAAACAGTGATGATCCTTCTCCTATCATGTGTAATGAGATTGGAGAATACAGTGCAAGTAATCTGAGACCACCCATCAATGCAGAATCACTCCAGATCCTCAAGGGTGCTAGATCCTCTCTTTTGGACTCTTCTCTTCAGTTCCCCCACAGGTTTTTGCTGGGGTTTAGTTCAGAGAACCGAGATGTCAAAAACTCAATTTTGTGGTCACTGAACTATTTTTGTGTGGATTTGGATGTATGTTTTGGATCTTTGCCCTGAAGATTCAACCACGACCCAGTTTTAACTTTTGGCAGATGCAGCCAGATTGTCATTTATAATCTCCCAATTCTTCATAGATTAAATGATCTCATGTATCCTAACATTGTTCCAAGGCTTTTTTGGAGGAGAAACATTACAGATCCTCCACTATAATTAACAACATGGATGATTTAATTCGCAGTTACCTGGATTGAAGCCTAGGGGCCTACAGTCATTGAGGGCCTCTGATTGGCCATGTTTTACTCATAAACATGCTTCAGTGATTTTTATCTTTTTTGCATGTCATTCATATCTGTGACTGCTGACTGGCTGAATTTATTCAAAACATTAGCTCTGATGCTAATTGGCACCTGTGTCAGACGCATATTTGACTTGGAAGTGAGAGCCAAGGCCTACATCAAGCTCAAACATGAAACGCTCAAAGGTAAATATAATTACAAGATTTACAACTCTGATAAAAGGCATTCCCAAAATAATGGGATTTTAGTTCACTACCACCAGTTAGACTAGTTTGTCATGGACATAATACGGTGTTAGCATTAGACTTGGTCTTGTGGTTTTTCTCGGAAACTGTTGTGAACTGAAAAGGACATTTTAAGAATTGGACGTTTTTAAAGACTTCTCAGCCAATAAAAGGAGAGGAATAAGTGAACGTAACTCCCTAACCACTAGGCCCCCAACTGTATGTTCTCCTGTCTTTTCTCTCATTTCCATGTCTTTCTGTGTTTACTGCTGCCATGTCTCTGTGTTGCCGAGTTGTTGTTGTTTTGATGTCAGTCTTTGCCGTAGTCCGGCCTCCTCCTTAGTGTTTCCACCTGTGTCTTGGATGTCTTGGTCCTGTGTCTTCCCCAGCCCAGGTGTTTCCCATTGTCTAGTTAATATACCCCTGTGTTTCAGGCTGTGTTTGTTGGTTCTCTGTGCTTTTATTCCAGTATTTCAAGGCCCAATTTTTCTCAGTGCTTTACTTTAATGTTACTCAGGTCTGTTTTTGCTCATGTTAGTTCTGAATTCTGTCTTTTAGTCCCAGTGTTTTGCTCTTGTGTTTTCTTGTTCGTTTTTTGTTCTCTGCATGTCTTTGTTCAGCCCTGGTTCATCCTGGTTAATCTCTTTTGTGTTTTCATTCTGCTTTGCTTTTTGTTTTGTTTTACTTTATTTTTAGCTGTTTCCCTGTGTTGGTTCATTGTTCTGTTTAGTATTCTTGTTTAGTCTCTTGTTTTGGGTTTTATGTTAATAATTAGGTTTTGGCATCTACATCCTGCACTGTTGTTTTGACTGTTGTTTCATGTGACTGTTCCTGTCTCTGTAAGTCATGGTGCTGGTTTTTGTCCCTGTATTCCCTGTTTTGTCAGTCCCTGTCCTAGTCAGTGTCCCCATTGTTATGCCTGTTATGGTCTTTGTACCACTCTTTTGGCTGCCCATTCCCAAGTCCAGTCTTTTGTCCAGCCCCCTGTTCAATTCAGTGTCAAGTTTCATGTCCTGTCTGGTGTCTAGTCTTCTGTCCCATCCTCTGTCCAGCTCCATGCCCAGTCTGTGGTCCAGTTTCCTGTCCAGCCCCGAGTCCAGGCTTGTGTCTATTCTTTTGTCCAGCCCTGCGTCTAGTCCTTTGTCGGGTCTGCTGTTTAGTTCCTGTCTCAGTCTATTGTCTTGTCTCAGCTTTCTGTCCTATCCCCATCTCCTGTCTTACCTCAGTCTCCTACCACAGGACTCCCCTCTTGGCTGACTCCCAAGGTGGGTTTATATACGCACCCTGGGAGTTGCGCTTTTAGAGGGGGGATTCTGTAACATTCTCTCTGTCTTTTCCTCTGTTTTTTGGTTTTGTGTGTTGTCCTGTCTTATCCCTTGTTTCCATGTCTGTCTGTGTTTATCCCTGCCGTGTGACAGTGTTGCCATGTGAATTAGTTGTTGTTTTGATGTCAGTTTCTGTCCTAATCCCACCTCCTTCCTAGTGATTCCACCTGTGTCTTGTTCCTGTGTCCCCCCCAGCCCAGGTGTTTCCCATTGTCTAGTTAATATACCCCTGAGTTTCAGGCTGTGTCGGTCAGTTCTCTGTGTTTTTGCCCCAGTGTCTCGTAACTCATTTTTGCTCTGTGCTTTACCTCAATTTTAATTGGTTTGGTTTTGCTCATATTAGTTCTAGATTCCTTTAGTCTTTTAGTCCTGGTGTTTAGTTTTTGATTTTTCCTGTTTGTTTTTTTGTTCTCTGCGAGTCTCTGTTCAGTCCTGGTCTAACCCTGGTCCATCCTTCATTCTGCTTTCTTTCTGCTTTTTCTTGTTTTGCTTTATTCTTAGTCATTTTCCCCTTGTTGGTTAATTATTCGGTTTGATATTCTTGTTTAGTATCTCATGTCCCATTTTATATTAATAAATCCCTCTTCACATCTACGTCTTCCTCCATGCCTGCGTCTAATTGTTACACACTGGAAAAGTTCTGTAGTGATTTGATCAAAAAAAAGGTGTAACTTGCCCAATATGTTAAGTTCATCAATAAGACTTGTAGTTGGGTTGTTCTGTAATATGAATGGTTTTATTGAATTAATTCTACTGCACACTGGAGGAGAAGGGCTGGAGCGGCGCACAGCACAGCTATAGCATATAGGAAGTGTGTGATAATGTTAGGCACTGGTTCTTCTGATTGTTAGCCCTGTAACAACCACTCTCCATGCTTACTACAGCCAGTGCAGCTTGTCCATAGCAGTCGGGGTGTTGCATTGTGATATTATACCAGAGATTATACCAAACAGCTGTAGACTCAAGGTTAAAGTGCCTCTGAGGACAAGGGTACTAGGCTTAACGTTTTGCGAAACCCACCCTGATTGTTTTTTTCCAAAAAACTACAAACCTTAAGGTGGTATTTTTGTCTTATTTGACCACAGACCACAGTTCCAGTCAAGGTTTCAGCAAGGTTTAGTAAACTCCAGGTGCTTATATTTTTGATTTAAAGAAAAGCCATTTTTTCTGTGTAAAATTAGAGGACACTTTAACAGAAGCGAAAACAAAAAATCTGGCTATGTAGATCATGGTAACAGAAGCATAGCACAGAAGAATGAAAGGTGGCGCAGGCAGCTGTGTAAACAGCTGTTAGCATTTGCAGCCTGTTTACAGAAACATTAACTTTGAGAAAGTCAAGTTTGTTGTCATAGCTCAGACAACTTACAAAAAAAAAAAAAAGGATAACCTCGCAAGCTGATCAGGCGGATTACAATATTTCAGCTCCCCAATAAACTATCTTCTGTATTATTTTCTTATAGGTCAGTCCATAAAATCTGTCATTCGAAATGATGTGATCTGAGATAATATGAGGTGATCTTAGTGTTTTGATTGGTGGTTTCATGAAACCGTCTGAGATGTTTTCAACTAAAATGAGTCTCAAATAAGTTGCAGGGCTTACATTATGCATGTCTAGTGAAATGTTTCATGTAGGTTTCACGCGCAACTAAAGTCGCACTTAAGTTTCAAAGAGTAAGGCCTTGCCTTGGGTTGTAGATTGAAATTCCCTTTGCTTTAAATGACCATTTTCATTGAAATTGGACTTTTGAGGTCAAGTATAAAAACACATTATGTAGTGAAATATTAAGTGATTCTAGAAAAGTTTACACAGTGTAGAGTATAGACGATCATAGAAAATCCTGCTTTCATGCATGTATATGTAAACTTTTGACCTGTAATTTGTGGATGGTCATACTTCTATCACTTGACTTATCATATATGTGCAGGACCCTGTGGATGTGAAAGTAGACTGTGAATGGTAATTGCTGTAGGTGAGGGATCTGTGGAAAGCAGGAAGGGGTCTTAGGGTCAGCTGCGGTTCCTGGAGAGTTGCTGGCGCTGTGTGAGAGGTGCAGAGTTACTGAAAGGGGTCATTAGGGCCGGCAGTGCTCTCAGCACTGCACAGCAATGGGACGTGAGAGAGTGTGAGGCTCAGGACACATGGCCTTATGCACGGAAACAAGGCCGCAATGAGTGCCCAGGGAATACATGTGCGTGCTTTGCACCCATCATGCTCACTTCTCCTTTTTATCTCTTTCATTGTTACTTTTCCTCCATCTATCTTTGTCCCTCTTTGCATTCCTCTTCCATTGCTAAACCATTCAATGCTTCTTCTCTTTTTGAGTGTTCTTTTATCTTTCTGTTTTCATATCTCTTAAAAAGATTAAAGATTTTGAAAGTTATGTAGAATAGGGGTTTGAAAACGGTCAAGTTAGTGAAACTTGTTTATTAACTTGTAATGTACTTTGGGCAGTTTTGCAGTTTTACATTTTGTCAAATACAATAAAATTTGTGTTTCTAATTAATATTTTATAAAGATTCCAGTTGTTAGCTCACTGGATTACAGCATTACAGCAGTCTCTTGAGATAGTTCTTAGTTCTAATTTAGTCCACTCTTCCACTGGATGCTTATTTTGACCAGAGTTTGTGTGAACCTGAACTGGGATTGAGGGTCTGGTGATTTTGCTGCTCACAAGTATCCAGTGTTCCATTACATCTGTTGAACCAGTCACACACAGACACCTTACAGTTGTCATCCTGGATCGTGGGAGTGTCTGTGTTATGCTTTGCATGGATGTGAAGCACAAAGTTAATGGAAGAATAGACAAAAATGGACAGAACCGCTCTAGATAAGGGTGTAATCATTACATGACTGGATTGGCACTGAGGGTCATTAAGGCCGGGGAACTCCTAAGTAAGTATTTGAAAAGATATTGTGTTTTTTTGTTGTTATTTCCCTGAGACAGTGAAGTATATGCAATTTGTTTATCTGTTCTAACTAATGCATATTTATTAAACATCAGCTTGATCTTTTTATAACATTAACTTATTTAAAAAACACTTTGTAAATATGTAAATTTCCTCTCTGTCTGATGTGTGATTTGATAGGGCCCAAGCAGAGTACTAACTTCATCTCTTGAAAATCTTAGCCTGTTAGCAGCTCTGAAAAGTCTAGGTTTACAAGTGTGAGAGATATTTTTCCTTTGTGGACTACAAAGCACCCATGTACGTTGCTAAGGATAAACGCATCTGCCAAATGCCTTAAATGTAAATGTGAATGTAAATGTAAATGTAAACATTTTTCTCTACTTAATAATGACTATTTATTTAGTTTCTAGCCCTCATCAACTTAATGCTCATCTACTGAATATCTTTCAAGTGAACTTGTGGACCTCTAGATTCCATGTTTTCTTCAGACTGTTTAAGCCAGCGCTTTTACTAGCCAGTGCGTATCACTTCAAAAACATACCACATATTCTCCTTCTGAAGGAGGGTTATGCTGCTGGCCTTTGCAAGCCTACCAAAAAGCCAACCATTAATTTGTTTACTTTCAACAGGGTTTTTTTGCCATGAGATCTTTTTGTTTCAGCGCTACTGGCACCAGCCAGAAGTTGAGGAAGGACGGGGTCAGCCGCCCTTACTGACTCCTTGAAAGGCTGTGAACTGAAGAGGCATTATAAATATGTCCAGGCATGTGAAGTGTGATGTGACCAAATGATAGCCCTTTACAGTTACCATTTTTGAGAGATTATATCTTTTCATGATCATATCATCATGTTAACCCAGTCAGTGGATCATCTAGAGGTTGCAACATATTTCAGATGGTCAGTTGATACACGGATGTATGCACTATCTACACGGTAAACAAAAGCATGAGTGCATCTCCACTGACCAATACATATAAAACTGCTTATTCAACAACCCATTGATCAGCTTGGCCCTCAAATGATTGATCCTTGAATTACTGATATCTGATATTACTGGGCTTCTCAGGGGCTCCAGGTCCTCGCTGTAACACAACGGCGATGAATGTCTTTCTGTGCAGTCACTGATATCTGCTGAATGTCTTATGCGTGGAAAGGGCTTTGATTTCTTTTTTTTTTCTACCACTTACTAACAGCATGCTGAAGGGAGTGTGATTAAGGGGACAAACAGTGAAACAAGAGTCTCAGGCTGTGCAGATTAGAAGAAGAAAAAAATGTGAAATTGACACCATGGAATGATAAACTGTAGAAGTAAGGTTGAGAAAGAAAGATGAAATATAAGATATTTTATGATGTAAAAGACATTGCATTGGCATAAGGGCCCTTAAACTAAAGTGATGGACATGTGTTCATTTTATAATACTGTTAAGAAGGCTCATTCCTGAGTAATGGAACTTAAAATACTGATATGCCATATAGCAGTTCTTCTCACTCTCACTTACTCACTTTCTGTAACTGCTAGGGTTGCAGGTACCTGAAGCCTATCCTGGGGCCAATGGGTGCGAGGCAAGGATTCACATTGGGCGGGGCGCCAACCCACCACAGAGCACACATACACACACCTATGGTCAATTTAGAATCCCCAATTCACCTGACGTGCGTGTCTTTGGACTGTGGGAGAAACTGGAGACCCCAGAGGAAACCCTCACCACCACAAGGAGAACATGCAAACTCCACACACACAAGGCCAGGACCAGGATTCAAACCCCCAACCTTAGAGGTGTGAGGCACAGCGCTACCCACTGCGCCACCGTAGGGCCCCACATAGCAGTTCTATATAATATTAATTTGTTAGCTTACTTTATGTGCAGTCATGCATTTTCTTTTAATTAGACCCTGTATAACTCCAAACATTAATGGCTCCTTAATAGAATGTAACAAAATAATGTAACTGTAATTCCTCAAAGTATTTTTACATTTGATTCTTAAGTACCTTTAAAAGCAAGCTATTTTCATTCTTATGTCTACAAATGAAGATACGGAACTTTTACTAGGGTAGTGTTTTACCTAGGGTATTTGTACTTCTACTTCAAGTACAAGAATTTGGTATGGGAACTTACATATCCTTCCATAAAACTGATATGTCTTGCTGTTAACGAAGCCTCTGCATTATAAGTTCCATTACTGGGGTACGGCAGTTTAGAACTGGGATATAAATTAAATAAATGCCCAATACTTTAGTTTAAATGATGAATTCAGCCAGAAATCAAATGAACACAATTTTTCCACTCCCCAGATGATTGTCGATCTACCAAGACATGCTCGGAGTCCAGTTTTTGGTTCTTTAGTTTAGAACTGGAGCTCTGAGGCTAATGTTGCTAACAAACACTAGAACGCTCAAGCTGCATCCAAATCTCCATTAAGGTTTTGCAGACTTATAGATGTAGTTTAGGGCAGAGTCCTCCAATCCATGATTGCTTTGTGAATACCATCACCGGTGTTGTCTGAAGTAGTGGTACAGTTTTGTTCATTTTTATAGTCACAGTGAATCATACTGTGTCCTAAAACACACCGACTAGACTGTTCCATCTCAGTGAAGAGCCGAATGTGGTTTAAGCAAGTAAAGTCATGTTTTGGTGATGTATTTTTATAAAAATGATGTGGACTATTTGGGTGAGAATTGAGTTCTAGTCTTTGTCAGCAACATTATCCTCACAACTGCAATATTAAACAAAGAAGGAATATTTGTTTTTAAGGCCCTTTATGTCATTATGCAATGTCATTTATGTCACCCTTAAAACATGTTAGGTCATCTTGCAATCAATGGCATAAATATTCAAACAGTGCTGTGTGCAAATGTTATTTATTGCTTATCCATGTGTAATGAAGTCCCTTTGTAAGTAGTTGTTATGTACCTGATGCTGTTTGTGTCCTTCACTCAAAGGGCACATGAGATTTAGGCGAGTGTTTTCACCTTTGAAAAAAGTTGCTCAACTCAGCTCATTTTCAAAGCAAGAAGACACTACGTTTCATTACTTTATTACTGTAAAATAAGCAATAGGTTATTTTCAGTCAGAATCTGTCTAACTGCGAGTAGTTTACTGGCGTCCTGCTCCTCCACAGATATTCTTTCTCCACTGCCTCAACTTTATGGCTTTGCCTTTAACACCTTACGATTTATGGAAGAGAGCATTTTTTTTTTTTTACATCCATGAGAGGTTTATGAACTCAGTAAAATGTTATTGTACACAGCTTTCCAACTGGTCAGGCCACACAATACCCAATCATAACAGTAAGAGGCTGTTTTGACCTGGTTTTCAGCTGAAGACTTCTCAGATTGCCTGCAGTCAAAGCCACTGAAGAGAGCTGTTCCGCCCAAATCTTAACAGACTTGGACGTAGCCAGCAGCGAGCACACAGAAAGCATGCCTGTTCCTCAGTACTCTTCCAGAGGTCTTGGACATATTCAGTGTTCTTTTTTCCCACTGCTCAGGCCTGGTTAGATGCCTGCTGTGAGCAAAGCATCAAACCGTCAGACGCTGAGATGTTTTCACACAGCCTGAAGTGAACCATGGAATGCATATATTACACTGATTTTTGATTCACAGCCAGCAGGGAAAAAACAACTAAAGGTGAACCCTTTGATAAATTTGTGGAGTGGAAAAATGTTCTGCGAGCTGCAAATACATTTTCCCATCAACAACCCAAGGCAGAAACTGCTGTCTGACCTGGCAATGTTCTTAATGCGCTGCTGTGAAACTATCATCTCACATGATGTGATGTTGCAGCACTGGAGTGAAGAGCTGAAGTACATTTTACAAAAATGTTCTGCGTCTAATTAATATGTTTAGCATTTAGCCGCAATATATTTTTGTATGAAGACAACCTCAATCTAATGTTAGCTTTATGTACCACCACTGCACCATAAGGTTGTCCTTTGAATGAAAGAATAAAAGCAGAATTTGCAGATAGTGAAAGGTCACAATGTCTTTTTTATTGTAACGGAATTTTTAGACAGTAAATAGGTTTTGAAAACTTATTTCATTCTTAGCTAACTGATGCACAGAACTCTCTGTCAGAGACAATACAGACATTTTTTTAAAATCTTTTTTTAGATCTTAAAAGACTCATTTTAGTGGTAATGGCATGCTCTATAGAAGTTGCCTTGCTCACATTCAGACAAGATACTAGGGGAAATGTCAAAGCAATTGAAAACTTGTTTCATTCTTATCTAAGTGATGCACAGAACCCTCCGTCAGAGACAGTCCAGACTGTTTGGCGTACGTCATGGCAAACACAGAATTAGAAGCAACCCAGTCAGCCTTAAAAATTATTACTTGAAGAAACTGAAGTCACATTTGTATCAGTACCATCCTTATGTCATTAATGAATGTGCCTATTTTTTTCCACCTCTTCCTGTCAAATGCCACAAAGATTGATCAGGCCATCCTCAGGCTGTCCAAATCCTCATTATCGTCCCTGACCTATGAGAGAAGGTTCCGGCACTCAGGCCAGCTGCTGGCCACTCATTATCCAGCACTCCTCTCCTCTGCCACCTCAGCTGCAGACTGCTTATGGAAAATCCAGACCTGGCACCAGGGCATCTTTGTTCAGTGAAGCCCAGCACACTGCCCATTACCCACACACTGCCTAGCTCACAGGACACACCAAGAGCAGGGATAGCTAAAAAGAGACCCACTGTCTGTTCCTCACACGTCAGCAAGGCTGTCTTAAGCAATGACGCTCTGTGACGTTAGCAAAAAACGGCAAGAAATATTATCATGTGCATAAGTGTTCCCTCTGAAATGGCCAAAGGAAAGATGACTAAACTGGACCTGATCGTTCAGACGGTGATTATATTTAGTGTGTCCTTCTTACCCCCTGGCGTGTCCTCCATGTTTCTAACCATAATCCCTCACTGTTCGATCAATACATTTTATTCAAAGCATAAAAATGCCACAGAAATGATCCTAAATTGACTTTTTACTTAATAGCTACGGGAAGAAAAATGGCACTAATGGCAAGCCAAAATCTACATGTATCTGGGGCTGCATTTCTGGCTTATTAATTGCCATTCAAATCTCGTTTTCATTTATGAGAGCAAAGCAGGAATATTTCAGTCTTATAACTGGGTGCTAAAATAAAACAAGGCACGTACCTTGTCCTATCAGTTGCTTCATGAAAGTTTGTTGTCTATAGTCAAGTGGGTATAGAAGATCATGATGATGTAAGAGCTTTTGTAGATCAAGAAGACAGAACCAGGCGGGTATAGTCAACTGTATACATTCAGATGAATTAGTGTCTGACTTATGATTTAGAAAGAGACATTCATGTGCAGAAACTATTGCTGTAGATGGCCCTGTTTAACTGAAATAATTCTGTGATTTGCTGTGCATACCCTTTAACTCACATGGAGAATGTATGCTGAAAGAAGGGTTATAAACACACTGACTTTATAACCTTGTGCAATGAATCACTCAGCCTTGCACAAGTTTGAAAAATGAAGACATCACAGTAATACACAGTATTTTTTTTTATTTCAGTCCTCTGTGGTATTTCTCCCTGGCTGCATGAGTTTTATGGTCCTACTGCACAGGAGTAGTCTGTATAGAAATGGTCACTTTCCTGTAAGCTTCATCCTGAAGCAGTTTCTCTGCAGTGATGACTCTGTGCAAGGATGATTTATCTGCATGTGGCCTGTTTAAAAGCTTGCCCAGGAAACCTTGAATCAGATGCTTGACTGTAAGAAACGTGGTGGGTGCTTCTGTAACAGCACTAGCATGGAACTTATACTGACGTCCAGAGAAAACCAGCCATCATAAGTGCCTAAGCTCTAAAACAACAAAAGGAGAACAATGGAGGCGCCAGCTGCAGCCCACACTAAAGGAGACACACCTACAGCCACTGCTTCCCACCAAACTCACGTTATTGGAAATGTAGCGCAGGGGACAGAATATTACTGCATGTGAAAGGCTCCCGCGGTGAGTTATGCGTGTTTCAGAGGTATTTGTGTCAGCAGTTCGTTAGAGAAGGAGGGCAAGTTTTCATGGCCCTTGTTGAAGACCCTTGATGACCCATGACTTTATCTCAGTGTGAGGGCATTCAGCTGAACTGTGGGAGAGCGCATACTCACCCCTCAGTCCCTTAGTGGGTGGTGCGGTAAGGAGAGCGAAGGCCAAGATATTAGCTGTCATAGACATGCCCGCATATTGGGTTGCGGCGCAATAATATTTGGCTTTCTGGGTGACTCCTCCTGTCCATGAACCAGTCCAGATTTACTAGAGAGACCTGGAGTCCAGGGGCAGTGTGTGAAAGTAGAGAGATTCAGCAAAATTCTGACACTGCACTCTAAAGGCCTGAGCACACCCACCCAACATTCTCCACCAAACACCAGCCATACCTGTGTTTAATTGTTGGAGGGTCTTGAATGGAATTCACACTCATTCATTTGTCTTTTTAGTTTTTTCTAGAAAAGTAAAACCTGCCAATGATCAGCTGACAATGTCTGATTTTCACTGCATGATTATCATGGCCAAAAGAATTCACAATAATATAATATAATATAATATAATATAATATAATATAATATAATATAATATAAAAAAGTGAAATTCATTTTTAAAGTTGTTTATCTGTGTGTTTTGCTTCTTTTTTGGCAAATTATTTACACTCAGAATATGAGCGATAGCTTCATCCCGACATGCACTCGCCATGTCTTCTTTTCTCTTCATATCCATTGACTCAAACACTGTTATCTGACCTGAATCACTGATTCTGTCTCACATCTTTGACATTGCCTAAAAAATAACAAGGAGAGAAAAAATACTGTCAAGTCCAACGTGCAAGGCCACAATAACTAAGCTTTAACAACACAGCTATCGCCTTAATGTAATACTTATCATTTCAGGGCTGGCAAGCTAAATGCAACTCATTACCGTGGTGAAAACTGCGCACTCCTACTATGTTGGAGTGTGAGCCAGTTACTGGCACTGGATTACAGATGATAATGTTGTAAATAATTCAGTGCCAGTAACTGGCACTGGATAATGTAGTAAATAATCAAGTGGCAGTTACTGGCACTGGATTACTTACAACATTATCATGTGTAAATTATTAACATTGTCAATATTTATTTTTTTTTATATCATGGATACCATTAATACCAGTATGTTGTGATACCCCTAATTTTCACAAAACTTTAGTTAATGTAAGGTCTTCTGTAACTCACTTGGATTAAAACCTGTCACAACCTTTCATGAAACAGGTAATCAAACAACTTTGGATGAAACAGAATCATGAAACTGCTGTACTGCTGTGTTTAGAGCAAAATCACAAAGAATGCAGTGGAAATGAATGGGGGTGCCCGCATCTGCAAAGCATGCATTACACAGACAGACAAAAAATGGCATAAAACACACACACACACACAAACACAAATGTATGCCGTTCATATTACTCCGTGTGCACATATTTCCACCAAATATGAAATGTGTAGTTTGTTTCCAGCTATGCCTTTACAAAATGATCGACCTGCTTATTATAATTTAAAAGTTGAGAAAAATAAGAAACTCATGCATGATTAAATTTCAAGTCAATTTATTCTTTTATTCTGTTTAAGCTTTTAGTGACAGTGGTGCTGGTTATTTCAGTTGAGCGATTCTTACACTCTTGTGTTTCTTCTGTTGAATTTTAGAATATTGGACTAAATTGGAAGAAACTCATGTCAAGTGATCCCTCAAGCCAATCAGAATAAGGGCATATTTTTGGTCAGTGTCTTCTAACAACAAGTCAAATTATCCGTAGTGCCTAACCGAATACCAGTGAACAAACAAGATACCTTTAAAATGACTTGTATTAAAATTACTGTAACACGTCTAAAAAAGAAAACAGAAGTATCTGCTAAGAATACTTTATGAAAGATCAGTTCCATTATAAAAGTATAATTTCACAGTAAAAGTTTTACACATACAGTGTGCAGCGATAACATATTTTTCCGAGCGACCATCCTGTGAAAGGCCACTTTTACATCAAAGACATGATCATGTGTGAAAAAGTGACGTTCAGTTTTCTAGCAACAGGCTTAATTTTTCTTAGCGAAAGGAATACATTCAACCAATCAGGGTGTAGGTAGTGGAAACATCACACTACAGGCGCACAAGTGTCTAACATTATTAACATTTTAAACATTTGTTAGTAATGTTAGCTGACCTCATACATGTTTAAAAAGGCTGCTGTGGCTACACTAGTGTCAGTCGCTGTGTTTGAAATGCTATTGATTAGGCAGAGAGGCTTCTCTACATTTAAATTATTTTTTTTATCTGATTGATCATAAAACCACAGAGGCAGTGAGAGAGAGTTTTAATGCTTGCAAATGAGCTGTCAGGCACCTTCAAACGTAACAGCTTGATTTAGCAGGATGGCAGACACACAAGCAGACCACATTACTCTGTTTCACAAGGCATCCTTTTCAACAACTGACCACAACACTTGATTCCAAAATGCCTCTTGATTATCTATGACTCATGTTGCATTCTTCAGACACTGACTTTTTTCTGATGACATTGTTAGAGTTACTTAACCGTTGAGGTTTTCTTCTAATGACCCTTCCATGTAGATGATGTTTGGACAAAAATGCCGCACAGTGGGTCACTGCATCACTGTTTCAGTGTCAACCAAACCTTTCTCCTTGTCAGTGTGATGTTTTTCATTGTTCTTTTTTATTGGCATACCTCACTAATCCACAAACAGTTTTTGTTTTTTTCTTGGTCAGCCAGACGTTCACTTTATTTCCTACAGTTTACATTTTTTTCATTTCCTGTTGACATTTCAGCCAGCAAAACAGAAGCAGTTTGAAATACAGGAATGTATAAATATCTTTTATAGTCTTCATTAGCTTTGTAAGAGTGAATTACCTTTCGTTTCAGATCCTCAGTCAACCCTTTAGTCCATGAACCTGTGTCTGTTGAGTGTAAGCACATCACCAGTAAAGGTTTGAAGGGTCATGCAATGGTAATCATTCATTAACCTTTGTAAAAATGTCATATTTAAGTTTGTTTCATGGAAATGTTGCATTGACTTGTCTTTACTTGTAAAATCAACAAAACATTAAGGCACCATCTTTATTCTCCATTTGTGCCGGATAATGGTTGCTACAGTGCAGAGTGAATGAATGAATGAATGAATGAACACAGTTACAACCAGCCTGCCAGCTGAAGTCAAGAACTTGCATTAAAAAGGCCCAGCGGCCAAATAAAAGCTTAACATGATCAGGGCTCTCGTGGCCCAGTCCGTTCGAGCAGTGGCAGTGGGAGATGTTGAAACAGATGGTTTTCATACGGCTCTCTCTGCGTTCAACTGTATAGTGTTCTGTGTTATTAGCACAGTGAGCTTTGGCACTGTCAGCTACGACCTGGACTTTCATTCCTCCCTAATTACACACAACTCTGCTCCCACGTGTCTCTGCAGCCCAGCTCCGCTAATAACTGATCAAAAATATGTAGCCCTTTTTGCAAAGGTCCTACTCATTTTTCAGCACTCTCGTAACATCATTAAAAAAATGCACCGGTATAACATCATTCAGACAATTTTCACCAGAGCGTTAAGACAAGGACGTTTGTGTATTTTAGCTGTAAAGCTTTCCCACGAGAAACAGAAACGTAATCCAAACACTAAAAGTCATAAGGCAACAGAATGCATAGTACAGTACTGACCTCAGGCTAAGATAGGAGTACTTCAGAGTTTTCAGCCTGCATGTCATCAAAATCAAGCCATCACTTTACTCTAGAGTCATTTTACACTTCTCTTATATATAACTTATTCATAACCTTTTGGAATTAACGATGGCACACAGTAATCATAAAATGACACGTTATGTTTGCTAAACTTTAAACAGCTATGATGTAATTGGCCATTATCATCTACTATTAGTCCTAATATAAACAGCCTGCTCAGCAAAGGTCCTGAACGCAGTGTTGTTGTTGTCCTCTCCTTGCTGCTCAAATAAGACCTCCAGAGCCAGTAGAGCAATCCATAAAGTCCTTTTTATAACAGGACTTTATTCAAAACATTGTTACTGTAACTATAACAAAACACTGAACTTCTTACTTCTCATGTTCCCATAACTAATACCCTACATGTATAACACAATTAGTGGTCTGCCAGATCTCTTTATATGTTTACAATGACTTTTAACATTAGTTATTGGCTTATCTCACAGATCTTTCCTCTGTACGATCCGTGTGCTTCTGTATAGTCTTTTTTGTAAATTTGCACTACTTGATTCATAGCTCCATTATCCGGTGCAGCCTAAAGAAGCATTGGCTCTCTTTTTCAGCCTTGATTCTTCTCAGTGTTTCTTCCTCCCTCTCTAAAGAAGTTTTTTTTTTGTCCTGTCACCTTCACCCTTAGGTTTTGTCATTAGGAATTACTGCATTATTGTAAATCTCCTTTCTGACAAAGGCTGGTATCCCCAAATCATCCCCTAAATTATAGGACTGATCTCAGATCAGATTACTCCATATTTACAATGGTCACAGTCACAAAAGCTGAATAAGGACCAGTGTCTGCTGCACTGTATGAATAAAACAGAATGGAATGGCACATTAGCCTCTTCTCTAACTTAGGATAGCTTTCTGCTTAAACAGTCTCTGAAGGACAACCGTCCAGTAAGAAATAATGTATGTAGACCATATGGTTCCAAGCATTATTTCCATCTTTACCAGTGCTTTTGATAGATGCTGCTGTATTATTTGGGGCAGAATAATCATATGTAGCTAAGTGAGCCCTCAAACCCTTGTCAGAGTCCAAATAAACCCCCCAAACAAAGAGGAAAGCAGATTTTGCATGATTCTTTGCTGTTTGCTTCTTGGCTACTTTGTCATGCACATGGATGTCTGAGATATGTGTGATGTGGGGAGAACCACCAGTGTCAAACCTCTTCCCAGCCCTCACTTCACCAACATCCCTAAACAGCCACAAATGCTTCTTATTTTCACTTTACTCTCTGCACGTCTCCTCAGTCAGGCTTTTTGACAGAGTGGGCTGACTCCCTCAAAAGAGGAACGAAAACTGTTGGTAGCGCTGCCAGTAAAGCACTGGCGTTCGAGAAACAATGGCACACCCTGTGCAATTCTCGCAGCTCGCCGAACTCCAGACGTTCCCCTCACAATAATCCGCCGTTCCTTTTGTTTGAGAAATCACGGCAGCCTCTGCAAACTGACTCTGGCAGCTTTGGCATGCGAGCCTCAAGACAACTTGACCAACATGGTCACCTCTCCTGCCAAAGAGACAGGCAAGAAAGCAAAGGGGAGCAAGGGAGAAATGATTTAATTGCTGCAGGAATCTAGACAGTTTGGGGGCAGATTTGATGGAGAAATGTGCGGGTAATAACAAGGCGAGGCAAGCAGGCCCCAACCAACAGCCTAACGGCAACTTGTGTGGCTGTCCTGATCCAAGCTCTCTATGGTTTTCCAGAGAGTGCGGAAGAATTACACTTGTAATTACCTGAGTGTGTGCACATGTGTTTGCATACATCACATAGGTCAGGAGCATGGTCTGTTGGAGATATGGGACCAAGCCAGGCATAACTCATGTTGACACATCTGAAAGCTCAGTATTCCAGGATGCTAAGATAAACAATTCAGGGATCCAGTGAAAAGCATTCCCATAGCCCTGAACCCGGTGCACTGTGCCCTGATCAAAATAAGGAGCATCCTTCTACTTTTGGTTGGGTTGAGATCGCTCTTGGAGATTGTGTTGCAGAGCTGTTGCTTGCAGTGAAACAGTAGGTTAGTTTGATCTATCTGCTCTCTGGGGATAATCCTGAATGAATTATGTATAAAGCCCTGCTTTGACAGAGGACAGGAGAGCATAAGCAGCCCAGGGCAAAACTGGTGCATTTTAGTACTGCAAAAGCCATTAGTGTCATGGTTTTGTCAGTGTTTCCAAACTTTGGAATTTTTTTTTTCTTTTTTCTTTCCCTCTTTTCCTTTTTTTAATTGACGTTCAAAGGCATGTGATGTTGGCCCTATAAACCACAAGGAATACAACATTCTGTCATAAAGCAGCTTTCATATTTGATTCAGAAATGTAGTATAAGGCAGAATGTGGTCTATGCCCATTCCGTTGAGTTCATTGGAAGGGACGGGTATTGAGTGAGGAAATAGATTACTTGCTTTAGCTTTATCTTGGCAAATCATATTCAAATAAAATGTAGTGAAAAATCTCAGTCTGGCTAGAGCTGAGTGTTTGCACTTTGCACTTGACTGATGTCAGAGCGTCGATTAGTTCCAAAAGCCTGCAGGTGATTCTTTTATGGCCCGATATCTAATGCGAGTTTTGAGTTTTACGAACAGAAGACTGTTGACATAAAACTGCTCGTTTCCTAAACGAGAAGCTGTGTACCTTGATGTGTCAGTAGGAGGGCATGATTTACACCCATCCGCCACGATTAGGTTTCACATCGTTTAATGCAGCACATTTGGCTTTGGCACTTTTTCCTCTCAATGTGCTAAATGTCTAAAACAAACATGAAGAGAAACTATGCAGAGAAACTCTACATTCCCGACACACAACGAAGGAGCTGATGATTGATGCTTCCTGTTATGTGTTGTCATAAAACTCTGTTTGGAATGTAATCAGACTGCATATGAAGCGGTGAGACAGACTTACCCAGAGCGCAGTGCGAAGGAGAGAAGCCACAGGGGGATGTGTGTGTCAAATTTACACTATTGCTTCTTGCTAAGTGAGTGAGAAGGGGTGTTGGTATATGCAATTTTATTTTTCCAGCAACCCAAGATAAATTGTTCTCCAGTGTTAAAGACCACACTCCTTTACCAAGCTCACCTCTTCTTAAATTCTTCATTTCCCTAAAGTCCTAACAGCAACCTTTCCTTTTACAATTAATCATACACACAGACACACACACACACACTCGTTACTTTTTCATTGCATTTTATAATCGATGATCTTGCAAATATGGATCACTAGAGCCAGTGGTTATTTTGCACAACAGTCTCTTTAATGGCTTAGAAACCTGACAGTTACATGTAAGGGTAAATTGTGGAAATTCTGCAGTGCTGCAAATATCAACTTCTCATTTCTTCACTTCACTCCCCTGTTACAGGCTGCCTCTATTAAAAGAAAAGAATATTTATCAAACAATAATTGTTTAAACTGGGGTCCCACGGTACACAGTGTGCAACAGAAACATTTCCTAGAGTGGAAAAAGACTCACCAGAAAAAATGTATTCATGCTCATTTGCCATATTCTGTAGGTCCTCTCTTTCTTGTCGTCTCGGAGCGGCTGGTTTGAGGAGTTCAGGAGCAGGGCAGCCCTGTGCGTGCTGGGCCTCATGGCTCAGGGAGAGGCTCTGATGGATGGAAGCACTAAATGTGTCTGGCCTAGGAGCAGGGGGCCCTTCGCCTGTCCTATAGGGACCTGGGAAATATGACTGGGCTGTCAGAGAGAGTGGATCATAACCTCGCTCTCTCTAAACAACACAAGCTCACCCATGCCCGCAAACCAACCACTGGACTGTGTCCTGTCGATTGATGAACAAATGACTTTCTCAGGGCTCTCATGGCCCATTGACATGCATACTTATGCACACCTGGTACTACAGTAGGCTAGGGGTCAGTATTAAGTTAGTCTTGGCTCCAGATGCTCTACCAACAGAGTGGCTAACATGAACTGGCTAATATATATCAGGGATTAAATGGCTATTGATTTTTAGTAGTCAAGCAGTTATTCAAAAAGACAAGTCAAGTCAAGTAAGTGTTTTTTGTCATTTCAACCATATACACAGTACACAGTGAAATTGATTGTTTTTCTAGGACCGTGGTGCAACACAAAGAACAAAAACAGAACGCCATGAGACTACACAAGTGTGGGCAGGACAGGTCTAAAGAGAGAGTGCAGTATTCAAGAGCAACAGTACAGCAATTTCCAGGATGAGACAACACAGTGCAGGTGACAGGAGCAGTAACAGTATTAGTGTGAGTGAAAACAGCATTATGACATACTGTATTCTACCAGCAGAGTCGTTAAGTGTGCAAAAAATGCAAAGGAATGCAAAGACTGAGGTAGAGAGCAATAAATAATCGTGCAAAAATAGCAAGTAGCAGTAACAGGATTACAAAAAATTTATATAAATTAATACAGGGTATTTACAATGGCAGTTGGGGAGTAAGTTTTCTTTGTTTATGGTGTTTTAGTGTGTGTGTGTGTGTGTGTGTTTGCAGTGTGATTGGGAGAAAGGAAGCAGCTCAGTTCAGAGTGTATCTGTGTGTGTGTATTGTGCAGTTGGTTATTCAATTCTAATTTAGGAGTCTGATGGCCTGAGGGAAGGAACTGTTACCCAGTAGTGAAGGCC
This sequence comes from Brycinus macrolepidotus, assembly GCA_037974445.1. NCBI lineage: Eukaryota > Metazoa > Chordata > Actinopteri > Characiformes > Alestidae > Brycinus > Brycinus macrolepidotus. Next base: position 17,851,408 of record JBBPCZ010000007.1, on the reverse strand, counting down.
TGGATGCTGTAAAAACCTTCTGCAAGATGGAAGGAGGGAATTCTGGTGGCTTTGCAGAGGCAGTGTGTGGTGTAAATATCTGCAACAGAGAAGAGAGAGACCCCAATGATCTTCTCAGCAGTCCTTACAAGTTGTAGGGTCTTGCGATCTGATACAGAACAATTTCCGTACCATGCCAGGATGCGACTACGGAAAATGCTCTCTACAACCCCTCTGTAGAATGTTGTTAGAATTGGGATGGGGGTGAGTGCTCTCCTCAGTCGAGTAGAGTAGAGACACTGCTGGCCTTTTAGGCGATGGAGCTGGTGTTGAGGGTCCATGTGAGGTTCTCTATGATGTGAACACCAAGGAACTTGTTGCTCTGGCCGATCTTCACTGAGGAGCTGTTGGTGTTCAGTGGAGAGTGATTATGTTGGGCCCTCCTGAAGTCAACAGCCTTCTCTTTTGTCTTGTCCACATTCAGAGACAGGTTGTTGGCTCTGCACCAGTCTGTTAGCTGTTACACCCCCTCTCTTCATGCCACCTCAGCATTCCCACTGATCAAACCCACCACAGTTGTGTTAACAGCAAACCTGAAGATGCGGTTAGAACTGTGCATTGCTGGAGAGTTGTGGGTCATCAGTGTAAACAGAAGAGGGCCAATCACGCAAAAAAGTAGTCAACTAGTCATTACCAAGTTTCCGTGAAAAATATTTTGTTATTTGTTTTCTTCTAGGGTCTAGCGTTAGGTGATGTGTTTTGAGATGTGATGTGCACTGCTGGACTGTTTTTATTCTAGTTAATTTATTCTTAGTCTCGGACGTTGGGTTTAAAAAGACTGTCTGATGTAAACCACATTTTTAAATACCACACATTTCAGAATCTTTAATTTCACAGCTATTTTCACTTCTTTGCAGCACTTTTCTCAGCACGGTAGCAAACAAACAATTATGTATTATCTAGCATGTCTTTCCCACACGCCAAAGCCTTTTAGATTAAGAAGTAGTTACTGGACTGAAAAAAATTATGCCCTGTTTTTTAAAATCACTGAAAAATTTGCTGGGAACTAAATTAGATAATGTCTCATGTTTGCTGACCGGTACACCAACCACAGCGAGGCTTCATACAGCTTGCAGTGGAGCTGTTTTCATCTGTGGTATTTCCTTTTCAAAGTACTTTTTGTGTTTGTCAGAAAAGGCTGTTTTTTCTGCCACTATATGTCAGCTATTCACCTCTACTAGGTCACTGTGGTCCACAGTGCCAACTAGCGGAGTTATTAGACCACTAGTCCAGTGCTTCCCATACCTGGTCAGGATGGCCCTTCACCCTTCAAATCAGTAAAGAATTTTTAATGAGCTGATTAGTCAGGTCAGGTATTTTGAAAGCCAAGAAAACACTAAAATGTCAGAGCAGAAAGTCTCCAAGATCCGGGTTTTGTCAGTTGCACTTGCATTGGACATATGCGTGTAAGTACGTCCATGGTCTGGTTTTTATCCATCTGAGGAGAACTTTGCAGTTCCTTGCTCTACAGTCTACTCTAAGTGAACCTTTTGGACAGGATAAAGTCCCTGGATTGAAAAAAGTGTGAATTCCACACCATTAAATCTTCAAAAAATTATTAAGAAAATTTTTCCTTGAAGACAAGGGTTGCGATGTTTTGCATGTCTGTCAAATGGCCCCTCGTCAAAGTGTGCAGTTCTTTGCAATGCTGAGCAACAAAACCCATCAGACTCTCTGGTGTTGAGACTAGGAGTGGACAAGCCTTGCAGAGGCTGCTTGTGGGTGCCAGTCAGACCCAAAAGCAGCCAGGCAGCAGAGGCCTTCTCCCCAGAGGGAGGATATCAGTGTGGCGTGGCTGGCTGACAGCTCTGAGGGCCCTTATTGAAAAATCAATGTCCATTTGAGCGTCCAGCTCACCTGGCCGCCTGCCAGCTTGCCTGAAGTCACCTAATGAAGCCTGATCCCGTTACCTGATTCCTCATTCACTGTGTCAAAGTGACTTTGTGGCTGAAGTCATCCCTTTAGTTTTCTCCTCTCCTCTGTTTCTTCTCCTGGTCTCAGATGTTTTTTTTCTGAGTGTGGAATGGTGTGATGCTGACTGCTTCGGTGCTGTCTTCAGGATGAAACACATACTCCATCATTACGCTGCTGATATGTCATGCTGCGAGCATCAGTGCACTCAAACCACAGACAGCAAAGGCTAAAGAGTACTGCAGGTTCTCACCTTGCAGTCTTTCAAGATAACTATTCATCTGTGTCCATCCTCTCTCTCTCTCTCTCTCTCTCTCTCTCTCTCTCTCTGATCCTTGTATTCAATCCAGGAAGAGCATTATCTCAATCTTCAGCATGTCTCCTTCCAAGGTAGGAAAACTGCTCATAACTTATGTGGAAACTCCCTGTGTGCACACAATGTCTCCAAGACACTGAGAGTCTGATGTTGAATTGTTTCCTCATCTATCACAGTTATGGGAACTTTGTTGAGATGTTCTTGGGAGCTTACTAGTAGTGCCTCTCTTCGGCATGAGTTGATCAAAACCAGACGTTATTGTGATTGACAGTGGTGTTACCCCAATCATGATGATGAGTTTGATACATTGAGTGAGTGAACATCATTCCCAGCAGTCCTTGCTAAGTCACCAACAGATAGATGATAGTTGCCTATTTCAGGAATGTTTCCACTAGCCAACTGAGGCACAAAATTCAGTTTCATAGCAGAAATTGAAGTCTGTAAGTCCTACATTGTCCAGCGTTCAATGTTGAGGACAGAGAAAGAGAAAGGCTGGGAGATTGACAAAGATTTAGCTGACACACAGACAAGCATGACCCTCTCAAATAGATTTCTTTAACCTGACATCACAGCTGTCCTGCCTACAGTGGGACAGGAGCAGGGTGTCCTGTCTGCCCCCTGTTCTCTTTTCTCCTCTCTTCTCTTCTCCCTGCTGGCCGCTGTGGGGAGAGTAGGCCGACAGTGTATAATGCAATTTGGTTGATTAAAAGAAAACATTAAAGCACTACCTTATTGAATTTGACAGCACGTACAGAGTTGGTTCTTGCTTGGCCACTCTCTTTTATTGGCTGGAAGAGAGAGGATCACGTCATCCTCATTCACAGCTCCCCCCACTCCCTGTTCCAGGAGCAGCCCCGGACAAACCTTGGCAAAGAGGACACCTGTCAGGACAGAGATTTGTTTAGACATCCTCCACCCAGCCACCCACCCACCCCATAGCTCTCTTCCTGGCACATCTCGAGCTAACCTTGAGCCCAGGAGCGAATGATGATGAAGAAGAAGCCCCTCCCGGAAGAGGCAAAGGGAAGGATCCTTTTATTTATGTCGATAAACAGGGCAATGGCGTATTAATCTAATGAGAGGGTTAGAGGTAGCCACCTCAGCCTCTGCCTTCACTGTGATGACTCACTCATAGTTTTAAACAAGTCTGAAGCAAGCATACCAGATTAGAGAGAGACAGGGGCATCAGTGTTCTGAATACCAAACACCTGTCAATCCTCCACATCACCTTACAAGCACGTTTACTTTCTTCCATTTGGACCCATTCGGTTCACGACACACTGTGAGTCATCATGAGGAGGTGCATTTAATATCAGTTATACTGCACAAGAAATTAAGATACACTTATTTTGCGCATGTTCTGAAATGTTTAATAAACAGTTCTGTACTGCAATGTCAGCAGCATCATATGTACCCTGCGGGAAATAAAAGAATGTACAATGCATGCATAAGCCTTTTGCTCCATATACATATGATCTAAGACTACAAACAAATGTGCATTCATGAACTTCATTTTTCTCCCTTTCAAGCAGAAGCAGAAGCTACTTGAATGTATATAGAGCCTCAGAGTCCACTCTTCTTGGAATATTTTACCTAAGATGCTGTAGCATTGCGTTGAGAAATCTATATAATATATATTCAGTGCAAACTGACAACTCTGAAAGCAAAATATCCTCAGTTTCACTGTTATATGCTTATGTTTGTACATACAATAGAAACCTGCATTAGTTTTATCTGCAGATTTATAGAGTTGTAAAAATATTCTATTCTACCTAGCTTTACATCATTGAACTGATGTTGAAAACCTAAATGGGGTTGACGCCTCTGTTAAATGTTGAATTTTAAGCTAAAAATACTACAATGTTTAATAATCTCTCTCTCTCTTTTTCTCTCTCACTTTAATTTTTTGAGTTTGATTTCAGCACTTTTTATACAGTTCTGTACAAGAATAAGACACATGTAATCAACAGTGCAGAAAATGTGCATTTTTATGTTTTTTTGAAACCTTTGCTGTGAACACAAGATTTTTAAAGAAATCAGCAATGGGCTCACTTTACAGTAGCTGAACATTGTTTCAGTTTGTTCTGTCAAGAGAACAGTTTATGCTGCCAGAACAAAATTGAGCCCAGGACGTGTGATTTGTGATATAACCTCATTTTGTTTTCATAAAGCAGTATGTTTCTTTTTTTGCCTTTGTCATGTTGAAATGGTTTTTCTCTCATTTTTATTTGAATTTATGGTTTTAAAATGGCAAGCATTCTGAAAGTAACTGAAGGTAATCAGATTCTGTGACTGCAAATCAGTAATCCTTTGGATTAGGTTAAAGATTATATTTTGTAAGAGGCAATTAGTAATCTGTATCGAGATATACACTATGTGGCCAAAGATACCTTACCATCTCACCTGTATGAACTTGCTGGACATCTCAGTCCAAAACCCTTAGCATTAATATGAAGTGGGCCGCTCCTCTGAGGTAATATCAGTCTCCACTCTTTTGGGAAGTTTTTCCAAAAGATTTTGGAGTGTGTCTGTGGGAGCATTTCTGAAGAGCATGTCTGAAGTCAAGTTGGGTGGAAGCCTGACTAACAACTGCCGTTCCAATTCATACCAAAGGTGTTTAATTGGGTTGAGGTCAGGGCACTCTGCAGGCCACTGGAGTTCCTTTACTTCAAAACAGGCTTTTATGGTCCTCATTTAGTGCACAATGGCACAGTCATGATGGAATAGGAAAGGGCCTTCCCCAGACGGTTGCTACAAAGTTGGAAGCATATAATTGCTTAAAATGTCTTGTAGCATTATATATAATATAGCATTAATATTTTTCTTCACTTGAACTAGGGTCCTAACCCAAGCTCTGAAATACTTCAGACAGTGGTCTCATTTAAAACAAACTTTACTGTTGGCACTAGGAAGCATTCTCCTGTCCTCTGCTCAGATATGTCTGTCAGACTGCTAGATAGTGAAGCGTGATTCATCATTCTAGCGGACAGGTTTCCACAGCTCCAGAGTCCAGTGGCAACATGTTTTATACTACTCCAGCCAACGTTTGGCATTGTGGATTTTGATCTTAGGCTTGTGTGCAACTGCTAGGCTATGGCAACCCATTTCATGACGCTCTGAACACACAGTTCTTGAGCTGATGTTGCTGCCAGAACTGAGTGAGTTTGGAACTCAGTGAGTAGTGAGTGATGCATTTTAATGTGCTACGTGCTTCAACACACGGCAGCCCCACTATATAGGTTTGTGTGGTTATTTAAGTCCAGTATAAACCAGTCTTTTAAAAAAATCTGAAAAATATAACACAGAACTTCAGAAGACTGGGATGCCAGCAATGAGGGACCGGGGGATGCAGAAGCCGGTGACGAGGATAAAGTGACGAAAGTTCAAGTGACAGCGGAGCCAGAGCTGTGTGAAGTGGAGACTGGAAAGCCAAGACGAGTAACCAGGAGACTGGGAAGCTGTTGACGGAGGACCAGATAACTGGAAGGTCATTGGTGGGTGACCAGAGCACTGGGAGGATGTCGGGGTATGAACAGGGAGCTCAGAAGCTGTCAACAAAGGACCAAGGAACTGGGAGATTGACAGCGGGGGGCCAGTGTATTGGAAACTTTAGAAGTAAGTTTCTGAACTATATTTAGCAGTGAAATGTTTCCTTTAATTGTGATGACTCTGTGGGTTGTATACGTGGCAAAGGATTCTTAGGACAGAACATTCTGTTCTATACTTCTGTGCTTCTGTGTAGAATCTTCAATGATCAATTGTAGTGGTGAGAGAAAATGAAACAATTCACATCCACAGCCTAGCTTGTGAGATAGCTGTTCTTCATCAGACTGCAGCAGGAGAAGAATGCTCTGCTTTCTGACCAAAGTTTAATAAAAAACTCAATTTGACCCTTGGTGTGTTCACTCCAGATTTACACCACACCAGTGAACTCGGAAGCCATTGCTAAAGGGCCAGGGGACTGAGCGGATGACAGCGGGGGACCAAGGAGCAAAGGGCCAGGGGACTGAGTGGTCGATGGCAGGGGACCAGGTTACGTGGAGGCCATTAAAAAAGTACCTTGGGTTGGACATGACTGGGCAAAAAAACAAATTACCTTGGGATGCATCCTCCAGCATGAAAAGGGGCGCTGAGGAGGCTTTCTCAGGAGTACAAGACTGCGAGATGCAAGTCCTGTACTCCTGGAGCAACAGGGGGAGTCGACATCATGGCACTCTTCTGACCACAAGGTCCAAGCACCCTCTCAAAGGCGTCCACCAAGACATGGGGGAGCGCTATAGACCCAAGCACTCATCTGACAGTGTCCTCCAGACCCCAGGGTAGCACTATAGCAAGTGACCCAGTAGCCATTACTGGATCAGGGGTTAGGGGCTCAGTGGCCATGTCATCAGCAGCCGTTATGGTGCAAAGCAGCAAAGCAGGGCCTATAGCCTGCTCTTTGGGCATGGGGGTATCTGTTTGTGCACATATAGTGTAAGTTTATGTAATGCCATAGATGTATGCAGTCAATAGTTAATAAAGTTAAATCAAAAATCAGGCCTACTGGGCCCATCAGGAGGGCACTCCCTCCTCCTGCTTCTCCTTTTCAGAGATTCCAGCAAGCTGTACCCTACATTACCTTAAAATACTAAAGATAATAATAAATGTTCCAGGCATCAGTATTGTAATTCTTTAATAAATTAGACACATAGTATTTAATAATATACATCACTCTAAAACATTCTTTTTAACTGGAAATACAGTCAGATAAATCTAAATGGTTAATACATCTGTACAATAAAATACTAAAAGTGAACAAAGACAGGATATCAGAGTAAAAAAAATATATAAATGGCCAAACTGAAATTTGATATGTCTTTGCACCCTTGCTAGCATGTGAAACTTCACCTCACTGTAGAATGCTAAAAGCTAACTATTAAGAGTGAACTTGAGAGGATTTCAAGACAGTTTCACTATCTAATGTCATTTATAGTCTTGTTTATTGTGTAAAATGTGCAGACATACTTAGCTAAGAAGTTTGAACTGGAATAATAAGTGTTATGTGATAAAATCATTTAAGCAGACATACACGATTTATGAGATACAGAAACTGCTGATTAAACTGTTAACGTTTGCACAGGAAAGTTAGTGTTGAACATGTATCATTTATAGTAGATATTCCAAGTAAAAAACTAACCAAACACAGTAATAACACGTTTTAAAACTGTCTAACCTCAGTTCATAGACCAGATCTGTCCTTTGATTAAGTTATGGTAAAAAGAACTCTGCACATCTGTTCTTCCGTGTGCAGCAGGGTAAGTAAGAGTTTTTGTTCCACGACAGTTTATAATAATTTGAAATGATTTCCCACCACAAACCAATTATTTCAAACTGTAGCTTAGTTTGTCAACTTCATGGGATTATTTTCAGGTTTAAAAGTGGTGGAAGGCTCAGATAGCTGGTGGCCTTGTGGTTAGGCAGTTGCCCCTGCGATCAGAAGGTTGTGAGTTCGAATCCCAGGACTGCCAGTGCCACTAAGTTACCCATGAGCAAGGTACCGTCACCGCTCACTGCTCAACTTGGGTCAATTGGTTAAATGCAGAGAACAATTTCGCGCTGTTCACATTGTGTGTTGTGCCATGCTATGGTGTGACAAATGGACACTTTTTTACAATTTACAATGAATGAGGTAGTATATCTGAGATATTTGTAATAGAGTTGTGAAAATTATGGCTGTAGTGCAAAAAGAAAATCAGTAAGATGGCAGTAATGCAAAAAGAAAGTCGTTAAAGTGCAGGAATGAGAGGAGGAGGGGGCGAGGGGGTTATCAGGGAGTGAATGTTGGCAGGAGATAGCGAAGTTGTTTGATGTCCATGAGAGGTCCTCATTGATGTGGTCTCAAACAAACTTAAAGCTGGGGACATGCTTCACATCGACCCCGCAAATACGGGGAAGTGGCTACAGCTTTTGGACTTCTTAAAGTCCACAATCACCTCCTTTGTCTTCTGCACACTGAGGACGAAATTGGTGGTCCCTGTAGGCCAAGTATCCCCAACTTCAATTCTGGAGAGCCAGTGTCCAGCACAGTTGAGTAGCTCACCTCCTCGAACACATTCACTAAACCTGCCAATTATTGGGTAAGTTGAACCAGGTGTGTTTGAGCAGGGAAATCACCAAACTGTGCTGACACCGACCCTCTAGAATTTTACCTTTTTAAATATTATGACAGGATTGGGAGGGTTGGAAGGATTACTTTAACCCTTTCCAACTGCTGTAGACCGTCTTGCTGTTGGTAGTGATTGGGTCTACAACTGTGTTTTTGTCCATGAATTTTATTAATGAGTTAGAGTGGTGAATTGTGGGTAAAAACAGAGTAGAGGAGAGGGCTTAAAACACAGCCTTGAGGGACACCTGTGCTGAGGGTTGGGGTGGAAGAGATGCGGCTTCCTAACCTACCAGACTGAGGTCTGTTGGTCAGGAAGTCCAGGATCCAGTTACAGAGGGAGGGATTAAAGCCAAGGGAGAGGAGTTGACTTGGTTAACTTGGAGGTGAGGATGGAGTTGAACAGCATCCGGTTGTATGTGTTTTTATGTTCCACATGGGTCTGGGCAAAGTGCAGGGCAATGGCAATGGCATCCTCTGTAGACCTTTTGGGATGGCAGGTAAATTGATGTGGGTCAAGTGTCTGTGTGTGTGTGTGTGTGTGTGTGTGTGTGTATGTGTCGGGGGGGAGGGGTTGGTGATATTGTCTTTGATGTGGGCCAGGACCAGTCTCTCAAAGTACTCATGGCAATGGGGGTGAGTGCTATGGGTTAGTAGTCATTCATATAAGTGGGGATGATTTCTTGGGACAGGGGTAATAGAGGTGGTCTTGAGGTATACGGTTTCTATGGTTTGGGACAGTGAGAGGTTAAATATTGTGGTGAAGACCTCAGCCAGACAGTTAGATCATTCCCGGAGGACCTATTACAGTATGCCGTCATGCTATGCTGTGTGTAGCTATTCTGAAAGTTGTGAGAGTGAGCACCTGGTCACCTGGATGAGTGAGCATTTTGGTGGTTGCGTCAGTACTGGCTTTGTAGTAGCAGGTGTAGAAAATATTTAGTTTATCTGGGAGGGAGGCATTTTGGACAGTGGAGCAGGTGTTGGGAGCTTTTGTGATCCGTTATGGTTAGAATGCCATCGCAGGAGATCAGAGTTATGTGGAAATGGTCCTCAGTTCGTAGGACATGGTTATGTTTGGCTGTTTTGATGCTCTTTTGGGGTTCGATCCTTGGCAGGGAAAAAGGCCTGCACTGAACCAAAAGGAGCTCAAAATGAACAGAGCAATGCCTCTTCTGTGAATCTTGCTGGGGTGTCTGCTGTCCTGTCAGCATGGGAGGCTGCGCGGCCTGCTAGCTCAATAACCTAGTCAGGGATGTTGCTGTGCCAGGTCTCTGTAAAAACCAGCAGACAACACTTTTCCAGCCCTCTCTGAGAGGAAAGTCTGTGTTTCATCTCATCCATTTTGTTAGCCGGTGAACAGACATTGGCCAAGAAGATGCTGGGTAGGGAAACTCTGTGGGGAGAACTGCTTAGCCTAGCATGTAACCTGGCCCGCTTCCCCCTTTTCGGTTTGCACCCCTGATGGGAGCTGCGCCAATGTGAGTGGACAATGTTGACAGGGAAATTCTCTGTAATGGTAGCGGGGAGTGTTTAATTTTGATATATAAACGTTCCTGATGGCTGTAGGAGAGGTTAGCATTGCCTGAGCTTATAAATAAACTTGAAACTTACATAAAAATAATGATGAAAATATAGCACTATCCTGCATACTCAAGCTCTGATCATGAAGTGCCAAAAGAAGAAGCTTGTGGACGAGTATCCTCAGCTGCTTTTCAGCAGCTCCAGGTGTTCTTTATTGGCAGTGGTGGAATGTAACAAAGTATTTGTACTTTGTTACTGTACTTAAGTACATTTTTACGTATCTGTACTTTACTTAAGTAAAAATAATAATGCATACTTTTTATTTTAC
>JBBPCZ010000007.1:17792601-17828913 GCA_037974445.1 Brycinus macrolepidotus | reverse complement strand
AAAATAAGCCACTGATACATCTCTGAAGTCTCTGAAGTGTGCAGGACCAAACCAGCCCCTCTTAATCTTGAGCCTGGCGAAAGTTAATCAAAAAAAAAATCCGTCGCCCCACTACGAAAGGCGATTAAAGTGACCGATTAGCCTCTTGAATCCTTATCCAATTAGCAAAGCAATCCATGTAAACCCCCCAGATAAGCTGTAAGACTTTCTGAAACACATGCCCAAACAGACCCTGGTGAACCAGGCTGAATTCCTGCATAATAAAATAATTAAAAATGTATGAAGTAATGACCTCTCTAACACTCACTGACTGCAGTAAAGGGCACTAGTCAGCTGCTTTTAACAGCATTTTGCAGAGATAAGTTTCAGCATGTGTTTATCTGTGAGGCTAGAGCATCGTTACATTCAGAGCATGCTGCAGACTCAGAGACAGAACGGACGGTTAACAGACTATACGCTTTCATGATACAACTGCTAAAATGACGTTTTGGTCAAACTATTGTAGCAATATTGTAGTAAATACCTTATTTGCTGCTAAACAGGTTAGCATCCTGGCTCGCCCTCGTCGACTCGTTCAGCTCTGCCTGCCTCCTTTGCTGTCTTGATTTTGTTTCCCATCCGTTTTCGGATAAAGACCGCTGTTCTGCTCTGGGATTGGCTGTCTCTAAACGGACACCACGATCTAGCCAATCGAAGAGCAGGAGTTCACCCGTTTCTCACCAATCACAAAGCGCTTTAGGGGCGGGACTTGTCTAAATACAGGTGGGAGAAAAAACGCCACTGCTGTGGTGCTGAAACGACCCCTCTGCAGGCTGCCTTCCAGCAACTCTGTATTACTCCAGCAGGGAGTCGGGTTAAGCAGAAAGGGATTTTAAAGTGGAACCATGGGAAATTGAGTCTTTGCGAATTATCCATGCTGCGTTTTTTTCTCTGGTGCACATCGAAAACCCCACCCCACTGGAGAACCGTCTGTTTCCTAGGTCTCCTATAAACACTGAAGATTACTGGTCAGTTTGACCAGCACTAATCCATTTTAATCTAGACACTGACCACCCGACATCATTCATACACTATATGGATATAAGTACTGGGACACACCTGTTTTTCAGGGTTTGGGCTAGGCCCCTTCCAGTGAAGGGCAATCTTAATGCTTCACCATACCAAGACATTCTGGACAACGCCATGCTTTCAACTTTGTGGACACAGTTTGGGGAAGAACCTTTTCTATTCCAGCATGATTGTGCTCCAGTGCACAAAGCAAGGTCTGTAAAGACCTGGTTGGATGAGTTCGGTGTGGAAGAACTTGACTGGCACAGAGCCCTGACCTCAACCCCATCCAACACCTTTGGAACGGAGATTGCAAGTGTTTTTGTGTTAAATTAATTGAGAATATTCTGACACAACTGAGTTAGTAAAAACGAGAGGTTCCATACCAGTGTAATACTAGCAACATTGCATACATCCACGGTTTTGGTCAAAACAATAATCTAGATGTTTAGTTTAGTGGAAAGCACAAAGTTTGTGCAATTAGGCTAAAGCCATTACTGGCAACAGTCCAAATTTAGTCATAACCAAATAGGAGTTTGCAGTGCTTCAGAAATGCAGCATTGTATTGCAGACTAATGCTGAGGATGGCTTGGGCAAGAAGCCAGATATTTTCCCATTTAACTGATGAATCAGCAAGAGAATAGGGGCAAGTCAGGGGGAGATTAATGCCCCAATTTAGAACTGGGGCATTAATAGAGGGCATGGAGAAAGCACAGTAACGAATCCTTATATTTTATGACTGTCCTTACATGTCTAAACTCACAGAATGTTGCAGCAAATTCAGTGCTTTACTGCTGGTATAGTGCCATGATCTTGCTTTTTGCACATTTCTGTAATGTCAGGGAAAAAAAGGAATAGGACAAAAGCCAAGGACAAAACCTCTCAAGATAAAATGCAAGCAATAAATCTTAGCCAGAATTAGAGAAGTGCAAGATTTTACAGCAAAAAGTGTTGATGATACAGCCTCTCAGCAACAACTCAGTAACACACTCACTAAATACAGTCCTGTCTTCTTCTCAGAAAACTCCAAATACTTTGAGTGCTGCTCAGTGTAAGATCTCATATGACTTCTTGATATGGAGCTTTGCATCGTCCTAATGGTGATAGCTTTCACAGCAGCCAGGGGAATGAGCTAATATGTAATCCTTTCTACAAAAGATGACATCATCCCAGGTTGGTCAGCGCCCCCACAAAATGGTGTAACTTAATACAGACCCTGAATACGCCAAGCATCTTGGAGTCTCTTTAGAATTTCATTTTATAAACACTAATATCCACTCCAGTTCGGTAATAAAACTCAGGATGGATGATATGACATTATGATATTGATATCACAAGAAATTACACAATATTTTTTTATTATGGGAATACCAAGGGCATCATCATTACTTCACTGACCAACAGCACTATGAACATGAATGCTGATAATGCCTGCAGTAACTGACCCTGTTAGACTGGGTGTAGTGCTGCACAGTATGTGCAATAATGTGAAAAACAACAATAAAGAACACAAAAAGACATTGTAGGCACAAATTGAGTACATTTATTTATTTAGTATATTTATCTGTCATTCTGCTGAGTGCAATTATGCTTCATTTTTTCAATTACCATTTTGGTTCCATGGTGATCTAATTCAATAGCTTTTTTATATTACCCTGGAACAGGAAATTTGTGCATCACTCTTTGTTTGCCACTCTTAAAATAACAGGTGCTATAAATCTATGTAAGTCTGCCTCTCTGGACCAAAGCAGACAAAGAGTGAGAGTACACACCTCAGTATGATGCAACCAACACCTCACTTTGAGAACTGCCAGCGGATGATGAACTGGCCTTAGTGTGAGCCTCAAGAGGGCAGCAGCGGTGTGCAAACCCCCAAGACTTCAAAACACCATATTATAATATAGTTTATTTCATACAGACACATTACAACATAATAGATTTTTTTGTTAACTTTGTGCAAATGCTCATCTTAGAACGCTATTAGAGTTCTGCAGTTATAGAAAGAATTTAGACAATAATTGATTATAAAGAGCTATTGCTCAAACAAACAACACAAACAAGGTTTTCTAGAGAAGCCCTTCCTTCTAAAAGGCTATACTTGACCCATCACTTATCTGTATCTTATTTTAAGGGAGCAATGCACCATAAATCACATTTACAGTATTTCCCTTTGCCCAAACATAATTGACTGGCTAAGACATATTCGGTGCCTAACAATTGTTTGTTTAGTTTTGCTCTGCTTTGCAACTACAAGTCTAATAGCAGAAACATAATGGAAGTCTATGTAAACCAAAATCTTTTAGGTGACACAGAATTCTATTCTACTATATAAAAACAAATAAAGGTGCAAATGTTAGATACCAAACATGCATTAACCAACTACATTTGGATTAGTGGTTGAGTCAGTATAGGGTAAAACAATTGCTCTCCATACAGGAGACTGAGGTTTGGTACACCGTCTGGCCAACTGCCCCATGCAACACCAATAAGTACTTAGATAAGACTACTAATGCCACCTTTGACCTAAATCTGTAACATAATTAAACTGAAATTCGATCTGGATGGGAATGGCTGCCAAATCCATAAATGTAAATTTAGGCTAAGGAGAAGATTGTGTAAATTTGATTTCTTTGTGAACCATTCCTTTAAAAGACTGATATGTAAGTACGACAGTTACAGTTGACAAAACTGTTACATGTAATGTGAAGTGTATTTTTGAAAACTCTTAAGATAGTACAGGACTCTCCAAAAAATATAACTGTGAACTTCTGGCTATGTATAATTTGACATTTCTGGATCATGCAGTACAAAAACTTTAAACAAGTGCAGGGACTGAGTGTGCAGTTTGTCACTTTAACAGTTGCTATCGCTGGAGAAAAACAGACTTAGCGGTTCACTACTGAACAGGTACAGTGGCAGCTGTCCAAGGTGCTGAACCTGCCTTACAGCTGAGCCAGGTTAAAGCGTAGGAACCATGAATAAAATGTGAAAGAGCCTAGCAAGATCTCTTTAAAGCTAGATTATGCCTGAATTTCTGCTTTCACAACTTTGGTCTGAATCAGTCTCTTATATTCAGATATTAATATAACAGTCATCCACATAGGAATGCAATAGGAATAAGAGAACATTGAGAATGTACTTCTCTTTATTATTTTTTCTTTATGTAGAAAATGTTTTATATGTTTACAATAATGCAAATGAATGGAATGTTCATAAGAATGAAATAAATAATCTAATAATCAGTCAGTTTTTGAAGTTGATGGCTTGGAAGCAGGAGAAATGGGCAAGTGTAAGGATCCGAGCAACTTTGTTAAGGGCCAAATTGTGATGGCTTGGTAACTGGGTAAGAGCATCTGATCTGATTAATCACATGTGGCTGGTTGGATATGTGTGCATTGCTCACCTGGGGAAGAAATGGCACCAGGATGCACAATGGGAAGAAGTCAAGTCAGCAGAGGCAGTGTGATGCTCTGGGCATTGTTCTGCTGGGAGATCTTGTGTCCTGGCATTCATGTGGATGTTATGTTGACATGAACCACCTACCTAAACACTGTTGCAGACCAAGTACGTCCCTTCATGGCAACAATATTCCTTAATGGCAGATATGAGAGTTCAGCTTCAATGGTCTTGTGGAGTCCATGCCTTGACAGGTCAGAGCTGTCGTGGCGGCACGAGGTGGACCTATGCAATGTTACACAGGTGGCTTTAATGTTACAGCTGATTGGTATATATCATTACACAATGACACGGCCAGCAATGTAAAACTGTCTCGTGATACAGCAATGAAACATCTCAGAATACCAAAGCCCTTTCAACAGTGTGTTTGTCCTCATTCATTCAATTGACCTTATTACTTAAGTAAGACAAGCTGTATATGTTTATGGGCACTAGAGCATTTGAACATCTGACAAAGGCATAGCTGTGATTTTATGGTTTTTCCATGGTGACTTAATGAATGATTCATGAACAGCCTTATTACGTTGCTCATCCAATTTGCAATTCCATTTTATTTTAGGTAATTTTAGAATTTTATACACCGACATGTCAGGCTTTTCATAAGTCAGCGTGCCAGCAGACTACTCAAGGCTTGGCAAATTGCATTTCAGGGAAATAAAAAAAATAGTTCAGGTCGGCTTTTTAATTTTCCTAATGACTGATGTATATTCTACATCTGACCTTGCATGACTTCCATGCAAAAGGATTTTCCTTTACAGCAGTGCAAACGAAGACAGAAGCTCTAAAGAACGTTTCTATTTCTACTAGCCCTCTGGAATAAAACTGAAACCTCACATGTTATCAGCTAACTGGAAATGTGTAGCAGACTCCTTCACTTTCACTTCAAAGCCTACAACAATAGAAGATGAGGAGTTTTCACATTTACACATTTGGAACTTGGTACCTTGTTGCTAACAAAGCAGTGGTTTATGATTGTTATTTCAACTATTGATTATTTAGCCCTTGAATCCCTAATCCTAAGATCCTTTAGGTCATGTTTAGGTCAAGTTTTGAGGTGGTACTTGGTGGGACTCCATGGATAGGAGTAGTTTGTCCAGCACATCCCACAGATGCTTGATCTGTGAAATGTGAAATTATCACTGAAATGCAGGAAATTTGGACCTTGAACACTTTGTCACGTTCCTTAATTCATTCCTGAACAATTCTGGCAGTGTGTCAGGGAACAGAATGCTGCTGAAAGAGGCCACTGCCATCAAGGAATACTGATGCCATGAAAGGGTGCACTTGAGCTCCCTAATATTTATTATTATTATTATTATTATTGTTGTTGTTGTTGTGGTTGTTGTTGTTAATAATAATAATAATAATAATAATACATTTCCTTTACATACCCTTCACAATGTCATGGTTGCTTTATGATGCTTGTAATAAAAAAAACGAAAGAAAAATTTAAAGACCAAAGTAGTAGAATGAAAGAAAAATACTTTATGAAAAGAAAGAGGTAGTGAATTCCACAGTTTGGGTACTACAGCACTGACAGATCCTCCACTAATAGAGGAGACTCAAGTGTAAGGAAGGTGTAATTAGGTGTCGAAGGACCTGAGGGAACGAGGGGGGCTGTAAGAAGGAGGAGCTTCGTAACATATACTGAGACCAGCCAGTGGAGAGCTTTGAAGGTACTGAGGAATATTTTATGTGTGCAGATTTTTCATTGTTATCACTCTCACAGATTGTTTACTTTATCTAGAAGATGAATAAAAAGGGAGTTTAAATAATCAATGCAGGAGAATATGAAGGCATGAATCAAATTAGTGCCCTCACATGTCTCAAAAGAGAGACATGAAAGAAAGAAAGAAATGTATTTTATGCTTCACAGGTTATGGAGCATTCAGTAACATACATTTTATGGGACTAAAATGTATTCTAAAAGAATTGAGCTAAAGATTAAAGGAGAAGTAGGTTGATCATTACAGTGCAAAACCCAATCAATCTCAGAAGAAAAGGCAAAAGAATCACACATCATTGTTTGCACAAATGCAAAAGATACATGTCAAGTCAGTATTCAGTCTTAATAATATATGTGGCAATATATATGGTTGCTTGGAACGATGCCATATAAGAACAGTATGAAAAATATCAAATGAGTTTTATTTAAAGAACCATTCGCAACCATTCATTCTTTAGGGGAGAAAGAATGTCTTTGCACCAAGACATTCTTTTTGGCCCATTAAAACATTATGTCTGGAACTTGTCATTTCAAACATTAAAGTTGTTACAGGTATTAAAAAAGTGAGTGAGAAGATATTCAGACTCACCAGAGCCAGAGAAGACTGGTTATTTCACAGATGTCCACAAGGTGGCGGTGAAACATCACTACCTGAAATTCACATTACTGCCTTGATCAGCTGCAACACACAAAGCATAAACGACAAAGAAAACACTAATAAAATGCATTTTGGTCAACATAAACATATTTGGATGCTGAGTCTCTTTACACATCAACATGAAAGAACTACAATGCAACATATACCAAGTGTTCTATTCAAAATGTTGGTAAGATGCTACATGTTTTTTATGGATTGTGTTTTATGGGCTATGATACACCTCTCATAATGTCATAACCTCTTTATAGATCCACAAAACAATCTCTTCATAATAGAACACATTAAATGACCTTTAGCCCGCAGCAGAGCTTAACCTGCAGAACTGTCACCATGACAGCTCATGATAGGAGATGTATCTCTGGTACAACAGATGCAGCTTCCCATAAAGAGAATGATAAAAGCACAGAGCTCAATCACTGGGCATGCACCTATTTGTGCTTTCAAAGGTGCGTCAAAACATCTAAAGGGTCATTGTTTATGTCCATGGATGGTATGACAACCAAGTTCATCTTGTTTCACAGATTCAGAGGTTATAGTTGGAGGTGTCATGTAGATCTATTTAGCTATATATAAAATAACTGGAGCTGCCATAAAGTTCCCTACCCTGATCCTGAATGGGCTGTTAACAGGCTGATGAGGAGTAGAGTCACTATATGAAAAAGTAAGAGCATCATACAAGATACAAAATATAACTGTGCTTCTCATTTCTTTTTCTACCAAAAATGAAAAAAAGGAAGAATAAAAAAAACAAGTACTATATGATGTAGTGATAAAATTATGACTGCCCTCAACTCATAACCCCATCAGAACTATGTGAGCGAAAATATAAGTTCTTTAGTTAGACTGCTGTTGCTTTCGCACGCCTTTGGACAAATGGGGATAGTCTGTTGTGGTGAAGGATACAGGTACTGTTTAAATTGTTCCAAATCAGTGTAAAGATCTGATACAGTAGTTTGACCTGTCTATTCCCCAAAATGTGATGTGTGTATATGTATGGTCGGAGAGGTCCTATTTATGGCGCCGTCACGGATGGCAGCCTGTAAAAGAATTTCCCTCGGGATAAATAAAGTTATATATTATCTTATCTTATCTTATCTTGAGCAGCAAAATAGGGACACCAGCGAGAGATAAATGGGCATTTCTATTTATGCTGCCGAGATGAAGCTTTTGAAAGGCTGTGAATGGCTGCTTTTTTCAGAACCTCTCCACTTCAGCAAAACATATCCCATCTTTCAGAGTTTTTCACCCCAAAGATTATAGAGGACTATCGTAGAGTACATGGATTGCTAGGGGTGAGCTGCATGAGCCTCATTTTCCTCATAAACAGCCTTTAGTATAAATAAAATGCACTGATGAATCAAACGTCTCACCTGATCAGTAATTAAGCCGTTATTCTGTCTCACCACACTCAGAAAAGTAATGCCCTGAATATATTTTCAACATGAGCAAAAATACTGCAGTAACACAGCTGTCTACCAGTTTACCTTCTTTTGCCATTGTTTTGCACAAAACACATTTGAATCAAGTAAATTCAATGTTCCACTTTTTCAGTGCAGATGCCCCATCATTATTATTCACTTTTAGAGAGTTTTGGGTTGACTACACACACACACACACACATACACATGCGTGCGTGCGCGCACACACACACACACACACACACACACACACACACACACACACACACACACACACATGCACACACACACAAAAGAAGAAAAAAAACAACTGTTGGTTGTGGTTATTTCTCTCTCATTGACCTTTCTCAACAGATGCATGTAAGTAAGTGAAACTGACTCAGACGTGTTGTTGTTTCACTGAAACCTGTCAACTTTACTAGTTGTCTGGTCGGTATATAACTTTCCCATTGGCTCCCAGCACCAACTATTTGCATGTTAGGCATGACATTCTTTCAGGCTTTCTCTCTGTGCTGTCGTTCCCTCTGGCCCACCTTCCACTGTGCATCTCTCTTCTCTTCTTTGGTTAACTGCCGAGCCTCATTGCACCACTGCTGCTACAACTGCATTATGATAATCTAATGTCAATTGAGCTTGAATATCTTCTCTTACTGTCATTAATTAAACATGATCACATTAAGTTAATTGAATATATGCAGAACACAATCAACAAAGCATTTTTCTCTTACTCCAGTCACTTGTGAATTTGAATTTATTGTGTAAATATTACTTAATCAAAGAAGCTAATTAATGCAATTGTGTGAAACCAAAAGGCAAAACATAGTATAGTACATTCTGTTTCTTTCTTTGCTCAGTGTACACGAATATACACTCATAACAGTGATAAAAAGTCAGTAGTACTGAGAAAGCTTTATGAGAGCTAAAACCTCTCAGTACAGTTGTTCTGAGGGAGTTTTTACAATGTAAGTACTGTATATATATACATATATCCCCACACACATTTTATATATTTATATACACACGGTTTATATTTGCAAATGTATACATTTTAACTCCTTTATCTTGCTCCTTTTAGTATATCCTACCATTAAAAGCTGTGTGAATGAATGAATTACTTCATAAGGAAAGAGGAAAAAGAGAGAAAGATCTTTATTCTCATGTGGAGCTTTGGTATTACCTTACGAGCAGCCTGATGCTAATTTCAGTTTTAGCCCTCTGCCATGCCATTACAGCTGGAATCCAGAGCAAATCTGGGCGTTCGGGCAGATATTAAACATACTGAGAGTGATTGGATCAGAGTGGGAGACACGGGCAGGCACGTGGTGAGTGGGGTGTTGACTCTGCGCGCGCTGTGGCTCTGCGCCCACCCCTGTACCTCTTCACTTCAGACTCACTCAGAACTCAGCAGGGCAAGAGAGTCGCGTACTTGTGCAGAAAATGTTCTCACTCTGTTGATACCAGCTCATCTGAACTGGTAGACAGTGCACTGGCAGATTTGCGGACGAAAGGATGATCTCTTGCGTGAGAAGCTCCTGGTGCTGAGCGCATTGAGGAGCAGCATGGAGAGCGTGGATGAGAACGCCACGCTGCTCGGAGCGAACGGGAGCCAGGCCGCGTGGAGCGCGCACGGTGCGGAGTACAAGGCGGTCAGCGTGCTGCTGGTGCTGCTGGTGTGTGGCCTGGGCATCGTGGGGAACGCCATGGTCATCCTGGTGGTGCTGACCACCAAGCACATGCGCACGCCCACCAACTGCTACCTGGTGAGTCTGGCCGTGGCGGACCTGATCGTGCTGACCGCGGCCGGCCTGCCCAACATCACGGAGAGCCTGTTCGGACAGTGGGTGTACGGCTACGGCGGCTGCCTGTCAATCACCTACCTGCAGTACGTGGGCATCAACGCGTCCTCGTGCTCCATCACAGCCTTCACGGTGGAGCGCTACATCGCCATCTGCCACCCGATCCGCGCGCAGTCTCTGTGCACGCTCTCGCGCGCCAAGAAGATCATCGCGCTCGTCTGGACCTTCACCGGCCTCTACTGCGTCATGTGGTTCTGCCTGGCCGACCTGGAGAAGAAGGTCTCGGGCAACGCCACCGTCATCCTGTGCGCCTACAAGGTGTCCCGGGAGCAGTACCTGCCCATCTACTTCACCGACTTCGCGCTCTTCTACGCGCTGCCGCTGCTGCTGGCCACCGTCCTGTACGGCCTCATCGCCAGGATCCTCTTCCTCAACCCGCTGCCCTCGGACCCCAAAGAGAGCGCCAAGGCGTGCAGGAAGAGCTCGGCACTGGGGGGCTCCAAGCACGGCGCCAAAAACTCTTCCTTCAGCACCACAGCGACCTCCAGGAGACAGGTACGCGTTCTTCATTCCTTTACTGCATGCACTATTTCTAATAATAATAATAATAATAGTTTATTTTATATGTACCGCTTTTCAGTTACAGAAAGTGCTTTACACAGCAAGATGAGCAGAACTTCATTAAGATTTGGGAACTATAGCCGTGCGTGGAAGATATATATGTATACGATATCAGACAGGGAGCGCTGGATAGTATTAAGCGAATTAGTTCGTTGTTCTGAATGGAGCAGGGAAGCTGAAGCGCGCGTAATCACGCGCAGTCCCAGCGCGCGACAATCTTATTCACATTTCTGTTTTTAGCTTCTGTTAGTATGCACATAGGCGTGCAGTTCTCGTTGCTTCACCCCCTTAGTGTCATTTTTGTAGAAGTGTATACTCACGATAATTGACGTTGCTAATAAATGCTGTATCTTTTCAACCAGGTGTTTTAAGTGCCCAGGAGACGCACCTACTGAAAATTGTTCATTTGAAATATTGTATTTAAAAAATTATGAAATTGAATTCAATCACCATTTTTCTGTAAATCTCTTCCAGTCACTTTTCAAAACTACTTGCAGTAATAATCTGTTATTTTATTCTATCTGTTATAGTTATTTTGTTAGTTATTTTGTTATTCCGTTTTACACTATTACTGTTTTTTTTTTATTCTCTATTGTGTTATCTTTATTCCTCTTGTTGCACTTAGCATGTTTATGACAAAAGAATTTCCCTCTTGATAAATAAAGTTCTACCTTATCTTAGCTTATCTTATGTCAGACCAGTGTCAAACAAGCTCAGTTCAAAATAATACCTTTAACATTTTAGTGCATGTGAAGCAGTTCTTTTATCGTTTGTGGTGTAGGTGACGAAGATGCTGGCAGTAGTGGTGATCCTCTTTGCATTGCTCTGGATGCCGTATCGTACACTAGTGGTGGTCAATTCGTTTCTGAAGGAGGCCTACGAGGACAGCTGGTTTGTGCTCTTCTGTCGGCTTTGCATCTACCTGAACAGCGCTATCAATCCTGTCATCTACAACGCAATGTCTCAAAAGTTTCGCGCTGCTTTCCGTAAGCTGTGCCACTGCGGCGTCCAGCACTCAGAGAAGCCGCCCACATACAGTGTGGCTTTGACATACAGTGTGATCAAGGAGACCTCTAATGGAGAAAGCCCAGATCACTTCACTACGGAGATGGAGGAACTGCCTGGGGCTGCAGAGGAATTCCTGACTGGAAACAAAAGGCTTTCCTTCAAGAAGCACTCACTCTGTAAAAGCATGCTAGCCAATGCCTAGCTTCATGAGGTCAGAGAGAGGTGTGCATTAGTTTGGTCACTTTGTGAAAGTGTGCTCTGATCCGTGGGTTCACAGCTGTGCCCCTGCTAAACTCCACTCTTACATATAAAGGTGCCAGAAAGGGCTCTTTGGAGCGATGCCATGGAAGAACTAGTTTTGGCTCCCTAAAGAACTTTGCAATGGATGGCTTATTTTTATAGATGTATGAGTGTGAAGAACCTTCATAAACATTTAAGAACCTACAAAAAAACATAATGGTTCTATTCCAACTGCATGTCCAGCAACCATTTAGACTGTAGGACAGTTAGAACGTTATTGCATTCTACATGTTGAGAAACCAGTCTTTAAGGTCTTTGAAGCACTGAGGTACTGCTCAATAGAATGAAGATTAAAGTGGGCGTGTGCCCAGGCAAACATTAACTCTCCAATTGAGAAGACGATTTACAACATTGTGTTCAAAGTTCAGCCAATGCAAGTTTATGTAGCTTCTCTACAGTATATCACTATTCAAGCTTCATCCCTGAGAGACTTAGCCATGACTGCGATGGTTTTCACATTAGTATTAGTTATATCACTTTGCCATAGTCGCTGTGGAACCGTGGGGACTACGGAGCTATCCATCTATCCATTATTTATTTTGTTTTTGTCTAATGGTTTCCTGACTTTCTTTTGGGGTTTAAAATGTATAAATTGAAAACTGCACACCTCCATCCATGTACAGCGTAGAGTACAGTGGTGTTGTACAGTACAGTAGGATTGTGAGCCCAATTGTTGCATCCACACGTAAAAGGAGTACAAAAACGGAAGGAATTTTTATTGCCACTCCAAGATATCAGTTTCCTCTAGAATAAGCAGAATAATTTGTATCACAATCAAACATGTTTTATGCTGTAAAAATAATGTTTAAAGTGCAAGCTATTGAAAAATCTGTGAAAAATCTCTTTTGCATTTTCAATGAACTGTGGCTCCTGTGACTGTTGACAGAACCAGCTGATGTCTGTTTGTGTTCCTGAGCGTGACTTTTGATGTAGCATTACAAGCTTCATGTACACTGGTGCAAAAATGTGAAGAATAAAAAAAAAAACATGCAGTCTGGTAATTGCTCCTGTGATGCTAAGTGTACAGTTCAATGGATTACTCCTTTCTGTATGGACTCTGGAAGAGAATTGTAGTTCATTGTATGGTAACACCCTTTTGTAGTCCAAAGAGTTAATGTTTAAAGTGTTTAAATGACCTTTCTTGCTGTTGTAATGATCTCTCTCTCTCTCTCTCTCTCTCTCTCTCTGTATATATATATATATATATATATATATATACATATACATATATTTTGTAAAGTCGTGCCTTGTCTTAAATAAACTGATAAGATGCTCTGTGTATGCAGAGGTCTACTAATTCTTATCATTTTAATTTGTATGTGATCTTCCCCAGTGACCACTGAGTGATTACATAGTATGTGATTTATATCTCCAGGAAGCTTACACAGATCATGCCACTACATCTCAAAGTTCACTGAACTGCAAATAGAACAGCGTTGCCAGTTGTTCATGAGAAGAAATTAATCTAAATAGGTAAAAAAGAATCTCTTAAGCTCAGTCTTAAAAGAGGTGCCATAAAGGATTCTTTGGAGAACCTTTTTTTTTGAAAATGTTTAAGAACTTCCACATAATGTAAAGGTTCGTAAAAGACCCCTTAAATTGGCAAAGAACCTCTTTATTATGTGATGGTTCTTTATACCTTAAAAACTGATCTCATTTACAAAAAATGGTTCTATTACTGCAGTGTCGTTTTATCCCTTCTATCGCTGTATCATTTTTCAGTTAAAAGACGTGCCAAACTGCAGTCAGTTTATTGCTGCCTGTGAAAGACCAGCTGCCGCAAATATTGGAACTACTGGGACATGTAGAAGCCAGTGATGAGAACTTCGTCTTCATCTTCAGCTCATAAATGAAAGCCAGAACTCAGTGCCCTTAAATTGTCACATCAAAAGAAAAATAAATTGTACCCTAGGAAGAGGGATGATGAATCAGGGCCAACTTTTTTTTCCAACTTTGGTCCTTTGTGGAGTTCACAGTTTGGTCTATTACAACACATCTAAAACTGGTCATTAATAGATTAGTTAAATCAGGGATGTTTGAGCAAGGAAATCATCAAACATTGCTGCACATTATCTCCCCAGGACCAAAGAAAAAAACACTGATCTGTGGCAAGACGTACAGGTTTATGCGCATCCTCAGAAATCATGTGTGTCATTCATACAACATCCGCTGTGACAAGCTGAGAAATAAGACCAAAATCAACTGAAAAATATATTAATTACCCACAAGTATGCATAAAGGCACATACATGAGAGTGGTTAAGTGTCTAAAATACATGTTTGGTTACTCATATACACTCTAAAAAAATAAAGATGTCAAGGTTTCTTTAAAGCAATGTCACAGTAGATTAGCTTTCGCTTCAGTAAAGGACCTTTCAAAAGAAGTAAATGAGTTATGCGAGTGTGAAGAACTTTTTTAAAGTTTAAAAAGGTCACGCTGACTCTAGGCCTTTTATCCTAATGTATTTTTTATATTTTAAATCTAGTGTACCATTAAAACTCTATTAAGGCATGCAGTCTGGACCTTAGGGACATTACTGTACCTTTGATGTAGTCATTTACATTGTTTATTCCTTGGTGAATAAAAAGGTGCTATTTTCAGAGAGTGTATCATTTAAAGCTCTTTTTTCCTAGTACCATACAACTAAGCCAACATCTTCTTTTCCTGACTACTGTCAGTCTAGATTTAGAAGCAGTGCATGCATTCAACTACCAGTTCTTTGCACCAGAACACACCTCAACTAACATTTCCTGTGTATCCCTGGGGCAAGAGAGAAACACATATATACAAATCCAACTTTAGCCTCTAGGCCTGCTGGGGTGAGAATGAGATGTTGAGCAGGGCAGAAAGGACTGAGCTGCAGAAATAAGCTCTAAGGTCCTGGGAGCAGGATGGGGAGGGCTTATGTAAACCCACATGACCCATTTAGCTCCACTTACATCAACACTTAACCTAGAGGCAGTAAACCCAAATACTCTGCCGCCGGCTTCATTCTCAGCTTCACAAGCTTCACTGGCTTTACGTGCAGTTCTATTCCATCAGATCTTCCACTGTCTAGGTTGCAAGTGGAGCGAATCCGTACATCAGGCAGAGATATTTGATTAGGGTATTTAAAAAAAATGCCTCCTTTAAATATACTTGGTTAATGACTAGTAATGAGAAAAAATCAGTGTTCATTTTTTGGTTCATTTTGGTGTTCAATTTTTGTTGAATATGTTAACCAACCATTCCTGTCACATTAAAACTCAACTTTAACTTTTTTCACAATTTGAAAATGTCAGCTGCCCTTTACATTGTGTGAACATATGTCAGTTGGTATGTAGATTAAGAATGTAAGATGTAACAGTATTAGCAATAATAAAATTATTATTATCATTATTATTAATAGTAGTAGTAGCAGTAATACTAGGTAATAGTAGTAGTAGAGTTATTATTATGTTTTTTTTATTGATGGTTATTTCATTATGAATGTCATAACACCCCTAAGGTACAAAAAATACAAATACCCTGAAGACACAACATGATCCTTAAAATCCAAATGTGTACCATTATAATGTACTGTTAGGTTTATAACAGTACATTCACTTTCTGAGAGGAAAGGTGCATAATGTCTCATTTCTTTTCAAAGCGCAAAGAATTAAAATAGTCCGTTGCTTTGAGCAGGTGTATAACTATAACAGAATATGGTACCATTATATTAACTAAATAAAAGTGCTGGGGCTGTACACTTGATGATACCACCCCATGTTCTGAGAGTGTAGAATATTGAGCACAATGAGAAACATAAAGAAGCCTATTTCTCAGGAACTGCTTAGTTTCACTTTACATCAAAAGGAAAGCCCCCAAGGTCCGTTCCCTTCATTAAGGGTTGGAAACCCAATTAGCTGCAGCAAGTGCCGAACTGATTCCAGGTTTAGGAGATGAGATACATACCTTCTTTAAACAGACCCTGACTGCCTTATTTTTCGAACATGGTCCCCCATGGAAACCCGTTAAGAAAGAATTAAGAGTTAAGAAAGCTAATTAAGACAATTCACAAGCACATGTTACCAGCAACAGTGTAAGCCTGTGCATTACTCCAGAAAAGTGTGATATAATACTGTAAAAGAGGGTTAAACTCTTAATGGGTAGGATTTAAAGTTGGTGCTGTAATGAAGAAAATGAGCACTAAGTTGTGAAACAATGGTAAGCTCTCCTACCGATCAAATCCTCTTCACTCATCCCTTCTAATTTCCTCCCATCTTTATTCCCAGGCACAATGAGACTGTCTACAGACCAGAACATAGCCTCCTGTGTGCCTTCCCTCAACTCACACAAAGCACTGCACTTCAATTTAGACATGTACACACACACACACACACACACACACAATTACACCGACAATAAACCTAATACCTCCTTTTTTCTCCAATTATCATTCACTGTATTCCCAATTTTTTAGGCTTTTCAGAACAAAATGTAATTACATTGTGACAGAGAAAAGGGAAACATGAGAACAAAGCAGGCACAGTCTGTTTAACTTTTGTCAAGGAAATTTTAAGAAGAGTCAATCCTCTAAAACCAAGCTAATGAACAAAAATAATAGAAACTAAATAGAAACTGCACATAATAAATTCAAAGAGTTCCTCTATTGTCCTTAATAATATTTAGAACCATAACAACTCACAAACAACTGGAATCCTAAATGCATGGCTCTTTTCACGATGGAGAACATTTTGTATCTAGTTCCTGAGAAAAGCTTTGAAAAAATGGTTCTATATAGCGCCAAAGATGTTCCTCCTGTTGTTATGGAAATGTACTATGTAGAATTAATTTAGCCACAGATACATAATATCATTGCAGTATATTCTTTAAAATCTCTTAAAGTGTGAGTGATGCTGTCAAAATAAATGATAACGGATTAATTAACATATTAAGAACAAAAATGATTTACATAATATAGGGTGTACAAGGCTTATGGAACTACATATATTTAATGTTTTCCAATGCATTTAATTCAGCATGCATTAAGGTTTGCTGTATTTGAATTTGTTCCTTGTCGAGGACACTAACTTATACCCACTCAGAAAATCAAATTTGCAAACATGCAATTTCACTGCAAGTTTCCAAACTTTTTGGATACCACTGCATGACAGTGTTTAGTTGATGTCGATTTGGCGTTTGAGTTTAGATGGGCGTTTGCAGAAGTGGCTAGACGCAGTGCAACACTTGGGTGGGACTGTCTGACGCATTTCCTCTTGAACATTAATTTTAAATATCATTAATCATTTAACACCCCTGGCAAGAATTTCTGGCAAGAGTGTCAGCTTTAGAGATGAAATACGAATTACTTGCTTACTTGCCCAGTCAGGAGTGCTTTAAAAGAAAAACAATGTGAATACAGTGCTCAAAAACTGTACAAAAGTCAAAGCATGCCATGGGGAACTAGCTCTATCAGTTGTTTGGTAAATAGTGTCTGAGGACTATTTTTGGTTTGTATTTACATATGAAAATAAAGCTTTAACAATAATGACAAATCATAAATCAGTTTTCTGCCTAGCTGTGTGAATTTCTGTTAACTGTGTGAGTCTGATATGGACAGATAACCAGGACTATCTTCATTTCATTTTAGTAATTTGTTTGTCAGGGGCAGTGCAGTGCAGATTATAAACAGAACTGTAAATGACCCAGAATTAGCCTTAGAGAATAATCCCTGGCCAGATGTTAAAAGTACACTAAAAAAGCTGACAACAAATCAACACAACCACTAATATACTTGTTTTCGTTATATTAATACATCCCACAGCATGAGTGAGGTAAATGAGGTTTAATCCTGGTGATCCTATACATCTCCTGGCAGAAATATTCCATATTCAAATAAAGTGCCCATTATTTTTAAGTAGATGTTTGTTCAAAATGCTCGAATATAAGTAACATTACAGGTTACAACAATAGTTAACTGTGCTGCTGTCATTGATGTCAAACTAACTCAGTTTAGATGTGTTTCCAATATGATTTTGATGAAACCAAATTTCCATGCAAGAGGAAAAGGGTCCCTTAAACCTTGGAAGTCCCTGTGAAAGCAAGTCTAAGGAACTCAGCTCACCTAGAACCTAGAAGGTCCTGTTCTGTATTATCATGAAAAAAATATGGAACAAAAAACACACAAACAAACAAACAAAAAAAAAAACAATGCTTGACTCAATATATTTGTGCTCCAATATCTTTTATAAATTTGTACTGTTTGCATCCACAGGTTTTAAATTACATATCACTTAATGAGATACATACCATTCACAGTGTGACTGAATTGAACTGAAATATTAAGTGCATATAAACACATCAGTTAAAATAATATTTCACTTTAAATCAACTTGCATCATATTAATAAATTCCCACAACAGGTTACTTTATTAGTGGACCTCTTTTATGCCAGTTACATTTATTACTTTACATTGCATTTTCAAAACGTAATTTTTCAGTCATCATAGTAAAATTAAGGTTTTGTTCAGTATTACAGTTCTCCAAACATATGGAAGATTCATTTCTTATCTATTTCATTTTTTCCTGAATAAAGATTAACATCACCTGCATTTAACGAAGGGGATAAACAGCCCTCTGCAGCACTCATTAAATGAGTTTTTCTCTAAAACACAAATTTATGGAAACTTTGAAATGTTAATGTTAACACTATAATGAGTGTCTAGGACATATTGAAGGTCTTTGTGCTGAAGCTAATCTTGATGGAAAATAGCTTGGGATGATGGACCTTTGTCTGTGTTATCAGACCAACAGGCCAAACATTTACAAAGAGCGTGTCTAAATGCAGAAAATTAGAGTCTGTTTTTTCTTTCTGTCTACAATTACCACAGTGGGACAGGGAAACATAGCATGACAGACCATGTAATCATGTGAGAAAGCAAAGAGAAAAGCTATCCTTGAATGACTCAAGCAGAATTATCCTTTGAGTGACTCAGGTTCATTAGGAAAAGAAAAAAAAAAACATCTTGCACAGGATGTGGGTCAGGCCTGTTTTCTACATCATACTCAGGTCTTGTTTTTACTTTTGGAAGAAGCACAGATTCTGTTGTGTTGATGTGAAAAGTGACATATGGATGCCCACTGACCTTTAGGCCATCCATGAAGCCAAGACAAGACATATGAGCTTTATTACCTTATTTTCATTTCATCCCTGTCTAGGATTTGTCACTGCTTTGAATAAGGCTAAGGCGTATCTCTCTCTCTCTCTCTCCCTCTCTCTCTCTCTCTCTCTCTCCTTTTATATATGGATAAATGCGTACAGGAAATTATTTGTAAATTATAGGCGGACGATAATCGTGACGGCAAAAGCGCAATGTTGGAAATGAACCCAAACAGATATTCATCATGTCTTATTGTGAAAGGCGCTGAGAAGTGTTCAGATGTCATTCTTTATGAAAAATAGCAAGTACAAGAAAAACATCAGGGCAGACAAAATGAGCACACAGAGATGAATCAGTTGGCTCTGAGTCATTCATATGTATTTTGAAAGAAAGGGAAAAAAAAACATGCTTGAAGGACAATTATCAGCGGGCTGATAAGAGCTTTGCTGTATATACAGTACTCAGTATGGCTAATCTTTTAGGCTGGGACATTGCGTTGACACAGAGTGAACCATAGCATGCACCACACACCATATACATTACATAGGATGGGAGATTTAACAGGTGTGTACGGTCTGAGCTGATACACAGATTAATGGTTAAACTCCATCTTTTCTCACTTTCAACACAATGAACTCAAAAGCCTCAGGGGCATTCACAGATCTCCAAACGGTTGCCAGGTAACCGTCCCCTTCTGTCCATCACAGGTTGGTTTGAAGGGCTCCTTGCGCACTGGGGATCACCCGCTGCAGGAGAAGCACTGGACTGGAAGAAAAATGATACGCTAGAAAAGACCTCACCTGACCAAGCCGATGTCAGGATGAGTCCTCTAAATCCTATAAGCCGTTCTCTCCCTCCACTGGTCTGCAACAACTATTGTGTTATTTAGGCCAGAGCTTAAGCAAATTAAAGTGAAATCGTATTATTGCATCAACATATCACAGTCCTTGGCGTTGAGTCTGAGAACTAATAATGTTCATAAGTAGCTCTAGCGCAACTGTGCATGTATGTTTGCAGCAGCTGTATTTGTCTGTTTGTTTGTTTAACTAACTTTCTGATTCAGGATAATGGCTGCTTACATCCAAGCTACAGCATGGCATTAAACTTTCAATCAACTAACAATCATATCTGTACAAATTTGTGAAGAAATGATAATAAGAAGATGTTCTACCCTTCGCCATTAGTTGAAGAACTGTTTACTGAGATTTTTTTTGGAGATGCAAATCTGTGCTAATTAAAAATTTCCCCTTTTTAGTTCACAGACATCAAAAAAGAAAAAGCTGACAATTTTTAGTCTTGCAAGAACTCTTTCCTTTTCCCTGGAGCAAATATGTCCTCTGAAAGCTCAGAGAAGGGGGCTCAGGTGATGAAGCCCCAGGTGCTGGCATCCAACTGCATCCTCACCTCCCCTCCATCTGCATCATCTAGAGAATGAGAAACAACTGTGAGAAAACACCATGTTAATGACAGATTTATTCTGTAATCCAACTCCCCTGACTGAGACACATCCAAACTGAGTAGAAGCTTCAGCCAGGAACTACCAAAACAGCACCCCAGCTATGTGTGGTATAGTAAAGTAGAGTATCAGATACTTACTGTATAACAGTAACAAATTATCTCCCTCTAAGTTATGTAAAGCTTTTGAGTCAGTTTAGAGATGGAAAACTATCTGAACTAAACTTATCATTCGTACTGAGACTATAATACTAGTCAACACAAACAGCTTTTACCTCATCTGTGTGAGTAAAAATGGACAGGAAACTTTCTGAACTGAAAGAGAAGAGCAAAATATTGTGTATTCACTTCAGAGTAATCTTGCATCATCAGTACTAACTGGCCAAACGAGTGTCAGAAAAGTAGTATCAGTGCTATCAGAAGTAGTACCAGTAGTATCAAAAGTATCAGTAGTCTGCAAGATAAAGCTACTTGACAGTGGGAAAAACATGTTTACTATGTGACATGAACATGTTTACCATGTGAGGTTGAGAATGAATCATTTTGTGTTTCATTACTTTCCTTACAGCAACCTTAAGTAAATATTTGATTTATTTTAAGGTCATGGTAACTAAAAATAAATATCTAGTATCATGTTTGGATTTATGCTATACCCACTTGCAGTAATACTCCTTTTCATTATTGAGTTTGACTTGTAAACAATAGAGTTAAGTTCTTAAAACGGCCCATTGGTTAGTACATCAGGAGCTGGTTTGAAGTCTGTACAGTGTCAGATTAACCACTAAAATAATAAGTGACAGAGGAATCAGCCAATCACATTTTGAATCTCACTGGGATAGTATATGGTGAATCTCATAGTCATGATTCACCATATATTACTTTCGTATAAATTACAATGAAATACATGGAATAATGAATACGGCGTATTTAGTAGTCAGCCATCCCTACTTTTTTTTTTTACAGCATCCTTGGCCTTACATCCCAAGATTCTGTCCTATGCAGAACTGTATCTGCCCTCATTCTATCCTTCTCTGTGCCCTCCACACTTCAGTGAAATAGATACAGTCTATAAAACACAAGAAGCAGGTGTCCTGTGAAACAATAAAATTCTTTTTCTGAATGAATAGGAATATTACAGTATTACTTTAGTATGAATCCACCATTTGTGATTAGATTAGAACAGATGAATGCTGAAGGCATTCTATGAAAATGGCCATGGGTAACATGGTTCAATGCTGCTCTCTCAGCGAAGGAAAAAAACACAAGTGAGCACATGAATGGCATAAGTGCTCGAAGCTAAAATAGCCTGGTGATGTCTTTTGAGTTTGATATTTCCAAGGTGAACTTTTTCAGCCTTTGTGTTTACTCAACAGATTAATATGTGCAGTAAGAGAGAGGAATGGACTCTTGAATGGGCTCTGCCTGTTCTTTCTAAGAAAAGTTTCGATCAGCAGTTTGGCATTACTTGAGTTAATCACTTGCAAGATCATTTTTATGTCATTGACTATTTGACAAATGATAATCAGTATGCAGTCTGGCCCTCTATGACTTTTGGAGGAGTAACTTAGTGTCACATGGAGACGTCCAGCGTGGAGTAGGACGTAACTGCAAACAGAGATTTATTAACAAAAGAATGAAAAAAAGGAGACTAAACGAAAAAGTAACAAGACACTGAACTAATACAGGGACTAACAAAACGAAACAAAAAAAGCAAAAAGACACGAGGGAGTAAAATACATGAATACAAGGAGGACTAAAGCACACAGCAGGAAGCAGAGGGCAAAACACAGAGTAAATTTCTAAGCAAAAAAGCATGGAGCAAAA
Organism: Brycinus macrolepidotus; assembly: GCA_037974445.1. Classification (NCBI taxonomy): domain Eukaryota; kingdom Metazoa; phylum Chordata; class Actinopteri; order Characiformes; family Alestidae; genus Brycinus; species Brycinus macrolepidotus. Next base: position 17,806,483 of record JBBPCZ010000007.1, on the reverse strand, counting down.
GGAACAGAGCAAAATCACCAAGTAAAAACATTAATCCAAAATCACAGAGCAAAGATAGCAGAACATAAAACTACCAAGAACCAAAATTAATCCAAAATCACAGAGCAAAAACACCAAGAACCAACAAAAACTAGACTGAAGAAAGGGGCTATATACACTAACTAAACAAATGTGAAACACCTGGGCTGGAGAGGAGACAGGAAAAAAACACAGGTGAACAGGATTATAAGCTAAGGGTGAGCTAAGACCGAAGCATACTCACGTGGAACAGGCACATAAACAAAGGCACATGGAGAATGTAAACAACAGCAAAGAAAACAGCAGGAAGCCAAAAAAATAGAGGAAAAGAAAAAAATAGAGGAGAACATTACACTTACTACCTTAGCCTGATCTGCCAGAACATGGGGGTAGGTCCAAAGTTTTAGAACTTTCATCACATTTTATTTGTGAGAAGACAGATGATATGAACAGTAATGGCCCATTCTGGCTGAATTGCAAGTCTTTATTATGGAGAAACACTCTGTCCTTTCCACAACTGACAAAAATAAATCAAGTGCCTTTGTCTGAAGGGCAAAAAAATTGAGGGGCGACCTACATTTGTTGAAGGTGATGAAAATCCAGGATGCAGAATGATCAGAAATATAAGTTCAGACAGAGCTGAATACTGATTTAAATCTTCTCAAGTGCAAGATCCTTCTGTGCCTGCTTTCAGGAAGCATTAATACACTGAGAGTGTTCTTTGATAGGAGGTATAGTCCTACCTACCTCTAATTGTGAGTTTTGTTTGTTTTTTCTTCTTAAGTTTTGTTTTTCACTTACTTCTACCACTTTTTTTCTATTTTCAAACATTTTTCAAAACTGGGCACACTTTACGAGCCATGTACCATCTCCTCAGAGCTTACACACACTAACAATCACTTTTTACACTGATGTGCATCTCTTATTTGACTTTAGCGTGGTAAAGAGGAGTGACAGGCCTGTATGAGCTCTAAAGAAGAGTGACACTGTCTGATCTTGTCTCAGGTTTGATTTCCTGGAGGTTTGATTTTCCACTTTACACATGTCCAAATTTGTCGTCTGTGCAAGTCTTTTTCAATATCTTCATGGTAAACAAGGCTTGCATACACCTGGTCAAATGACATGTTTTGTTGATTTTCTGAGTGAAGATAAGTGAACCCAACTTAACTTCACCCAAGCTTAAATCTGTAATTTCCCTACCACTTTTAGTGCACAATTTTTATTTATTTGTGGAATTTAATGTGTAAGAAGAAAACAAAACATTACGTATTAAATATGCTATAGCCCTTGTACAAGCAGCCTTGTACAATATGTTAAATTCAGCAAATAAAATGTGCTGAAGTGTGTTCTCTATAGAAAATGTGCACTTATCAAGAAATAGTTTTACTTATCATGAAAAACCTTGTAATTTGACCAGGGTTATGCAAACTCCTGCAGTCAACTGTATTGCAGCAGTCATGGACAGCTTAGAATCAAACACATTCTAGGTTATAGAACTTACAGTGAGGGACAAATGTTGCTCTACAGTAAAAACAAAACGTTAATCAAAAAGCATCCTAATAGTTCAATATTTGATACTTTTTGCTAACCACATCTTGATGGACCATGACATATGTGACCTTTTTATAAAATATGCACCAAACTTTGGTGACTTGGTGCTATACATGTTGAAATGTGCAATTTAGTAATTTAGCCAACAACATAACATTCTGCAACCTAAGCATAATATTTAAAATTGTGCAGCACTTGAAAAACGAATCTACAGTAAATGTATTTTCTACAGTAAATACATTCACCATGCCAAAAAATATGCCGCCTATATTTAACTTGGCAACGCTAAACAAAGCTCTGAGATTAGGCTAATAATGGTAAGCACAATAGTCTCTGGATCCAATAATAACAAATGCCAAAAAACCAACAAAAGCCTATCTCCCTTTGTGGCAGCAGGTTAGTTACAGTTACAGCTGTCAAAGATTTTTTACTGTTTGGTCTCACTTTATTTTGTATGATATTTGATCTGTAATCTGGTTTCTGCAAATTCATATACTGAAATGCACAATATGTGATAAAGGCTTTAAATGAAATTATGAATCAAAGTTTTTTTTTATCATTTTGTCATATGATTTTCTTTATCTGCTCATCCTAGAATGCAACAGATGAAACTGCTACATTTTGTAAGGCCTGATAGGGATGGAGGGCCCTTCGCATCCAGCATTATGTCACTCTAGGCAGACAGTGGTTGATGGTATGGGTGTTGTTTCTAGAGCACTCAGAAGCAGAGAGACAGCTCTGAAATATGCAGCTGCCCCTGTAGATACGCCATTCCTGCGCAGCATGGTTTGTGCAATACAAAATTGCGTTTCATTAGTATGCACCGTTTCAAGTGTAATGTTCAATGCCATTAGAGTAAATTAGGTTTTTTTCTTCATCACTGTGCTGCCTTGAATGTTTTCATAAAAAAACTCAATTTTTTATTTATATTCTCTCATGATTTTTGTATCACAAGTGTCTGATGGGTCTCCTGATGTGAGTCACCCATTTGTTTTCACAGACTGCAACCTTGCTTGGTAAAGAAGAGTAACAGTATTATGTAAGTTCTGGAGAGGAGTGACCCAGTCTGCTCTTGTTTTAAGCTTGGTTGCCTGGGGGACATTCTACTACATACTTTCAATGATCACAATAGCAGCCAGTGCCCTGTCACTAGGTGAGATGTGCTCAATGTTTTTCTTTGCTCCTGTTGACAGAGCTGCTCCAAACACATTTAATTAAAAAACTTCAACGCCACAAAACAACCAATTCTGTCTCCCTCAAGAACCTTTTAATTGATAGTTCTTCAAAGAATCATTTTTGTAAATTAGTGAGTGAGAAGAATCTAACAGGTTTAAAGATTCTGTACATATAAGATTCCATACAAATAGACTCCTTCAACCCTGTACAGTTTTAAAAAAGTAATTCATGAAAGTAACTTCTGAAATGCTAGCCATATAGTTCCTTAGGTCCTTTTAAAGTTTAAAGACTTTAAATATCTTTTTTTCCCTAGAATCTTATCTCCAACCATGCGTTGTTAAGGAATTTTTCACTTTAATAATGTATCCTGTAAATATCTTATATTGGATCAATGATTTTGGGTTTACAAGTATTTTATCAAAACATCAAATGCTCATTCACATGGCATCAGTGTTTCTGAACAGAGATTGTATAGACTGTGTATAACAAGAAGGTACGTATTAAGGCACTAATTTAATTTATGAATCCGCACAGCTAATCATGCATCTTACAATAGTGGCATCCATTACATCAATGGATTTCTATTTCCATATTCCAGGACCATGGATATGGAGGAGTCTGCATTTTCAGCATGCTGCTTCTAATAAGCTATTTTGTGGCTCACATATGAGCTGATCGGCTGGAGTTTCATTTCTGTTATTGTAGGATGGAAAATGAAATGAAAATTTGGTGCAAAATGCCATGATATGCCAGGGGGATTTACGGCATGGACCGTGTTATTGAGGTGAGTGAATTGTGGGTTCAGGGAATTGAGGTAATCAAAATATCTGCTCATAATGAATGGCTGACATGATATTCATCAGCATCTGGTGAGAAAAGTAGGGGTGGATTACACTCCCCCTCACTTGTCCTACCCCTACTACAACAGTGAGACCCCAACATAAACCTATAGTGAATAGATTTTTTCCTCTGCTTTGGGGTGGCTGCCAGTACTGCTCTTCAGAAGGCCCTAGAGTGTTTGCTGAGCTCTTCAACATGTCGTAGCAAGCTTGAGCTCCGGCTCATTGGGACAAGACCTTTCCTGTCGAATTCTTGTCCTGTTGTCACACTTGTGAGTGACATACAGGTCTGCTTTCCCTCAGGACTGACTGAGTGGTGCTCTGTTGCTTACATCTGCTGGCCATCACTGACACAAGGTCATGTGTTCCTGATCCTTTCCATTTCCCAATGTGGCTTTGCCATCAGTGATAAAATTCCCATTACACACAGAGAGCAGAAAACCCCAGTACGAAACTACAGACCCTAAACCACCCCGATACCCTTCATTGCCCACACATTCAACTCTTCAGCAACCACACAACACATCTAGCTTGTGGTCCTCCCTGAGGTTTAGTTGTTCTTCTTTAGATCAAGGGGAATGGCTCCAGTTCACACACTTCAAAACTCTGAAGGCATGACAGATAAAGGCAAAATATTTCATTCTGCACAAACATTATAGACACTTTGTCCACCTAAAAATCTAATTTAAATAAAGGCACCGTTAGGATTCTTTGAACCATTTTTAATTCCGTAAAGATATTTTCAATGAACAGTTTTTTAAAGGACACATGTTGTAAATGAGATGTGTGAGTGTGGGGAACCTGAACGTAAAGATTCTGTAACATTTTAGCATTCATAAGGCTACATGACACCTACATAAGACATTCGTGACACTGACATCAACTTACATTTACAATCATTTACTACAAGCATCAATTGTCATGAGGGCATTTCCTTTGCTCATCTGGTCATTTCACCTCAGCAAGTAATATGACAGCTGACCTTTGCTGGAATAAGAATTTATTAATGTATACATGGGTTTATGTCATTTGCCATGAAAGGCTTGTATGGGTGTTTTATATCATGAACACTGTAAGGCAGACCACCACTTACTAACCAAAGACAAAACTAAAGATGAAGAGTCAATGATAAAAGAAATGGGTCCATTACAGGTCTGGCAGAACATCAGCGTGATGTCTATGAATTGTAACTTGTAGCTTCCAACAGTTATAAACTATTAAAGATTTGCAACCAAGCCAAAAAAAATTGAAATTTAATTGGGGCCAATTACTGAACATGCAAGGCACCTTTGATTGAATTTTGAATTTTGCACTAGTATAATACTTTCAGCCATGGGAGATTATAGCAGGCCATAGAACCCCTTGGTGGATTTTGATGAAATCTGGCACACTGATAGAGGACAGTCCAAAATATCCAGGGACCCAATTTGGGGTCAGTCTATCCATCTCTGTAGCATCACCAAAAGGCTGAATTTCAAGGTATATTTTTGCTAACACAATCGGTTGTCCTAGGGTTGTGATTTTTCTTCCTCTGAATTGTTGGGCCTTCTCAAATTGAATGCACCCTTTGACATTGAAGTCCAACATTTTGGATTTTCTGCCATTTTTAATTTTTCATAAACCTGCTTTTGCAAACTAGTCTTAGATTGTTGACCCTACCATCACTGAATTTGGTACTTATCACCCACAGAAGTTTGCTGCGCTAAACCATATGGGCGCTGTCATCCAATCCACCAAATTTGATGGTGAAAACACCAAAACAGCAAGTGATCTGAATGTCAAAGTGCTATACCAGAAAACAGAGAAGAAAATTACAATGCTTAAAATCACTTTGGGACCGACCAGAGGTTTCAACCAAATCCCTTGTGCATCATTACAGTAAACATCCCTAGCAATGAACATATGAACCTTATTTGTCAACTATTTTCGCATTATTGTTTTTACAATGATTTTCTATGGCATGTCATAGAAGCCCTAGGTCAGTTTTGGCAGAATCTAGCACCCTCATGGGGCCTAGTCCAAAGTATACAGGCAGCAAATTTACAGTCAATCCATCATTCCCTGTAGCACCACCAACAGGTCAAACTTTTGTTCATAAATTTTGAATCACCGTTGTGATCCATATTTCGCTTTAACCAATGGGTCACAATAAATTAAATAGACTCAGACACTGAGTCTATGCAAACTACCATTGCAAACTACTCTTAGACTGTTGACTGTATGACCACCAAATTTGATATGAATCATTAAAACAGGGTTCTGATAGTAGGTGTCAAAGTGTTTATCCTATGGTGGACTTGTTCAAGGGTTGTTCTGTTTAGCTGTGTATTTGGTGGACCTAGGGTACTTAGCCCCTTCGTTGCTGCTTGCAGCTATGTTTAAGATATTTTTATTTGTACAGTTCACCCAAAATTCATGAAAAAAAAAATCAAATTAAAGCTGAATTTCTGCTTTTGAACTTTGTAGTCACTGTTTTATTTCAAATTCAGTGTGGTGGAGTAGGGAGCCACTTCAGCTAACTGCAAATGATTTAATTACATGATCTTATCTTTACTTGAAAAGTATTTCCGAGGAAACCTACAATGACTTCTATATGCTTAGTCTATATGCTTTGAAGATACGAATAGAATACATTATCTTCTTAGAGCCTTTAGTTAAGGTGCATATTGGGTTTTACTTCACTCCACTTTCTTGGGCACTGTTCACTTAATTCATAATACAACAATCTCTCACTTTTTTAGGTGTGGATTTAAAAAAAAGTGTATAGCAGTGGGACAAAGGGGCTATTCCCATTTTCCTTACCCCCAAAGGATGTTAAAAGATTTTTTTTAAGACACTGCTTTTTCAGTATAGGGCACCTAGTCATAAAAATGTCTTTGACCAAATGGCTGTGCAGATAAGCATAATCTACGATGGATTTCCTTAAACCTCTGAATTCCTCAGACATGGCAATGAGAAATTTAACTTCCTTTTTCTTGCTGAAGGATCTTGCATCTTTTGTCTGTTCAATGCTAAGATGACACAGAATACAGGTATGGTTTCTCTTCGGCAGACATCTAAAAACAGACTTAAAAAGAGAGAGGCCGTGTGGTAACAGAAGACCAATGCATTTCCTGTTCTTTCATGGCTCTGCCACTGATGCAAGGTTATTAATGATATCACATTGTCACGGCAACACTAATGCTGGATCTGACTCATACGACTCTCCTTGGGGTGCTGGAAAAGGAACTGGAATTATCATTTGAATTTAGACTCTTATAGGCAGTAAGAAAAAAATGTTCTTAACACATTTTATTAAGATGTGGGAATGGTGATGTTAAAATTAAAGTTGGCACACATTGTAGATGAGAAAAGTAAATGTGTAGCTTGGAGTCCTAAACTCTCCAAGCTACACAAGTCTTGAACCGAGATTTATCTGATGAGGAACAGAAAATAAGCCAACAGGGGAAAGAAAGCTTCAGCAGTAGTAGAACTAAAAACAGAGCCTGCTATGGCCATGGCTCAAAGCAAACCCACTGAGCCATGAAAAAAGTAAATAATCATTTTGGCAAATGTCTCATTAAAGGGGAATCAGCTTGGTTTAGCCTACTAAATAAATATGAATGGTCTGGTAATGGTGATATCTGTATTGACTCCAACACCCACTACCAAGCTCCAATGTAAGCAGAGCTCTCATCAGTCTTGCGCTTAAGATGCACCTGTATTCACAGTTCACAGAATTAACCCAAACCGCATCTGATTAGCCCACATCAGCATGGAAACCACACGTGCTCAAACTGAAATCTGATCCACCACCAGTCAGCAATACAGCAGCTCTGCTATTCACATAACCTGAGATTCCCTGATAAGAAAATAAGAGGCACTGGAGGCGAAGCTTGACTAGTTGTCAATTTATCATGTCCAGACCTCAGTCCTTGTCTTGTTATTCTGTTTTGTCAAGACAAGAAGCAAAGCAGGGAACGAACATAAACAGTTTACATCAATAATGTTCAATTAAAAAAATCTAATTCTGTCAGCTTGACAGTGCTCTAAATGCTGCATGTATTTCCTTTAAGGATACAGAAAATCAAACATTAATATATATAATTGAGAAAATGAAGTCACATCAATTAATGAGAAAGATTCATTCACCCTTATTAACCCTTGACGTGAATCAGTGTATTCCCAGCAAAAAAATAAAAACATCTCTTCAGGATGCTCTCAGAATGGCTTTAAAAGTTGTTAGGACATTATTTTGTAAGGTCCCACAGATGGAAATCTCTTCTGATGTCCTCACAATGTTCCGAGAACTTCCCCATTTCATTATAGTAAATGTTTACAACATTCTTTCATTGTTTTTCCTTATCTTTTTAGCTCAAATCTTACTTTAGAACAGATGTTACCAAGCCTGGTCCTGGAGCTACACCTTCCTGAGAGGTTAGTTCCAGTCACAATCTGCAACACCTGCACTGGCTAATGAACTTCTTTAGATATCCCTGATGGGCTGGAGCATTAAGAAAGGGGGAAGAGACTACATGTTAAATGCAAGTTGGGTCTAAACATGGCAGGAAAGTAAATTTCCAAGAGTAGGGTTGGTGACCACTGCTTTATGACATCCTAAATGTCTAACTGTCTAATGTCCTAAACAGTAAATTAAGTTTTTGGTCATATTACACTACACTACAAATTTCTGCAAAAATGGATAGACCAAGTGTATGCATTGCTTGCATGTTCTCTGTATGTGGTTCTTGCAATGTCATACTATGACCAAAAGCATTTAATTTTGTAGTTAAATCATAATTAAACAACTTGTTTGTTAATGTTCTAGAATTAGTTCTTAACATAAAGAAAAAAAATTCTTTTGTTTCTCATAATACACTACAATGAGTCATGGCAGACAGACTAAATAAATATTCAACTTAATAACCCCTCTGAACCTGCACTCTCTGTGTTTCTAGGGGATGACAGGTTAACAAGGGATCCCAATTATGGTCATTTTGCCACTGAGAGGGAGGGCACCCCCCCCCCCCCCCCAATAACCCCTTAAGTTGTGTGCCAGTCATTTTGATATAATATTCAATACATAGCAAAACTTTCTTATTTAGAACCTTGCAGCGTACAATGAAGTTTCTTCTACCACTCTTTGTGGAAAGTATTCACCAGAGATTGTATCATCAGAAACAGTGTTTACTCTTGTGGAAGCTAAAAATGGTATGAAAATGTTCAGATGCCAGCTGATGCCTGCAGTAAATTGAGGATAGAATGGATCATTTAAAGATGGCACTATACTGTTTATTTTACAGCTATACCTATATTGTACACACAGCTGTGCATGGTGGCTTCCCAAGAGTGTGGATGAAGCAGTGTGCCTCATTATAAACAAATTAGAAAGTTCACATACCTGTAGACTTGCACATAGGATGGAGCTCTCTTCTCTAAAGCCAAACTTCATAAACTTTTAAGAACTTCTGTACTTCTAAAAATAAGTTTTCTAAACTTCAAAGGATGCTTTTGGCACTTTTCCTTTTAAGAATGTAAAACGCACAACTCATTAAACTCTCAGTGCTGAAACTATCAGATTTATCACATTTGAGTACCCTGGACACAGCAATGCTTGGTGACCCCCCTACCTGACTACCTTTTTTGGTAAGAAAGTTTTTATTATGATATCACACAGGGCTGTGCAACACTGAAGTGATAGCATACCAACCACAATGTAAATGGGTATTTATTATTTATTTATTTATTTATTTGCCTTGCCTTGTCTTGTAAAATCAAGGCAATACTTCAAATTTTGTCATAATTGCTCATCAGGTCCCCTAGTAGTTTGGTCCCCTGGGCACATGTCGATAATATCCTGGGATAATCTTTACTTGATCATTAGCTAAAACAGCTTCCAAAAGGTATTTGTTTATTTTCACAGCATGAAATGTATTCTACATGTTTAATTATGTTTTTTGGGAAAGTTTCAGTCATGCTAACTTAATTCCCTAAGCACAAGACTTGTTTGTTGATGAGCACGCCATTGCTCCAATCTGTGAGTTTTGCCTTCACAATGTGTTGGACTGATATAGAACCTTTCACACTCAGTATGTTCTCACCCACATTTAGCTGAAAATTTCTCATGACTATCCCCAGCCAAGTACTCTCATTAGGAGATCACATCTTGCTTTCGAGTGCTCATTTCGAGAATGCCAATCAAGCAAGCGTTTCTATTAAATAAGTGTTTTAATGTTGGATCCATGGATGCATTGCTAAAACACACACACACAAACATCCTGCCAGTCACCCCTTAAAGACAAGCCACAGAGCCACTAAGATACTTCAGTGACAACTGTGTTGACACACGGCAGACATTTCAGTGTGTCTTTGGGAAGAGGTGATGTATAGAAGGACTGAAGTCAGTCTCTAGAGATCACTGCCCCTTCAAATAGTGTGCCATGACAGTCCACTGGCCTGTCACTTTTTTAGCCGAAGTGTCATCAAAGCAAAAAATCTAAGACAAAAGACATCAGGAAAGTCACTCAAGACGAATGTAGTTTCTGTGAATGTTTTCCTTCATCCCTATAGACCAGTAACGCAGCTGTCAGAAATGAATCCATTAAGTTCACAAGAACATAATGATGATGAGCTCTTGTCAAGCTTGAGGCACCAGTCAGCAGATTAGCAAAGCACATAATGTCTTGTTCTGTACTCTAAATCCACATATTTATCCACATATTTTACAGGTGTTACAGAAGGTGCATAGAAAGTGCATAGTATGGTATAATGTCCATATGAGATCTGGGTTAGGACCCAATATGGCCTATCGGGTTACTGTTGGAGGCTCATCTGTAACAAAGTTTAAAGTAGGGGGAAATGGGTTGGGAGGTTAGGTGGGATGCAACCATGCATCTATATCAAGTCCCAAACTTTTTTTTTTTAACTAGATAAGAAGAAAACACAGCGTGTGAACAAACAAAATGGACCAATTTTTCTAATACATTTTTCATTATTCATTATTTTTCCTTCTTTTCCCATTTACTTGATTTTATCTATCCTACTGTTCTTCAAAACTGCTTCTGTTGGAGTTCATCAAGTAAATGTGACAAAAGCATTTTGCCCTATTTGACTCATGTATTGTTGGCCAAATCAAAATGTCTGTCACACAGAAATTGATGAATATTAAAATTTACTTCATTAATGTATCCGTCAAAGTTACAAAAACATTTGATATGAAAAGAATCATTGGCTTTACTTTGCGAAGTGTTTCATGTGAGTTACATGTGTTTGTACTGCTAAATCTGAGTCATGTGCTTAGAATTCAGGTGAGTGTGATCCGGTTCTTAATGGTCTTAACAGAGTTTTGGACTGGGTTAACAGAATGACGCTGGATTCAAGGTGAGAGCCAATTTCAGGGCCTGGCCTGACATTATTAATGGATGCTGATATATTTTAAAGCAACACATAGCAACATAGTGCAATCCATATTTTATTAAATTAGTATGTAAAAAATAGCTCAATTAATTTCTTTGCTTACATAAGATGAATATGATGACAAGCACAGTATGTGATTGTGCCACTACTCACAAGATGTTTCCATTTGTTCTCCATTGTTCTTAAAAAAAGAGCATTCCACACCCCCTAAACGAACTGGCACAGGGTTGTTCCGCCTGCATCATGCTCTGTGCTTAATGAAGTCTGTCACATGACTACAAGAAGAGCTTTAATTTGCCCAAGAGTTTTAGCAAAAGGTCAGCGCACTCTTTGATTCTCACACACAGTGTACGTGCAGTGCGTTACAAACAGTTACGCAGTGTGCAGCATTCTACTAATGATGTAGATTATTCAGATTTTCCTTGGATATATCCTTTTGTCCTCAAAGAATCCCTTACATTCATCATTTGATGTGTAGATCGAAGGGATGATTTTACAACAATAATTCTCATTCTAAGATCTAAGATCTAAGATCACTGATGCCCTGCAGGATCAGTGTACATACTGCATAATGGACACAGAACACAAACTCAAACTCAAAAAGACTGTAACACTCTGAAATTCATGAATTAAAGATACACTTTGGCTAAAATAAAAAGAATATTGTAAGAATGTTGTAAGAATGCTTACTTACCTAGACTTTTTTCTGGTTTAAAGACTAGGAAAACTCCCTGCCGATGATGTTTCTTGAAGGGAGAAGTAAATGTTTACTACAAGTGCTTTAGCGTGGATATTTCGGGATGGGCTGCTAAAATTGAGGCTAGTGCTGCTGTATTTCAGTGATACATACTAGCCCTGCCCATGTATTTCTTAGCCTTTAAATCAGAGGCTAGTAGTCAGGATTTGCTATCACTTTAGCACACAGCATCACACAGGTGGTGCTGTAATTACTTTCCACTGAAGTGCCTATACTGCCACTAGCCTGAAACAGCTGTTGTGAAACTGCTGCTCTGCAGTTCTGTTGTCACACAAGCATCGCCTGAGCAAAAACAAGATAAATTTACAATACAAAGTAACAAACACTGGAGCACAAGCAAAAACACTCAGCAACAGCAACTTCCCTGCTGAAAGGTCAAACACAGTAGGGATTCCCAATGATTGTGTGATGTATTTGCATAATGCAGGCTGTGTATTGTATGGAGATAAGGGAGAGGGATGAAAAATACAAAAACAATACAAAACTGTTTATACAATCAAACCAATCAGCCTTAAGGCTTCAATATTGCACCACAGAAAAATAAATAATAAAACCTAATAACAAACAGGAAGACGTATGGGAGAAATGGTTGAAAAGGGGGAAAAAATAAGTGATAACTTGTCCTATATCTGTGGATGTGTCACTATAAGGGTCAACATAATTGTCTGTCGCTATCACTAAAACCACAGGCTGTCTTTCTAAAATGTGGTGAACACGTCCCTGACACAAACACTAATCTAAGGGATCCTCCTCTTGTAGAGGGCGCGTTCAGAGTGCTGCAGTCTTTTTGTGCCAATGTCATAATAGCACAGTGGACTCCTTTCATCTTCCCTGCAATGTGCCGAACATTCGGAAGCTCCCGTCAGGCTTAATGGATGCTCAAACCATACTGTAGAGAAAAGAGCACTCAATCTTTCACAACATCCTCCCAAATACACATAAACAGCACAAAAGTGAAGCTTTATTGATAACCTGTCCAGAAAGGCTCTTTTTTGTTTTTGGTTGCTGGGATATTAATGCACACTCTGGTCCATATGTCCATTTTGTGATGGCACAACAAAAACCACACAAAAATCTGTGACTGCGTTTAGGCAGCAGGCTGAAATGACGAAATATGAATGAATGTGAATAACAATTCTCAAATATGTGTTTTAGTGACTCACACAGCAATTTTACAAATGACCCACTTAGATTTGTGTGTATAAGTAAGCTACATTCAGTGATTAGCTGTGAGCCAGGTGCAGTAATCTTCATTGTAATAATACAAAAGTGTGCAGCACACTGCTTATGTGGGAACTGCTTTGTTACTGACTGTTGCTTAATGAAGAAACTGAAAAATGTTTCACTCTGAACAACCTGGACAGAGTTAGCTGAATCTAGCAACCGTTTTAATTACAGAATAATCTTTATCTGGGTTTTCTGTGACCTTGTGGATGATTACATGCCTTGGAGTGAGCTTTGTTGGTCAGCTAATCCTGGGGAGGTTACCAATGGTCTTGAATTTTCTGCATTTGTGCACTGATTATCTGACTGTGGGTTGGTGTCCAAACTCTTTAGAGATGGTTTTGTAGCTCTTTCCAGCCTGATGAGCATCAACAACCTTTTTTCTGAGGTCCTTTGTTTGTGCCACGATACACTTCCACAAACAAGAGATCAGACTTTGACAGATCCCCGCTCTTTAAATATCCCATTGACTGAAAACACCTCTTATTTCACATTCAAATGAACTGCTAATTGTAGAGGTTCACACACTTTTCCACTCACAGATATGTAATATTGCATCATTTTCATCAATAAATTCATGGCCAAGTATCGTATTTTTGTCTTATTTGTTTAATTAAGTTATCTTTATCTACTTTAAGTATGAAAATAGAGTTTGGGGTGATATTTATGCAGAAATATAGAAAATACTAGAGGGTTCACAAACCTTCAAGCACCCCTGTACTTTGTTTCAGGCCAGGCTAGCCTGTCAGGCTGTTTTAGACTAGTGTATTACCTATGTTGTCCACGGACTGGCATCAAAAGGATGTCACAAGAAAATGCCAACTGCTGAGGATTAAATTCAACATGACATCAGTGAAGCAGAGCGGAACTCCGTAAATGATGTACAGTCTAAGCTTGACTTAATGACACTTTCTTATATATA
>JBBPCZ010000007.1:17782337-17792501 GCA_037974445.1 Brycinus macrolepidotus | reverse complement strand
TATGGACCTTGCTTTGTGCACTGGGGCACAGTCACGCTGGAATAGAAAAGGTTCTTCCCCAAACTGTGTCCACAAAGCCCAAACCCAGAGAAACAGGTGTGCCCCATTACTTTTGTCCATATAGTGTATATCAAGCTCATGAGAAAACTCCTCTGGTAAGATGAAACACACAGCATCTGTCAATGAGGATGCATCCTGACTTTTTTTGCTCTATTTCTGCTCCAGTGTCTGCAGGACGTAGAGCTGGAAATGAATAAAACCTAAAAACACCATGGAGGTTCGAGGACCTAATTCACCTTTCCTTTCTAATTTTGCTTTGAAGACTAGGCCCCTTTCGACTTAGACAACATAATATAGTTTTTGCATCACTGAATTATTTCTGAGGTTGTGAAACACTACTACATTTGTTATCTTCTCAAGAGACAAAATCCTTTCAGCGTGGACCAGGCTCACTGAAGTTTGCCTCTCAATACTATTTGAGCCAATACTGCCATCCTGTGGCAAGAGTCAACAATTTAGTATCTCAATCCCATTAAGCATACTCGAATGAAACATAGCATAATTCAGTGCAGCAGGGTGGGATTTAATCCGTGCTGTGTCTCGTCAAGGATAAAAATCTGGTATAAAACACAGCTGCTTCAGACATTGCCAGACATTTGAATTTCACACACATCACAGCATCAAAATGATCAAAAAAGATATGTAAGAGAGCAAAATCAGTAATGTTTAATTAATAATCAATTTCATATATTTGTGATTTTGTCTTTATGTGAAAAAAGACTAAAGTGTTTTGGTGAAAACATAGGAACCTTTCGTTTCCATATGTTTCCTAGGGGACACGAAAAGGAGTGGGGGCAGCCGGCCAGAAGGTAGTCTAAATCCGTTCGTGAAAACATTATGCTCATTTCTGCAACAGTGTTGGTGTGTATGTATTTCTCTTTTGCCATTTTTCTTAACACATTTATGTTTTACATCAGTAATCGTGTCGTGTAGAGCTTGTTTGGCTGTGTTTTTTTTACATGTTTAGCGTGTCGTGCTAAACCAGCTGGCAGGCTAACAAAAGAAAAGCTAACTAAAGTGTACAGTCTGGTCTAAATCTAACAGATTCCTTCATACCAAACATAAAACAAGATTTTTATAACTTGCACAAACTAATACATTGCTCATTTGTCAGTGTTCTCGTGTTATCCTTTTATTGCTTCATGTATTGCCAAATTCATACAAAAACTTGATTTAGCTTAGATTGGCCCTCTTGTATACTAAGGCTGTTACTGTTTACTATTCACTGTGACTTCTTGATTCCAAATATAAAACACAATTTTTAACTTCCACAAACTGTAATATATTGTTGATTTGTCAGTGTTCTCCGTCTATTGCTTCATGTATTGCCAAATACATATAAAAACATGTCTGTTTTAGTTTAAATTGTCCCTCTAGTATACTGAGGCTGCTACTGTTTACTATTCACTCTGATTCTTTGACGCTAAACATAAAACACTCCTTTTTAACTTGTACGAACTGTAATATATTCCTGATTTGTCAGTGTTCTCTTGTTATCCTTTTATTGCTTCATTTTTTCCCAAATACATATAGAAACGTGTCTGTTTTAGCATAGATTGACCCTCTAGTATACAAAGGCTGCTACTGTTTACTGACTCCTTGATGCCGAATATAAAACGCAGTTTTTAACTTTCACAAACTGTAATATATTACGGATTTGTCACTGTTCTCATGTTATCATTTTATTGCTTCAAAAAATCTGGGTGTGCTTCTGGATACCGACTTGAATTTTGAATTCCATGTAAATAATATTACTAAGAATGCTTTATGTCACCTCAGAAATATTGTTAAAGTTCAACCATTTCTCTCCCAGACAGATACTGAGAAGCTTATGCATGCCTTTATTACTAGTAGACTCGATTACTGTAATGCTCTCTGTACTGGTCTATCTAAGAAAACCCTAAAGAAATTACAGATCATTAAAAATCTTGCAGCATGTGTTTTGACCAAGACCAGGAAAAGAGCCCACATTTCACCTGCTCTTAAGTCTCTTCACTGGCTGCCTGTTAGCTTTTAAGGTCCTTTTACTGGTTTGTAAATCACTGCATGGACAAGCACCTGAATACATTTCAGAGATGCTCTTAAAGTATACACCCTTTAGGTCACTCATGTCCTCTGGCACTGGCCTCTTAATTATTCCCAGAGTGCGGGAAAAAAATGGGGAGGCAGCATTTAGTGTCTATGATCCCCGCCTTTGGAACGGCCTTCCAGTAGATCTAAGGATGTCAAAATCTTTAAGCACCTTTAAAAGAAACCTTAAGACATGTTTTTTTAGCTTAGCATTCTCATAATTATTTATTCTGTTTGTTTGATGTACCTATTTATTTTAATTTACTTTGTTTTTATGTATATATTTTATTGTTTATATATATTTTTATCCACAATGTACTGGATGGGATTCCTTGGGAACGGAGCTTAACACTCAGCTCTGTGCTGTGCCAACCACTCCCAGTTTACCAAACAGTATGGTATCAGTGATGGGACTATTGAGGAAATGTTTTTGTTGTTTTGTGAAGCACTTTGTGTTACATTGACTTTGTATGAAAAGTGCTATATAAGTAAAGTTTGGTTTGATTTAGATTTATTATCAAATACATATAAAAACATGCCTGTTTTAGCTTAGATTGACCCTGTAACATACTAAGGTTGCTACTGTTTACTATTCGCTCTGTTTACTGAAGATCTCATATTCCAGGTTGAGTGATGAGTAAAGAGTTACAGATGAGGGCTGCAATTAATCAAAAGTTAATTGAGATGGGGGAGAGGGAGAGGTGAGTTTCCATCACTGTTCCCTAACTAACCATGATAAGATATGATATACCCGGTATATTTGTTCTTAACTTTCCTTTGCCTTACAGGTTAAAGGAGCTTCTTAGAGCTAAACTCATTGAGTGTGGCTGGAGAGATCAGTTAAAAGCCCATTGCAAAGGTAAGAACAGACTTGTCATGACTTTCAAAGTAGTGCCAAGGTACGTTACTCGTGTCTTGAACAATTCAAGGCTGAAACAGTTTAAGAATCGCTCAGTTTGAACTTCTTAAGAGATACCAAAGGCCGTATCACATGTAATGACAATTACTTTTGGAGATGAATCTTTATTATTGTAGGTTGGGCACTTGCAGGAAAACCCAATATTAATTTAGGCGTGTGACCAAAAAAATGGTTAGATCGGTCTACGGTGGATGTTGGAAAGGGTGTAGATTAGAGTCCAGGTGCAGTTCCCGTACCATACAGTGAGACAGCTGGTCAGATGCTCACTGTTGTCTCCTTTTAAATAAGCAGTGAGGATCAGCCTCTGCAAAAAAGTAGTGGAGCTTACTTGGCTAGGCAGGTGGTGCTGAGGGTTCAGATAAGGTGCGCACCAAAGAACTTGGAGTTCACAAGTTTAAACAAGTTACTACAAATGGACAAATTCACAATTTACTCCTGGCTGTACACAAACAGATAACACCCTAATGTGTTTCCAAGAGACCTTCAAACCAATTAGTTCCTAAAGTCAATTGCTACCACAGCTGGCTTCAAAATGTGCATTTTGTTTACTGATTATAATTGATCCAGACTACATTATCATGACTGAATATGCTCAAAGCAACAATTATTTTGCAGAGGTCATTAAAGAGAAGGGCATTGAAAATGTCACAGTAGAGGACTTGGTTGCTGGAGTCACCCCTAAAGGAAGAGGTACACTTCTTTTTTTTTTTCCCAGTTGTTATAACCTACATATTTATCAAGAAGAAAAAAGGATAAACAAATAATAAGAAACCTTATGATAAGATAATGTCTTTTACATGTAAATGTTGGCTAGAGCATATAAATAATGTTTTCTCTCTTTTTCTCAGCCCTTGTGCCTGACAGTGTGAAGAAGGAGCTTCTGCAGAGAATAAGAGCTTTTCTAGCACAGCATTCTACATGATACTTGACTGGAAATATGACTCGATGCCAACTGAAATGTCACAACATTAGCTGTGAAATTGTTTGAATTTTTTAATCTAATTGTTAATTGTCATGTTTGGGGTGAAGAAATATACGCAGATCAGTTAAATGATTTTGTTGCACCAATAAAGTTTGCTCATGTTTGTACATAATCTCTTAATGGTATGAACTGTGTGGAGCGTGTTTTCAGTTCTCTGCTTCAGAACGTCTCAGAAGGATGTTAAAGTGTAATTCGTTGCTTGGAATCAAAGGCAAAACCTGCTCTGCACATGGTGTATTATTTTACAGAATGGAGTTAGTTTTAGGTTAGTTAGGTTAGTTTTAGTGAGCAGTATGTTTAGTACAGTTGAAAGTAGTAAAACGGTACATTATTTTTTCATAGCTTTGTCTTTAAAGGCTAGTGGCGAATTTAAAGGAAAAGGACTTCATCATTACCTTCTATTTCTTCTGGATATTAGAGGTAAATGTAAAGTGACTATTTTTGTCACACGTGAACAAAACACACTGCAACACAAAGTGAACAGTGTAAATTTTTCTCTTCATTTAACCCATTCACCAAGTGAAGCACTGGTCAGCCGACAACGCAGAGCCCGGGGAGCAGTGTGTGGGGGCGGTACCTTGCTCAAGGGTACTTCAGTGGTGCCACTGGCAGTTCTGGGATTCAAACCCACAACTTTCTGATAACAGTGGCAACTCCCTACCCACTAGACCACCAGCTACCTGAGAAAACACCTTTTCTCTGAAAAAATAATACAGGTACTATACAAAAGGGTTGGTACATCCTTTTGAGTTCTGGCTTAAGGATTAACCCTTGTAATGTGTCAGAAAGCTGCCCACATCTTTAGTGTTGGCGAGTCAAATTTGACCCGTTATTTAACTCGGCCCAAAATACTCCAAAAAAAAAAAACAATAGTTATAATCCAATATCGTTTTTCACTTCATAGCTAACTTAGCATGTATTCATATCAATGTAAACACTGTTTTAAACGTTTTTTTTTTGGGCCCCATAGAACTTTCACCTTACTATATACCACTTGTTTTCAATTATAAAAAAAAGTTTAAATTCACTTATATTTCCTATAATGAAGACAGTGGTTAAGTATATTATCTGAGTCTAATAGACTAATATTTGACTAATATAGAGTAAAAGACTGAAAATGCTTTCTTTTCTTTTCTTTTTTAACTTAACATCATTAACTATAGTGGCATCTGTGGTGTTACGGGTGAAAACTGCCCTGTATAGATTTATGTTAGGAAAAAGGCAAAAAGTTCTTTTTCATAAAACCATATTTATTTTACTCAGAATAACAAGTGCAAATTGAAAATTAAACCATAAATTGAACACTGAAAAACAATAAAGTGTGTGTGTGTGTGTGTGTGAACCATAAATTGAACATTGAAAAACAATATGGGTTGTGTGTGTGTGCATGTGTGAACCATAAATTGAACATTGAAAAACAATATGGTGTGTGTGTGTGTGGTGGTGTTTACATGATGCATGAATTACAGTATGTGATTGTTTTAGTGTGCTCCTTGCAGATATGTTTCTTACATGTGTGGCAAGTGGTGCTAGTTTTTCTGTCCTTGTTGGAGGGGCAGGACTGGCATCTCTTTCTCTTACTCCCCCTGCCATCCCCTGTCTGGTTCCTTGTGCAGGATGCTGGTGTGGGTGTAGCCTGAAGCTCTCTCACCAAACTGACAGAGGCTTGGGTCTGGGGCAGCCGCTGTCGTCTTTCAATGTGGGGATTTACCAGAGACCTCCCCAACTCCTCCAGAAAAAGCCTCCTCTTGAAGGGTTTTCCAATGTTCCATCCAGGATTTATTTCCGTCCACACCACAAATGCATTGTATGCAGAAACATCCAGTAGGCTATATTATAAAAGACAGCCATTGGCCACCTTTTTGCCACCAATGTGCCAGTGACCTTGTCCAGATTGTCAACTCCTCCTTTGTTTTTGTTATAATCCAGGATCACATCTGTGTTTTTGTCCTCCCTACGGCTCACAGCAGCATCCTTGTGGAGAGTGGACATCACAATTACATTTTTGGTTTTTTTGGGACAGTTCGACACAATTGTGGTTCTCTCTAATAATGCAAACTTTGAGGAGAGAGGAGCCCTGTTCTTTGTTCCAAGAAGAGGAAGCTCAGGTTTGTTTTTCCTGACCCTTCCCACCATGGTCAGCTTCTTCTTCAGCAGTTCTTGGCCGAGGTCATACGATGTGAAGAAATTATTGCATGTTATGTTGCGCCTCTGAGAACCCTTTGTAATATCTAGGACCACCCACTTGCCCTGATTCTTTTCTGGCACTCCACTGGCAGATTAACCTGTGTATATTTGCATGTTCCATCCATAGCTGTTTCTCACATCACATGCTGCCCAGATTTTGATGCCATATTTTCCAGGCTTGCTTGGCATATACTGCCTGAAGGGACAGCGACCTCTGAAAGGGACTAGCCGTTCATCCACGGTAACCTCTGGCCCTGGATTGTACATGAATGGCAATTGCTCCACCCATTTGTCCCAAACATCCCTAATAGGAGCAAGTTTGTCATTCACACGCCGAGCAACTCTTGTCTCCCTACTGTCAAAGCGGATCACTCTTGACAACACATGAAAGGTCTGAAGTGACATAGTAGCACGAAAAATAGAATGGCCTGACTCACCATCCCATAAGCTGGCAATAGCCTCATTACAGGATCTGTACACCCCAGCAAGAAGCAACAGCCCCATGTAAGCATCCAGCTGTGTTTTGTCGATCTCTATACAGCTATTGCCAAACACCCTTCTCCCTTCCATGTTGGTCATCTCAAGCAGGATCTTCTCAAGAGATGGTGGGATGAACAGCTCAAATGTTGTCTTGATGTCTTAGACATGTGACACAGCGTATCTAGTAGACCCCGGAGTCATTTTGATGATGTTCTCTGTTGGTGCTCTGCATTGGGTGTCATAAGGGCTTGTTGACCATGAAAGTTCACCTTTTCTGGGTCCTCCTCTTCATCAGATGTGTCTTCTTGTTCAGGGTCATATTGAACATCATCCTCTTCCTCAGACACATCCTCCTCAGTTTCGTTTATCTCTCTGTCCTCAATATCACTCTCATGATCAAAGATATGACCAATAGCCTCATAGACAGTGAATATCTAGCTCATGTTGACTGATACTACTACAGAATAAAACTGATAACATCTCAACCAAACCCTATTTATAGATTCCAATATTTATTTTTAGTCTAAATGTATATATATTCTGCGAGAAAGTTCAGGTGGGGGATGGGAGGAGTAGGGTGTGTCTGTGTGTCCGGGTCTTATTAGACCCCTAACACCACAAATGTCACTTTTTTTTTTTATAGACCTTTGGAATTGACTAAAATGGTGAACATTTCTTTTGTTGTGTTAAAATAGCTATTTCTGGGGATAGCATGAAGCCTTGTTCCAATAAAAAAAGCAAATGATACTTTTTACATACCCAAACACCATATAAAGGTTAAGATGTAGAATCCACACCACCCATGCCATGTATAAGAGTATCTGTCTTCAGTAATTTGCATTTGTAAGGAACTAATAGCATACAACTTGCACATAATGTCCAAAAACGGTTCACCACCCATATAAAGCATATTTCACTTATCATATTCTTTGTTCATCTTCCTGAGGAATGAGTCCATCATTCTGGGTGTTATATCACTTGGTCTGTTTGGCCAGGAAATGTAGGGTGGTGGTGTATTTTATGATTTTTGGATTATTTGATGTTGAGGTGTGTGTGTGTCTGGGAAAAGCTAGTGCAAGGACAAAGCTGTCCTACTTGTAATTGTCCCTGTTCTGGAGTGGCACCAGCGTATCACTACTACACATTTGTCCTTGAATACATGTTGGAACTAATTCTGAGACTCACTGGCCAAAGGATTACAGTATTAAAGACCTTAAACTAAGAGAACTAACTGAGCAACTTAGCTTTTCAATTAAATGTTTTAAAATATATAATAGTAGCATGGTGGTACCAACAAAGAAAGTACTGTTTAATGACGGGTTTTCACTTTCTAGTGTTTTGACCTCTGTAACAACTTCATTAGCAGTTCATTAACTGTTTGTGTGTGTGTGTGTGTGTGTGTATACACTGCCGGTCCGAAATAACTCCTCACATGTATGTCATGCACTGATGTGTCACATCTTTTCACTAAGGGAAGAAAAACAAATCGTTAACAAAACAAAAGTTAAAATAATAATTTAAATGATCCCAAATAGTGGATTGCATGATACATATCTACCTGGCCTAATCTAATATTTTTTTCACTTTCTTTTATGAGGTAAATGCCACCTGATTTCACCTGTGGATATTTACAGTATTTATAAAACTCCTTTCATTCATCACTGCAGGGCAGTACTTTTGTGGGTTTTTTGTCAACTGTTAGACAAACAGTTGTGTCTAAAGAAAACCTGTTAATTATGAAGTCTGCCTAAAGATATCCTGCTCAGAATAAGCCCTCAGGATCAGTATCTGACAACAGTATTGTCGTCGAGACGTGTCTTCTCCTCTTTGTAAATTTGGTATATTTGGTATGAATAATAAAACGTGTCACTGATGGAGGGCCGATAGGAGGCAGTACAACTTCAGAAAACAGAACAGTATCGCTGGTCCAGAGAGGTCAGGCCTCTTCAGCTGCCCACTACTGCCCTCACAGTGTGTAGTCCATGAGAACCACTGTTCTCCTAAAATTAAACTCGTCTACAGGCTAATACTAGATTCACTCCATCAGAATATTACTATAGACGAACACATAGCCTATAGATATATACATTTTTCAAAGATATATTTATCATTATTAACATCATTAACATACTTATTTGGAAATCTGTATCTTTCTACTTTTTGTTCATTTAAAAATAAAGATGCCTAGAACTTTTTATTTATATGTTTATTTTATGCTGTATTTGTTCTACAGTGTGACAGAGTAAAATCTAGCCATTTTTGTAAAAGAACATGTACACAATTACTTTTACTTTAATTAAAACACACACATAGCATGTTTGTTGTTGTGTACTCAGTGATACTCAATAATGTGTATGTTTCCTTTATTGCAAAGTGAATTTATTGTGTGTTTGTTTATACTGTAGATTAATAACTTATACAGGCTTCGCAGTACAGCTGGATGTACAGTACAGTAGGTTCTGAAGAGCTGTGTGTGAGGGTTCTGCAGGGCTGTGTGTGGGGGTTCTGCGGGGCTGTGTGTGAGGGTTCTGGGGGCTGTGTGTGAGGGTTCTGCAGGGCTGTGTGTGAGGGTTCTGCAGGGCTGTGTGTAGGGGTTTTGCAGGACTGTGTGAAGGTTCTGCAGGGCTGTGTGTGAAGGTTCGGCAGGGCTGTGTGTGAAGGTTCTGCAGGGCTGTGTGTGAAGGTTCTGCAGGGCTGTTTGTAAAGGTTCTGCGGGGCTGTGTGTGAAGGTTCTGCGGGGCTGTGTGTGAAGGTTCTGCACGGCTGTGTGTGAGGGTGTGTGAGCCGCAGCCGGTGCAGCAGACCTGTGAATGTTTTGGTGGTCCTGTTTAACCCCTGTCAGCACGTTACTCTAGTTGCGTTTTTGGCTCGTATCCGGGGTGTATGTCTCTGTCTGTCCCTCCCAACGGACGGGAGACGAGTTCCCCAACAGTGTGAGTGTGTGTGTGTGTGTGTGTGTTGGGGGGGGGTTCCAGTCCCAGTCCCAGTCCCAACAGCTCTCTATACAACACAGAGGGGGGCGTGTCCCGGGGCCCCTGCTCTCTTTCTCTCTCTCTCTCTGTCTCTCTCTCTCGTATAGAGCTGAACGCGAGCGCACGGCGCTGCTGATACGCAGCAGTTCCAGCACGCGGCCCGTATGTGTGTGTAGCGTGGGTAGTGTGTGTGTGTGTGTGTGTGTGTGTGTGTGTGTGTGTGTGTGCGCGCGCGTATGTGTGTGTAGCGTGGGTGGTGTGTGTGTGTGTGTGTGTGTGTGTGTGTGTGTGTGTGTGTGCGCGCGCGTATGTGTGTGTGTTTATAGTGTATGTGTGTGTGTGTGTGTGCTGCGCCTCGGAGTCACCGTGGAGAGCTCTCGGGTGCAGCGCTGGCACCACATCGTCATGGACGCCGTGCGAGCAGCGGCTCTCTGCGCGCTCCTGCTCTTCCTCTGGAGTTTACCGAGCTGCCAGCCGGCCGCCCTGCTCTCCTC
>JBBPCZ010000007.1:17748564-17782237 GCA_037974445.1 Brycinus macrolepidotus | reverse complement strand
TCCGTGGAGCCGCACGACTACATGCTCTCCATTTACAGGACTTACTCTGCCGCGGAGAAACTGGGGCTCAACGCCAGCGTCTTCCCCTCCTCCAAATCTGCCAACACTATCACCAGTTTCGTGGACCGCGGGAAAGGTCCGTCCATCATCATCACCATTATTATTATTATTATTATTATTATTATTATTATTATTATTATTATTATTATTATTATTATTATTATTTAGTATTATTATTGTTATTATGATTATTATTGAGCCCTCATCGCGAACTGTTATATTATTTGTAAGTTTTGATTCTAGTTTGACAAAAAATTCAAGGAGCTCTTTCTTTTTTTTCTCTATCATAGCCTATTTTTGCTTTAATTTAGATTAGATTAAAGCGTAGAAATAGCCAAAAAGTGCAAAACAAGCTACATCACACATCTATGTCTTGCTTAGAGGCAAGACTAAACAACGTTTTAACTTTTTAAAGACCAGGCTAACTTTTTTTCTATCCGTTTGCAGAAACAAAATAAAGGACCGTAACGCTATAATAATTAGTTTCATAATTTTTGGAGGATTTTAGCCATAGCCAAGTCCTCCTGCTTGGGCAGCGGTTGTGGGTTGGGCCTAATGGGGGGTGGGCCTGTGGTTTTTTTTTTTTTTTTTTTTTTTTTTTTGGGCAGTGGGTGAGTTTCTGTTGGTTTTACATTGACCCCAAACTGCCACACCAATAAAACACTAATTGGGGCGTTTTGTGAATGAAGGCAATAAATCATGAAAGCACGAAAACACTGAAACAATCCGTGTTTAACCAATTTAACAGTCGTTTAAGACATGTTTGTGTGTCAGATTAACTCTGAATTTGAATTTCTTTCTTTTTTAATTTTTAGTTTATTTCCTGTAATAAATATCTACTTGTGGGCACAGGTTTGGGGCAGGGCGGTTGGAAAAAGAGGGTCTGAATGACTTAAGGACGCGGCAGGTTTTTTTACAGCGTGTTTCAGTCGCAGGAGAAAGCTGCGAGGTGATTTGATGAAAGGAGAGAAGAGAGGCAGCGAGGCAGCGAGGCAGGCTCTGTGTGCTGAGTCTGATGGGATGTGTCAGTGGCTGTGACCCTGTCCCGGAGCCTGCGCTCTCAGGACTATTTGAACTCGCTGATCTCATTGAGTGCTCATGTCATAACATATCAAACACTGTCTGTTCTCCCGTAATGAACGGCAGGGCTGGGACTCGGACTGTCTCAGGACCCTCAGCCGCTCCAGCACTCCTGGGGGACTACAAAAGCTCTAAAATCGCTCCTTTAATTGTTTTTCTGGTCTTTAAACTTTGCGAACAACCCTTAACTGTGTGGCAATTCATTTAATGCGTTCATCAGACATGTTTCACCTAAAAAAAAATTAAAACCTGCTCATTTATATTCTGTGAAAATATAGTCGAGTAAAAAAACGCACAATCAGATTTTTTTTACAAGAAAGAAAATTCTCCTCGATAATAAACCGATAAGAGATTTGCGTGGGCACCCCTTTCTGTATTCCACTTGTTTTTAATGTTTTTTGGCTCTTAACTGCACGCCTCATCCAGTGCTGGATGTTATCATAATTTAACGTGGAAACGACGTCTGATAAGGGTCTAATCTTTTTTTTTGGTAGAGCTGGATGGAATTTCCTCCGGGAAGATAAAGGCACCCCCCAAAAAAAAAAATCTGAACATCGTTATTACGGTCGCGGGATCAGACAAGAACAAACGGAATGTATGAAAATTACTTTTGGCACTTGAAGGAACTCATTAAAAACGCAGATGGTGAATGCTGGCCCCAGTAGCCACCCCACGAAAAGTCTCTCTCTCTCTCTCTCTCTCTCTCCAAAATTCAGTATATTTGGAGAGGAATGTGCTGGTTTGAATGGGACAGTGGAAGAATTGTTCGTCTTTGAGACTGACACTGTTCGCGGATGGCACTAAAACCTGTGCTCTTTCTCTCTCTCTTCCTCTTTTTCTCTCTCTCTTCCTCACTGCTGTGTCTTTTGTGTCCCACTCTCAGACCCTCTCCTCGCGCAGGCCCCGTGCGCGCGGGCCTGTGATCACTTTTATAGTGAGTATAATGTTTTGAGAGAGCTCTTGTTGGCAGACGGGCTGAAATATAAGCGTTAACTCCGGCCGGGAGGGAACTCGGAGCTGTTCGTTATTTGTTGATCTTCTGTTCCATTTATTTGAAGTCTTAAAATGTTAATGCGGCGCATGTGAGCACAGGAGCAGAGATTAACGCCAGGTTTTCGTCCAGGCACGTTCTGCAGAAAAAAATGTATTTATTTATACAAGATGCTTTCTTGCAGACTCTGCGAACAAGTGGTTGTTTACGAAAGAATTGAAAATCTAAAAAAAGTCAAGACTTACATTGGTTAGATTTTGGTTGGTTAACAAAAATTGAAATGGGCCTTTCAACGTTTACAGTTAAAATTTGTACCCCGGCTTAGCACTGGGAGAGAATGAAATCAGACGGGTCGTTTGGCTGGTGTTTAGTTGGTGTGTTGTTGGTGTTTAGATGGTGTGTTGTTGGTGTTTAGTTGGTTTTTAGTTGATATGTTGCTGGTGTTTAGTTGGTGTTGGTGTTTAGATGGTGTTTAACTGATGTATTGTTGGTGTTTAGCTGTTTTAGTTGTTTTTTTGTTAGTGGTTTTGGTGGTCTGTTGTTGGTGTTTAGTTTGTTTTTAGTTGTTTTTTTTTGTTAGTGTTTAGTTGTTTTTGTTGGTTTTTCGTTGGCTTTTAGTAGGTTTTTAGTTGGTATTTAACTGAGGTGTTGTTGGTTTTTAGTTGTTTTTGTTGTTTTTTTGTTAGTGTTTAGTGAATGTGTTTTTATTTGTAGTTGTTTTTTGTTGGTGTTTGTTTTTGGTACTTTTAGTTGGTTTTTAGTTGCTGGGTTGTTGGTGTTTAGTTGGTGTTTAGTTGGTTTTTAGTTGCTGTGTTGTTGGTGTTTGTTTTTGGTGGTTTTAGTTGGATTTTAGTTGCTGTGTTGTTGGTGTTCAGTTGGTTTTTAGTTGTTGTGTTGTTGGTTTTTAGTTGGTTTTTAGTTGTTGTGTTGTTGGTGTTTAGTTTGTTTTTAGTTGTTGTGTTGTTGGTGTTCAGTTGGTTTTTAGTTGTTGTGCTGTTGGTGTTTAGTTGGTTTTTGGTTGCTGTGTTGTTGGTGTTTAGTTGGCTTTTAGTTGCTGTGTTGGTGTTTAGTTGGTGTTTAGTTGGTTTTGGTTGCTGTGCTGTTGGTGTTAGTTGTTTTTTGGTTGTTGTATTGTTGGTGTTTAGTTGGTTTTTAGTTGCTGTGTTGTTGGTGTTTAGTTGGTTTTTGGTTGCTGTGTTGTTGGTGTTTAGTTGATTTTTGGTTGTTTTTTTCTGGGTTTTAGTTGGTGTTTAGTTGGTTATGAGTTTGAAAAAGTGTCAGGACTGCTGTCCGTACTGACTAGGCCTCTGAATTCCTGGCGGGGAAAGAATGCATTAATTGTGCGGCAGTGTGTGGACAGCAGGCTATTTCTCTTATTGTCTGCCCCTCTCTCTCTATTCCTCTCTCTCTCTCTCTGTCTCTCTCTCTCTCTCTCTCTCTCTCTCTCCATGTCACTTTTGTGTTTTATTCGTTAAAGTGGAAGAAAAGGGTCACATAATTGTTACATGTGTCCGATTGGAAGGTTTTTGGTCTTGAGTGGCCAAAATGCAGACACAACAGTCTGCTCTGTCTTTACAGCCCTCAAGAGAGAGATGAACAGATCCTCTGAGGTCTGCAAAAATTGTGAATCGCAGTCGTTTCTATATTTAAACAGCACACAAAAAAGTGTGATAATAGGATTTTTTCTTTTCAAATTATCATGAGATTTCTGAACCAGTGAGGCAAACAAACAAAAAACAAACAAATAAATAAATACATACATACACAAAATACTTATCTGCATACACGCAATAATAATAAAAATAATAATAATAACAACGATAACAGCTATAACAACAGTAAGAATACTTATTATAGGCACAATAATGGAATGTCTAACAGTCGACAAAAACTTAAAAAATTAAAAAAAACTTTAAAAAAATAAAAAAAATTTTTAATTAACCGTAATTGTCGTTTAAGGATAATTAGAAAATAAACGTAACTGCAATAATAATAATAATAGTAATAATATTAATAATAACAATAATAATAATAACAATAATAATAGCAAATAACGTTTTGTACAAAAATGTTTAATTTATAATGACAGTATTTAATCTTAACGTTTGCTTTGATTTGCCACTCATCGAAAATCATTAATAAATTAATCTCTCTCTCTCTCTTTCTCTCTCTCTCTCTCAGATGATCTGGTGCTAGCTCCTTTAAGAAGGCAGAAGTACTTGTTCGACGTCTCCACTCTGTCCTCTAAGGAGGATCTTCTGGGTGCGGAGCTGAGGCTGTTCCGCCAGCCCCCCGCGGACTCTGCGCCCACAGCTCCGGGGTTCTACACTCTGCACCTGTCCTCGTGCGGTTCTGCCAGCCCGCTGCACTCCAGAGCACTGCACCTGCCCACCTCGCGCAAGGCGTCCTGGGAGGTGTTGGACGCTTGGGGCGCGTTTAAAGGGGGCTCCCCCGCCGGACACGGCGCGCAGCTGTGCGTGGAGCTCACCGCGACCCACGGCCAGGCGCAAGCGGAGCTCGATCTCAGGCAGCTGGGCTTCGGCAGGCGCGCGCGGCCGCGGCGCCACAAGGCCATCCTGGTGGTCTACACGCGCTCCCGCAAGCGCGAGAGCCTCTTCAACGAGCTGCGGGAGAAGACCAAGGCGCGAGACTCGGATCACCCGGGGCTTAAGGCGCGGCGCAGGCGCAGAACCGCGCTGGCCTCCAGCCGCCACGGCAAGCGGCACGGCAAGAAGGCCAAATCGCGCTGCAGCAAGAAGGCCCTGCACGTGAACTTCAAGGAGCTCGGCTGGGACGACTGGATCATCGCCCCGCTCGACTACGAGGCCTACCACTGCGAGGGGGTGTGCGACTTCCCCCTCAGGTCCCACCTGGAGCCCACCAACCACGCCATCATCCAGACCCTCATGAACTCCATGGACCCGGGCAGCACGCCGCCCAGCTGCTGCGTGCCCACCAAGCTGAGCCCCATCAGCATCCTCTACATAGACTCAGGCAACAACGTGGTCTACAAACAGTACGAGGACATGGTCGTGGAGCAGTGCGGCTGCAGGTAGCGCCCCCCAGGACGCCCTCACAAACCCTATTCCCCTTCACACTAGAGGGGGCTTTAAAAAAATAAATAAATACTTTTTAGGGCCGAGACGGTCTCGCCTTGAAGAGAAACACACCTGAAACTGATACACACACTCGAAACAACACGTGTCCGCGCCCAGGTCGGTTGAAGCTGCTGAAAAATAAAAACAACGGTAAAAAAGACGCGTTTTAGCTTAGGAGGGTCGTTTCCAGTTTATGTTTTATAAAAAAAACCCAAATGACCAGCAGTCAGCACCAATCACATTTCTCACGGGTTCTCGGTGAGATATAGACCCCCATTAGAAACAGGTTCCACTGGGGGGACACTGTCATCTATACTGTTGCTCGGTTTAAACCTGAACAGAAGACATTGAAGTGGAGCTGTCCCGGGATAAAACGTTTCTCAAGCAAGAGAGGAGGCAAAGCAGCGCGTGCTGAGTGTAACTGGACTGAACTGGTGAGGAGATCGTTCCATGTCTGTGGTACCCAAAGGACGATGGAATGATGGAGTGAAGGATGATGGAGTGATGAGGTGAAAAGATGATGGGGTGATAGAGTGATGGGCTGAAAGGGGGTGACGACCACCTGTACAAAGCCCAGCCGCTGGAGGTTTGGAGGCTCTTCCCCACCTGCTGGTCTCTCCTGGGGGGCTGGAGATTACAGTGGGGTCACAGCGGTCAGTTCTAGTGCTTTATCGCGGCTCTGCACGCGGACTGAACGGGGAAGATAATTTACCCCCCCCCCCCCCCATTCTCGGCTAAACGCCCTCTGTGACTATTTTAGGAGAACTCCTGAGGAAAGAGAGGCCGACAAACTGATTAACAGAAAACTGTTAACTGACCACAGAGTGTCTTCAGAACACTGAAGCCTGTGGACAACAGATTAGGGGGGGAAAAACACACACTCGGGTAAAATATATATATATATTTTTCGAAGTGCCTGGACATTTTACTGTAAGGGTCACAGTGTCTGCTAAAAGAAGAGGTCCAAAATTCAAGCTGGACCCTGGAGAGGCGTGGAGGAGCAGAAAGCCCTCGCTGGTGGTCTGCAAGGAGGACAGGCGCGCGCGCTTTCCCGCATCTTCACTAAATGCACTTCACAGAGACGTGGGGTCAGAAGCCTCCCTCCACCTGGAAGGAGGAAGACTCGTAAGCGAGATTATATATTTAAATGCACATTAGCTTCGAATGCACTGTTGTTCATTATTTGAGCTGTAAATATTTGTATAGTTAAAGCTCTAAAAAAAGTGTGAGGAACGGAGAAATTCCCAGCCACGTTTCTTTTGTAAATGTACATTTAAAAAAAAAAAAAATGCACTCAAATACGCTATAATTTCTATTCTATAATTATTTTTTATTATTTGTGATGTACAGAGTTTCATGATAATCGTGTATTTCTTACATTGATAAAAAAAACAAATTAATTTAAAAAATATATTCAATACTTGCTGAGGTTGGAAATACCAATATCAATGTCTACCTCGTTATTGCATAGAGTATAAGTTTTGAGGTGCATTCAATTTAGAGTGTAAATTTCTTTTTTAATTCTATATACAATATATCAATGGATAATAATCCACACTATTGCTGTACTAATAAAATGGGGAAAAAACATTATCTGTGTGTCCGTAATGCCTTATAAAACCTGAGGGAAATGACCCTACTCTTGATGCTAATGCTAGTGATGTGTTTCTGGGCCAAAACAATGAATATTTTTTATAGTTTAATTTGAATAAATATGCATGTGTGATGTCCTAGAGCATTTAGCTTCTTATAGGCCTAAGCGGTCACACATTTTCCTCCACATTGTTAAAAAGGTTTTACAACTTCATAAGTTTATGAGTTAACAACTAATTGAAATCGTGCATTCTTTAATATGGCTGTGCTCCAATAATCAGCTCAGTTGGACAGACTCAGCAGACTACCTATATTAAGTACCGCTGAGTGTATGTGCACCTTGTGCATTGACCCCGCAGCATTTAAACACATATGGTCGTGTGAGAGAAATCCATGAGCTGTCCACGCTGAGACAGGGTGTATGATCAACAAGCAGTTTCCCAATGAATTAACCATCCACAGGTCAAGTTTGCTTAACACTGTAATGTTTCCCAATCTTCAGATGAAAAGGTTTAAAAGCAGGGATTGCTTCCATATAGGCGATTGGCCTTGGCCTGGAAGCAATTAGGAAACTGCTTTGAAATGGTATGTGCTGTCCAGACTTCAGTACAGTATCATGTCACTCTGCACATGTTTGCTCAGAGGAGGAAAAAAGATGCTAACATGGCTTTTAGTGTCCCAGCAAATGACAGTTGCAACAGTAATATCCCTCAGGGTAAAGGTGGTGATGGTATCAGGTGTGTCAGGTGGGATCTGCCCAAAGTGCCGTGATTCATCTCAAATTAGAAATCCATTTATTTCAGACACCAGCAACTAATTAGGACTCTCAAATGCTATGTAGCCCTGTAGCTCAGACTTGCATTCAGCCAAACCTTAACGGCAAGGTAACAACATGCACTGCCCATTTAATCCTATTTTTAGAATATTTCATCTAAATAAATGGAAATATTAAATAGAAAAAGTTTTTATTTTTAAATTACTTTCTGCTTTTTTATGCAACATATCTGAAGATTTACCAATTAGTCTTAAACCACTAATCCTTGTCAAGCAGAAAAAGCTCATTCTTGGATGTATCCTCCAAGAAAACTGCTGTATTTCCTAATTTTTCAAAGTAAAAAACATATATATATATATATATATCGTTGCGACAGACCCAGCATTTCTCTGTCTGTATCACTGATTTGATGAAGATATAGTGAATATCGTCTGGTTTCTCTGAAGAGTGGATTGAGCCAGGAATGCAGGAGAGCCACAGTGTGTTTAGGAAAATGGACTGGAGAGTTTACTATTCTCAGTACCTCGGTGCATTCCAGAGTTCTGTGCATTTATGAGTAGATGGCTCTTCCCTGCCATTGGAGAGCAATCTTCCTCTGGCTGGGAATGCATCTTGAGACATCTCTGTTTATTTAAATGTTGTGTCTTGAAAAGTTACAACCAGATGCCTGGCAGAGGGACGAATCATTTTCAGTGCAGTTTCAGAGAATGGTTTTCCTAAATGTCTTTGACACGTCCCATCTGTGTGCTGAGCAGTCAGTCTGGGTTCCTATTTGAGGATGATGCTTCAGTCCTATTTAATACTGTTAACGCTCACAGTCAGACTCACAGTATGTAAAATTCATCAAACATCCATGCACACAGTTTTGTTTTAAACTAGTGTGGAGTATCACTCGTGGTAATGAGGTTCTCATCAGAGTAGATACAGGTGGATGTAAAAATACAGCTTTTTTGAAACTTGAAAGTTAGTCATTTTGGTTTATTTTGATTTTTAGCTCCAAACCCTCATGGACGGAGTCATTTTGTCGAGAAATACAAGCAGGTGAGGAATTAAAGAAAAGGCCCAAATAAATGAGTGGAGAAACATAAGGAGTACAGATGCTTCCAGACAGGTGCAATTCACGATCCAGAAATTAACATCCTACCTTTATAAGGGCCAGTTGACCTTGGCTTCAGGACAACAAGAGATAAAGTGACTTTGAAAGAGTGTTTGTTATTGCGGTATGGATGTCAGGAACATTAGTCACAAAGACTATTTAACTGACAAGTGTTTCAATTGAATACGTGATTTAAGTGATCAATGAGGAATACATCGGTAAACAAGGCTGGAACTTGTGAGATATGTAAGAAGAAATAAAAGAAATTATGACCTTTAGCTGATTGAGTATATCAGTGTAGAACATAACTGTGTCAGCAAGAACAGTTCATCCACAACTACAAAGAAAGAATATGCACATCTGAGAGCTCAGTTGTGTAAAAACCACAGACTCAGGTCCACAGAGATGTGGAAAAATGTGATATGGTAATGAGTCATGCCTCACCATATTCTCCACAAATGGACGAGTGCATGGGTAACGAACACCAAGAGAACTGTACAGGCCTTAAGGCTTGACCCCTACAGTGAGGGGGTCTGGTGCCTCTAAGGGAATATCATTTGGAGGAATGGTGTTCCATCCCTCTAGTACAGTTCTAGAAGCTTGTAGAATCTATGCCAAAGTACACTAGAGCTGTTCTGGCAGCTCATGGTGGCCCCACACCTTCCTAAGACTCTTTCTGTGTCAGGAAAACCAGCCTCAGATGGATGAATTATTTTTTTAATTTTTTTTGTTTTACTGCAATGCCCTTTTACTGATATAAAAAAAACAAAGAATGACAATAGTTTCATTATTTAATTGAGTGATATAAAGTGCTAGTTAGGTTTTTTGATGAGAAAAAAATACTTCCTTTATTAAGGGTTTTGTTGAAGACAGTAGTAGCTTGTGTAACAGACAGTTCAAAAAAGAGAACTCAAGGCAAAGATGTATTTACTGCATGCTTGTGTGTTTGCATGTGTGTGTGTGTGTGTATGTGTAGAGACAGAAGGATGGCAACACACACAGATGGGAGAATGAGAGTATGAGGAGGGGCGGCAGATGCCTGGACTGACCTTCCGGTGCAACTGTGTATTGAGCCACTGGAAAGCCCACAAAGCAAGAGGCGGACCCAGACTTTACACACACTCATTCAAGCCTTAAAGCCAGAGGTCAAACTGTTTTCATATTGTCATGTTTTTCGTGAGGTGAAATAGCCATCAGACATCTTATTCATTCTCCTCTCTGAAGAACTTCAGGTTCTGTGGACTTTGCACGTGGCTGTATTGCACTTGGCAGCTGCTTGTTAGACAAAAACACAGGATGGAACTGTGCAGGGACAACAAAAGGCTGGGGATGTTCCTCTAATGAGGCATCTGCTGGCCTTCTCTTGTCTCCACGGAAGCAGTCAGGAAACTCCTGGCCCCTGCCCCTGCCCCAGCCTGGGCTAACTTAACCTAAAGCGAGACAAGACATGGGGAAAAATCTGATAGGCTTTAGTTTACCTGTTAATCATATTACTCCCCTCACTCTGGGGGCCTGTCTGAAAACAGAGTTCATGTCATCACCATGACACTTCAGATCTAATGGACCTATCTATGCCACACACAAATGAGTTTTTTTTTTCTGTAGCAACTTTTAGGAGGTTGGACAAGCTTTGTGCAATGTTTGGAAAAATCTCATTTAACTGAGGAAGCTATTGTAGCAGGCAACTGAGCTTTTGTCAAAATACAGAAATTTAAAGAATGTATTTACTCTTAAAAAATATTCATTTTGAATCCTTGTGAGAAATCACTGTTAAAACTGTTTTGGTGTATTTTTTTTCTGTAGTAATCGAGCTGGTTATGCCAACTTGTCATTGTTCTTGTCATTTCCAACTTGGCTAATTATCTGCTACACAGGAAAATACATTAGGGATTGTGACAATAAACAGCAGATGTCTGTGTAGACTGTAAATGCTACTCCCAACACATGCCCAAGTCAAGATACTTAATGTTTGTCTTTTTGAGGAATTGACAAATTTACTCACTGACACTAGTGCTCAGTTCCATACTTAAAGACAAAGGCCTGAAGTTAATTACTGTTGTTAGATGCATGTGTGTCTTGTCTGAGGGGTACGTTAGGGTGTGTGCTGAGAGCAGGGTAAATTTGCACAGTGGCTTGGACAATAGTGCTGTTTAGCGACAGGGCAGGGACATGACCTTTCTACCACTCTCCATCTGGTCCTACAACTGAACGTGTGCTTCCAGTGCATCTTCACCATCTAGTCCTGTGTAAGAGAAGGACTTTGAGAGGGTGAGATGGGCACCTTCAAGCCCACTCGATTTCAAAAATGAGCTAGTGCCAGAGGGAACAATGGCGCATTTGGAGTTGTGTGGTAAAATGATCCACTGAGAAAAACAAACACTGGGCTCGAGTGGAGAGCTAGTGAGAACAGACCCTCAGAGAGAACAAGAGTGAGGCGGGCTGGGGGCCTGATCACAGGTGTTGATTGGTGGCTTGCCTTGACAGACACCTACAGGGCTCCATAAAGGCGCAGCTTTCACTTAAAAATGGTGCCTGGGGTGTCTTAAAAGGTCACAACACCATCGGCTTGCACCATCCACAAAGCACTGCAGCTTAACTATCAGCCGAGTTAACCTAAATTATGCTTGATAAGGAGGTGTGGAGAACGCATGTCCCAGGCAAAAGCCCACCAAAAAAGAGCACACACTAGTTATGCACTTTCAGATCAGATGAGTCAGGCCGTCATCTGGTTAGGTACAGCCAGAGGGGTTGGTGGACAGGTCATGTTTGCGCTTGTTTCAGGAAGAGTTGCGTCAGGTTTTTAGATGTGAGACTGCGCAACGTATGTCTGAGTTTTGCAGCTTCTGCTATCCAGTCATGTGGCGGTGGGTAGCTGTGGTACACATACCGGGAGATGTACAAAAGAGGGGCATGTGGGCTTTGGCGCAGGCCCAGCCCTCCTCACCGTAATTACCCCATTACGCCTTAGTGGCGGATGGAGCTGTTACAGATGTTTTATGATGGGGGCTTGGGGGGGGGGGGGGGGCTTGAGCTTTTCATTTTGTCTCCCTGATGAAGGACAGATTTATGGTGTAACTCAATGATTCCATTCAAGAGTGCATTTCCACACACATACACATACTCCTCCCCCACATCGTGGAACACACGCACACGCACACACACATAAACAACAAACAGATGAGTTTTACCGGATGCGTTTTTGTAGGCTTCTGTCTTGGAGTCTGTCATCTTGCCTGCATTCATGTGAATGGTACTGAATAGCACACTACTCTTCATCTTTACCAGAGCTTTAATCACATTCTCTTAAACATTGTTACATGTTGTCAAATTCTAAAATATGCAACGAATACATTGCAATATATATTTCAATTTATTACTTTCCTGTGTAGGTGAACTGCTATTTCAGTATTTCTCAAACTGGGGGGCACAGGGTGGCTCTAAGGGAATTATATGAAGAAAAAAAAAAGAGGAATTGCTTAGCAATTTTTCATTTTGTTAGTTTATTAAATCTGCCTTGGCCTTATCTACACATCTGGTAATGTCTTTTTTATGAAAAACGTCAGTGATAAAAGCTGCCAAAATAGACAAAATCTAGCAAAATGGACAAGGTTTATTTTCTGGTGGGTGGTTGGTTGGTGAGAGATGACTTGATTGGGGGCACAGTGGCACTTACTGTCCACAAAGGGGGTCTTAGACTAAAAGTTTGAGAGCTGCCCCTTTAGATGGTTGTCTATAATGGCATTCTCTACATCTAGAATTGAATATTCAATATTGGAATATTGTTTTAGGGCCACTTGGGGTACAAAATCTACTGTCTGAGCTTGTCTCATCTGTTATTTCTAAACTTCCTTTAAAGTTAGCAGCTAAAGCAAAGATTTAAGAGTGATAGATTTTCAAATAAGACACTCTTTGTCTTCTCTGTGGTTTCTGCTGAATGGCTTTTTAATTGGATTTGTTATGTGGTTTCTCAGCACAGATAGAGGATGTTTTATACTCTTCAGAAACTTTAGGCAGGATGTTGCGGAAGAACTGAAATTTTGAACTGTGAGCTATTCATTAAGACTTGCTGTCTATTGGAGAACAAAGTTAGTTCTCAGAAAAAGTGAATTATTTGACTAATTTCTATTGAATGTGTGGTACTGAAAAGGACAGTCTTGCGGTCGATAACAGGTAACGGTTGTCTCTAAAAGCTAATGATTGAGAGTTGTCAGGTACAAGTCATTTAACCAGCAAGGTCAGAGGAGGAACAGCTGGCATTAATCATTTACCAGCATGACACAATGGGGCCTGGAGAGACTAGATAGCTTTGTGCAGCCAAGGCTTTGTGACCCAAAACACAGCGTAACAGATTAAAACAAGACTGATGGTTCAGATGCTTTTTCTCAAAGCGGTCAAATGCGTCCTAACTGACTTCTGCATTATTAATACCACTACAACACTTTTTGTATGTTAGCGCATTGCTGGATCTCCTTCTGAATTTTTTACTTTATACATCAACTTATTAGTAGTGTTCAGCAAGTTTCATTGTTTTTTTTTTCCTCTTTTGCCTTCCAGTGTATGTCTAATCGTGTCACATTCTTGTATCTGTTTCGGCAAATGTAACTTTATCTGATCTTCACTTTTGTCTTGTATTCCTGTCTCTCACATCACTTAAGCACCAGCCACAGAGCTTCTCTGGCTCAATATTTCTGTTTGCAGAAGTCTGACCTCTTTCTGAACTGCTGTTAAGTGAAAGGCACTTTCAGCTGCGGAATCAAATGGCAGTAACCATATGCCTTTCAACTGATACAGAGGTGTGCAAGGTGTGCATGTGTGTGTGTGCGTGTGTGTGTGTGTGTGTGTGTCCATGTGTGCTGCTAGGGAGGGTTCAAGATGTCCATGTTATGGTGAAAAGGAAAGTACTATCTCTTTGTGGTGGTTAAGTGTTTGGGGTTGTGTGTGTGTGTGTGTGTGTGCGTGTGTGTGTGTGTGTGCGCGCGCGCGCACGCGTTTGTGTGTTTAGTGGTACTGACTGAACTGTCTGTTCTGCTGCTCAGATAGTGCTTTTTACATGGATGAGTGCAGTGAGCAAACAGCATTCTTCTCTTTGTATGTAGGTTTGTGAGTGGGTCTGCATGCCTGTCAGGGTGTGCGAAACCATTCATAGGTGTAGGGATGTGTGTGTGTGTGTGTGTGTGTGTGTGTGTGTGTGTGTCTACTCCAAAGGTTTGAGTCCTGTAACATACCCCTCTTGACCCTAAGGTTCAGCGAAGCAAGGAGGAACATACATATTCTCACTGATCTCACAGAGCATCTCCTCCCAGTGGCCGCTTGTATAAAGCATCTTGAATTTTTTGCCTTAAGCTTTCCACATAGAATCTCTTTAGGAAAATGTTGAAGTAAATAAAGCAATAAAAATACATCATTTTGGATTCTTTTCAAACGTTTCAGCATTTCAGCTTGTGATAGTTGCAAAATATACACAATTTTACAGCTTCAGTGTATACTTTAAGCACTGAACTTAAGATAAATACTGGTGTTTTATACAAGAAGCCACAGATCACTGGCAAGAGGGATTCTAACTGCAAATGGGTCTGAGATAGAGCGAGAGAAGGAGAGAGCAAAAAAGAGGAAAATAGAGGGAGAGAGGGAGAGAGACTACACAGTAATTAATTTTGTCCAAAGACACCACATTCTACATTTTCCTTATTCCTTATTCCTTGTTTTATTTTTCTCCCCGATGCCCATTTATGATTTTTATAAATCCGTTTTTTGTACAAATTGTTTGACTACTTTCCTACCTCCCTTATCCCTAAGCATTAAGCCGTCAGTAAATAAGTTGTACTACTGCAAATTCTAGGCAAATTCTAGGTACTGCATTCAAAAATCGACAAATTGTTAAGTCTGAACTGTAATACTCTTTTCAGATGTGTGGATATTTTGGATGGCTGCAGTGACACATTAGCTTAACAGTATAGTCTTTGATTAATTTAAGCTAGAATGCTATAAGTTAATGCATTCATGGATGTGACATATCAACAACAATGTACTGAAATGGCCTATATAGAACTTGGCTAAAGTTAACATCATGCATCAAACTCTTGTATTTTAAAATGGCAAGGAATTTTTTGCCTCATATAGGATGATTTTACGCCATATGCAGACATATTTCCTCTAATTCATGACCGATCTTTGCACTGGTGAAAAACACTAACGGAGTTTGCCCTTTTGATGAAAGTGTATCACAGAATGAGTATTTTCAATTGTAAATTATATTCAATTATATTATTGCTCTATATATGCAATTATAAAGAGGCGTATAATTAAACAAAGAAAACTGCATCACCACAAATGAGATTGCTGCTGTATACTGCCACATCCTCTGAGAGAACATCCACATAAAAACTCTCTCTGTGTCTCTCTCACACACATACACATACACACACACACACATTTTAATGATCATAATCTACTACTTGACCAGGGAAGGGGTTGGAGGGTGGAGGCGTGAGGAAAAGGAAGGATGTTTAGTACAGAAGCACCATTAATTCATTCCTTCAGCTCCTCTTTGAAGAGTGCAGGCTGCTATGACAGGCTAAACGTTTCCAGAGCTGTCACATTTCCACCCAATACTAAAGGGCTC
This sequence comes from Brycinus macrolepidotus, assembly GCA_037974445.1. Lineage (NCBI taxonomy): Eukaryota > Metazoa > Chordata > Actinopteri > Characiformes > Alestidae > Brycinus > Brycinus macrolepidotus. Next base: position 17,766,922 of record JBBPCZ010000007.1, on the reverse strand, counting down.
TCGTGAGCACTCTTCCTTTCATGTTTGATTCTGTTTTCAAGATTCCATGATAAACAGACTAGGACAGGCTGGGACGAGAGAAGACGTGGTAACAGAAGGAGGCAAGGCAATCTGCACCATATCTGTCCTGCCAGAGGATTCAGATGCCTTTTGCAAATTAGCTTGAGCTTGAAATGTAAGTTCAAATTAAGATTTGGAAAACATATTCAATGTTCTAGGATTGCAAGCACACTGCACCAAATCAAATTCATTTATGTCTTAACACACCACTCCATCTTTAAATGCTGTTACACTTAGAAAAGTGTCAAAAAAGATTCTTTGGAGTGATGCCATATAAGAACTAGGACAGTAGGACTCAAGAAGTTAGGTGACAAGAGATAGAGTTTAGAAACATTTATTTCATTGATTCATGTCATTAAGAAAATTAAATCAATGACAAAAATGTTCAAAGTTATGAAATCTTCCAAATAATAAAGCACTTATTACAGTTCTACTACTGGGTACTATTGTTTAAGTGCAAGATCAAGTGTAAAATGCAGTTCAGGTCAAAAATGTGCATAAAAATATAGAAGCATGATCAAACAGTAAATGTGTTTTCACACAACTGAGTAGGCATAGACACTAGGACAAATGTGCCGGATGCATGTATCTATCTCTCTGCTTTGGTCTGTAGGGTATTTCGTGTCCTTACACAGAGTTAGAGGCCAGTAAAAGGCTCTTGGGGAAACTAAAGCAGTAAAATGAATGTAAACTGAAGCAAAGAAAGAAAGAAAGGGAAAAAAAACGAGTTCCTATAAAAATAAAATCATAAAAATACCAGAACAGTAGTGAAACATCTTTTCATTATTCTTAATAAAAGCTCTAAACAAGGCCATATTAATGGTTAAGGTTTCATAACATGGGGCTGTTTAAATGTCTACAAGTCCTTTTAAAGAGTACTCTGCAGAAAAGGGCTGTGGTAGTGTCACTAAACTGCCTACTCCTCAGACTCGGCCTGTGGCAGCCCTGGTCTGCTCCATTAATCTGTCCTCTACTGTGAAATATGAAATACGGAGGATGTGTAGAAATCTGAGCATGCTTTATGTGAGAACCTGCGGAAATCAAACAGGGGGGCAACCAGATGAGAAGCAGATAGAGATCAGAGCGAGCTGCTGGGGCTTGCTAATGTTGTTAGGGCCTTACGAGGAACTCCAGAGGTTCTGCAAGCTGATCTGATTGCTGCCAGGGACTGTGGCGCTTCTCCCCTCGATGGGTGGGATAGAGTTGGTCTGGCAGGTGGGATTTCTTGTGTAGAATGGAGAAAGGGCAGCTCAAGGCTGAGGTGAGGGAGGGAGGGTTGGATGTTGGTGGAAGCTGCACTGCTCTGAAGATCTTCTGGACTGAAGAGAGAGAGAGAGAGAGAGAGAGAGAGAGAGAGAGAGAGAGAGAGAGAGAGAGAGAGAGAGAGTTCCCACAGGCCGATGTAGCGACCCGCCCTGGGATTATGGCACAGGCTGTGGGGCTCCTGGTGGGTTTGGTATGAGGAGGGGGCATTCCAGAGTTCCAGCCAGGCTCATCGAGGATGGCTACTCCTCCTCTTCTTGCTCCAAGGCAATGTGCCGGGGCTAACCAGCAGGATGCCCGCTGACAGGCATATCTCATTAACGGGGTGGCAGTTGAGGGCGGGTGGGTGTGTGTGGGGGGGGTTAGGGGTTTAGTGAGGGTTTAGAGAGTGGTGAGAAAGCAAAAAAGGAAAATGAAACAGGAATTCCAAGAAAGCCCTGTACACTGTAGAAGTTATGTATGACAAAGATGCAGAACAGCAGATGTAAAAATAAATTAATAAATATCCATGCACCATTCCAAGTGTATATTATCCAGTTTGGTGCAAGGTTAAATAATCTGTATAAAAACTCAGGACAAAGCTTATAATAGCCTATGAAGCATAAATCAATCTGATTATGCCTCATTAACGTTCATGTGATTATTATTTTGTGCAGGAGTTAGCATTGTCTAAAGTTAATGAACTAGACATTTGCTTATGTAGGGAAATGATGCAAACCCAGCTAGCAAGAAGGTGCTGTACCCTTTTATTTGTAGTCCATCCTCAGTCATTGTTGTCTGTTCACTGGCTCCATCATCAGGCCACTGCTCTTTACAACGTGCTCAGTCAAACCACCACAACTTGCATGTGTTTTAGGGATGCACAACTGGACTTAGCCTAGGTCAGAATCAGTAGATTCTTGCCCCAAACATAAAATCAGCAATCCTCCCATTTTTGTATTTTAATTTTCTGTGTTGTACATAAATAACATGAGGCAAATAAGCTTACTCACACCATATTTGAATGCCGCTGCTACATCTATACCAAAATGTCACAGCATAATTTTATTTCATTGTGAGTAATCAGGTGGCTCTTACCTCAGACATAGCACTTTTTATTCATATTGTTTAAATGGACAATTGATTTTCCATTTATGAATTAAAAATACCAATTTAGCCCATTATACAGATTATAATGTCATAAAAGTTGTGACTTTAACAAATAGAGCATACTTGAAATTTGATAACGGGTTTCATCTGTTCTTTCAGCCCTCGCAATGTGAAAAAAGGTAATACAAACAGCCATAAAATATTTATTTTCGGCCTATTTGGCTGAAAAGAAATCAGAATTGAAACTGGTCCTAAAAATGTATGATTGGTGTATCCCTGATGTGTTTAAATTCAACAGAAGACTGATTTGTGGGAACGGATGACTGGTGATTGTATTTGTGCAGGTAACTTACTGTACTATCAGTTATCCAGTATTCTGAGAGTTACTACATGACATTAGTCAGTAAAACCTACACTGTAAAATTATTGCATTGTTTCTTTCCAAGTATTTATTTGGGCTGTATAAAACAAGTGAAGTTGCTTGTTTTTAGTCAAATGTTTTTAGGCTGAACTGACAAACCATGCCTGTGACATGAATTTCAGCCTTCATAGGGCTAACCTAAACAGTATCATATACTATAAAGTTTTTCCAAACTAAGTGACCCAGGATCTCCCAGTTTATGTACTGAACTTTCTCAAAACAAAATAATGTAAATACGTTTATTAAATTCATGGTACCTTGCAAAATCCTATAGGTTTACTCCAACTCCTTTTTTAATTATGTATTTTGGAAGTTTGGCCCTCAGAGCCACTTTTTTGATTTGATTTAAATGTGCATTATAAGCCTCATCAGTTGCTTATTTTTCACTGGACTGGTTGAAATTTGTGTAGGAACACTTACAATATGTGTTCCTGTGAATACTTGTTGCTGAATGTTTTACTTATCAAAACTAATAACAATAATTATTTTACCCAATCATGGAATCGTTAGTTTAAAAAAAAACAATATAGCCTCTAGATTTCACTTTCTTGCAATCACATTTTGATTCATATTTATAAATTGGAAAAAGCCTAGAAGAAGAAAGTCACAGGAAAGCCTACGTTACGGTGTAGCTGAGCTTGAAACATGATCTCACTATCACATTATTCTTTGTTTGAGTAAAAATATTTACTGTCATTAATTTCATTACTGTCAAATATTTAGCAAAAAATATTTACGTTTACAAATTTCAACCCAATACATTGAAAAATAATGAATTGGTGAGGGTCAGAAATTACAAAATTCGGCTCTGAGGGTCAGACTTCAGCAATCAATAACTAAAGACATATTTGGAGTAGAGCTATATGAATTTTTAGAAGTTTCTAATTTCATTAATTTACCAAAGGTTTTTACATTATTTGATTACTGTTTTTTTTAGTCCTGTATGTATACAAAAACGGCCGAATGTCTTGGTCATGTTGAAAAATAACAATCATAACATGGACAAACAAAGGCTTTCTAAAGCACAGAGCTGTGTCAATAAACGTGTGGATTTAGAGACATGTCGATTTTATGGGTTTGCAGACACAGGACCTACACTATCCCCTTACTGCTCCCTGGACACATAAAAAGGCTCAAGTGTTTATGTCTTGCAGCCGGTGACATGGTTCTACTCCTGATAACGACAGCAAAGACGTGTTTGCAGACTGAATTATGTGTGTATAATGTGGAAATATTTTGCTGTGTCTTTTTAATGGGTGTGAAAATAATGCTACACAGGTTGAATAAACTAATACATAAAGTCAATGGCAAAGTCTTCTTACAGAAATATTGTGTGCAGTACACACTATATAAAAGCAGAATGTAGAATGTAGACATAATGGTAGAATGTGACATAATGATGTCATGTTGCTGTAGATGAAGTTTCCCACCCCAGCGCAGCAGGAGTGTTTAACAAGGACCTCTATGAGCTCAAACACTGCCCCTGAGATGTGTGCGAACAGGATGAGTGCTTCTCTGCCAAGTACAACAGAGTAAATAAACAGTAGCACATTAAAAAGCCTGGCCCATTCACCTCTGAACCGCACTGGACTGGGCAAACATACATTTATCCTGGGCTTGTATTGACACTGAGCTCAGACCGCAATGGTGTACTTTTCTTGCAGTGTTTGCAAACCACTGTATACGTTTAGTTTTAAAAAGAACGAAAGCCAGGACTTGAGTGCCATACACATCATTTATCTTCACACACACACGCGCACACACACACACACACACACACACATACATTCTCTTGTAGACTCATGCTATCTTCATGGAGGTTTTCTATTGACCTGTATGTGTTACAGGACTTAAATACTGCTATGCCTTACACCAGGGGTGCTCAGTTCCTGAGCTGGTGCCAAGCACAGTTTGGTGATTTTTCTGCTCAGACACACCTGGCTAAATTCACCTCTTGATTTCCAGGTGTAAGTGTGTTTGAGGAGGGGAACTACCAAACAATTTTTAAACCATGTTTGAAAAAAAGGCATTTTGTCACTGTCACATGGAAACTTTGTAACATCTACAAACCTATGCAAGTTCTTTTCTTACCTTATGTTATATGAAAACGACAGCTGCATTTTGCATTTTAAAAATAGTCCAAAATGCTTTTATTTACATTAGTTTTGGTAAGTTACCATTTTGGAGATATGAGGTGTTGTGCATACAGTGATGTATTCTCTAATTTTGTGTTTCCTTTCAGTCCACTCTTCAGACCAGCACTGCTATCACCACTGCAACATTTCCATGCAGCTGTCAGTTGTGCAAAAGGAACAGTCTGAGCCCAAAACAGCACACGTCTATGCTATAAGTGCTCTTATCTAGTTATCAATGCTGTGACAAAGTGACAAGAAAACCGCAACCTTCAACCACACCTAATAGACATAGTCTAGTGCTGCAAAAGGTAGGACTCTGGTTAATTAGCCTTTACCTGATGCTTTACCTGCTGTGGTAAGATGGTCATCTTCTTCACTTTAGCGATTTCATTTTTGCTAGCTAGTCCCCTGAACTTGTCAACAGGCCCACCCCAGAACTGAAATTCTAACTATTGACTTTTAAACTTTTATAATAATAATTTAATAAAATAATAAAAATACCTGCATCAGCCATGACTACATTATTAAAAGTAGCTACCTTATATTGACCATGCATATTTGTGAAAGTGTGTGTGTGTGTATGTGTGTGTGTGTGTGTGTGTGTGCGTGTGTGTGTGTGTGCGCATATGACCTGCATTATCCCCCCCACCAACAAAAAAACCCTGGTTACAGTCCTTCAAGTTCTTGACTCATGATTTGAGCCCTGAGGCGGACAGCAGGGGTTCCATACTTAGTTTCCTGTAAAAAATACCTCCGCGCTCCACATCCTAATTAATCTGAAGGGCATGCCCAAGGTCCCTATAAAATCATACAAGACTATACCAATTTCCTGGTAGCTTGCGCACTACATGTGCTTCTTGTTCCTCAGCATAAGACTTTCCTTCCCCGCAACTCCACAAAGATTTACGTCTCCTCCCTTTCCTTTCTTTCTTGTTTTTCATAGCTGTTTTCCCTCAGCAAGATTTAGGTATTGTAAAGATCCATTTTACCTTTGCTCAAAACAAAACACGCGGATTACATGAAGAGGGCCCACTGGAATTAGCTCAGAAAACAAGAAAAACATCTGGCTCCCGCTACTTTACAACACAATAAGATTAAATCATAGGTCAGGATAACACACATAGTGAACGTGGATATTCTGCGAGGCTCCTTATGCGTGCATATGCATTTGTGTGTACGTGTGCATGCATATTGAGTTACAAGAGGTACTAAACAGTCAGAGTCTGAAACGTAAGGAAACGTAGACTGATTGCTGTGAGCGCTCAGTCATCAGACAAAATGACAAATTCAGTGAAAAAAAAAAACTTCAACTAAAGGTGCCCGAAAAAGGTCTTTGGAGAGATGCCGCAGAAGAACTGCTTTTGGTGGATATCTCTGTTTAGTAAGTGAGAAGTACGAGTGTGAAGAACTTTTAGGAACTTAAAAGTTCCATTTAAAGATGCTATACCTTAAGGGTTTTCCTAAAACTGTAGGTTCGAGCCAAGAACATTTAGAAATGTTTATTTTTAAAAGGGTACCCCTTCCTTTCTGTCTTACTCCATGCAGCCATGCTGTAACTATTTGGCTCAGAAAAAAATGTCCAGAATGTCTGTCAACTTTTGAAATAGTTTTGTATTTTTAGTGTTTTTTAGTCAGAATAAAGGCACCAGCTTTATTCTGACAATGATAGAGCTTATAGTCTGACACAGCAAAAGTGTTGAGATGGAATGATCCAAATGCTTTCTTCTAGCGACCTTATAGCCTATGATGTAGTCCAGAATCTGCTCGCAATGATGTGTGTATGTGTGTGTTTGTTATGCATGCATCTAGAAACCTAGCAAGAGTCAGTTCTCTGCCTTTACCCCCAGTGACCCCCAAAATACACTACTAGCATGTCCATCTTAGCCAGCAGAATTACCTGAGTTTACACCGCTGCCCTTCACAAAGCAAGCTATTTTTTTTATCTGACAGAGCCTTCAATGCTATTCCACAAGAATCCAGTTCAGACTCTACACCTTTAATGTGAGATGAGTTTCACATAACAAGAATGTTTTCCTTGGCCTCAGACCAAGAAGCAGGAAAAGAGGGGACTCCGATTGGGCCATAGCAACAGACTGGCCTTAAGGAAACAACTGTTGCTGGGCAAAGGCAAGATTTTTTACTATCTGATTGATGAGGGAGCTGAAAGAGTATTGATAAGCAACTGTTTTGGTTGCAACAGCAAAAAAAATCACCCGAGAACAATGTGCGAAGTCAGAGAGAGGAAACCAGGATGTGCAGCCATAAACTCATTCACTGGAACAAGAGTGGTGTTCTCACACACCAGAAGTTCATGCTCAACTGGTTGCCTGCTCTGTAGTGTATAGCAATGAGGCATTTGAAGAACTTAAAGTCTAGAATAGTGTAAGAACATAACAGTACCTATCATCTGATCACTGAGCAGTTCATTCTGTGGATAAACTGTATATTTAGGCAACTATTAATAAGGCATCTAACAGGTAAAATGCTGACAGCTGTAAAGAAGAATGTAAAAAATCTTAGTCACACATCTTTATTTATATGATGATGATGTTTAGGTTGATATTCTTCTTCTTCTTATTATTATTATTAGTAGTAGTAGTAGTAGTAGTAGTAGTATTACATGGGACGGCTGGTGGCCTGGTGATTGGGGAGTTGCCCCTGTGATTAAAAGGTTGTGGGTTCAAATCCTCAGTGGCACCACTGAGCAACCCTTAAGCAGGGTACCATCCCCACACACTGCTCCCCAGGCGCTGCATCGCTGCCCACTGCTTCACTTGGTGAATGGGTTCAATGCAAAGAACGATTTTGTGCTGTTCCCACTTTGTGCCGTGCTGTGGTGTTCACGTTTGGCAAGTGGACACGTTACACTTAGTAGTAGTAGTAATAGTAGTATTTATTAATAGTCTGACAACTATACTTCATGTTATTATTGAAAGCAGTCCTGTAGATGTAAGCTGGTTCTCTCTTCCCATGGACTATGAAGCTTATCTGCATGGCATCACTGATACCTTACAAGCATGTATCTCAGACTACCATTGTTAGCCTGCTAGCTTGCTAATACCTTTGTTCAGAAGCCACTGGCAATTTCTGTTTGCCATCACCAATGTCAGTGCATGCCCTGTGATGGACTGACAGCCTGCCTAGAGTGGTTCTCCACCTTTCACCCTGTGACTGCTGGGACAGACTCCAGCATCGCCTGTGAACCTGGCGAGGATACGCGGCTCAGAAAATGGATGGAATATCGGTGAAGAAGCAGGTATGTTTACTAATTTAATACATTTATGCTGTTACAGGACTGCTAAAACATAAAAAAAATAATCTGATCTTTTATTTTGTTTGATTTATTTAGACTTTATTTTATATTGTTCTTGTCTCTGTGTCTCTGTATGTCTGTGCAGTCGAAACATAAGCCACTGACTTTTCACTAAGCCTCTAACCTGAATAATGGTTGTCTGGTCAAAGCTTAGCAATTGTAAGCAGGCCCAGGCACCTCTGAGAACTATTCCAAACTTTGCAAATATGACACAAGGTTGTACATGACATGTTATCACAAGAGTGTGGAGTGGACAGTGTTTTTTTTTTTTTTTTACCGATTTCCTAAACATGACATAGAATAAGAGGATCAGAATAATAAAAAACTTAAACTCACCAATTAAACTCACCAAAAACCCCACTCATAAACTACATCTGCTCTAAACTAACTTACATGCAAGTTTGGTTAGCTAAAACTTTGTTAGTTTGGTTGTAAGTGTTAACAACCGTTATTCAGGTTAGAGGCTTAGTAAAATGTCAGTTGCTTATGTTTCGAATGCACAGAGACATAGAGACAAGAACAACGTAAACTAAAGTCTCATTTTGTATCCTATGTAGCTAAAGCAAATAATGCAATTCAATTAAAAAAAATAAATATTCCAACAGCCAACTTCACTGTTTGCTACTTACCTTAGTTAACACTAGAGATATTTAACAAGAACCAATCAGGCGTACACATTAAATCTTATCACTGCAATAAAATCAATGCATTTAGCTTTCCTGCAGTACGAGACAAGTGCCGCTCTTTAATTTCCATGCCATCTAATTACATCCGTATTTAGTGAGGCTTCTCATTTTTGACCATGATTTAAGCCTTAGAGACTGTCTTTATCCTTTTAGCTATCATTAGTTATGCATGTAACCTTCAAATACATACTGGAGACCTTTTATCTACTCCTCTCTGAGGTTTAGATCATTGCTGTAAAAAATATTAAGAATTGCATGCAGAAATCTGTTTACGCTTGTCCTTCAAAACATTCAACATCCAACATTCATCAGAGAACTTTTCTGCGATGTGAGCGCGAAGAGTTCTTTAAATTTTAAAGAACATAAAGAAGAAAGGAGTGGTTTCTAACAAATATGCTCAATTTTAACCCGAAAAAGCTGATAATCAGTCTATAACCTCTTGAATGCTGTATGTACTGTATGTGTTTTTTTATATATATAATTGAAACAGTTCACTACTGTAAACATCCAGTAGTACTGCTGTTTTGTTCATGCAGAACAAAGTGGAGTTGTAGGAACTGAAGACTTTGAACCTCTGTCACAGGTGAGATGATTTTATTCTCTCACTCTCTCTTCTCTCTCTCTCTCTCTCACACACACACACACACACACACACACACACTCACGTCTGGCCTGTGAAATGTTTAAAGTAGCTGAAGTCTTTGTCAAAGGTTAGATACTCCAGTGTCCTCTAATCAGGCTGTATTCTCAGTTTCCTCCAAGCCATGCTCCATAAGTTTCAGCCCTGTATTGTAACATAGCAGGTCTTTGATCTGACTTCCTCATTAGCATTGCAAATACCTGTGGGTGATTGTGGGTGCTCTCACAGAAGGGGGTGGCCGGGAACAGAAGAAATACTTGTGTAACAGCCCAATACATATCAGCGTTATGTTTATTGGTTTTGAAGCATATTTGCCATTTGTTGGGAAACACTAAACCAGGGAAGGTTCCTGGCAAAGTGCTGGGGTGGTGCTCTTTTCTGGGTCAGTGAGAACACTGAGGAAATCCACTCTGACATTAACAGGCTGCTATAGGAAGTGTTGTTGGATTAAATTAACGTGGTCCTGGCGGGTGGGGGTTGAAAATGGGGTGGGGGGGTTGTGGGGGTGATGCTATGCTAGAGTAGATGGGGAATTTTTGGCTTGGTTTGCTCATGACGCATTTTTCATGCGAAGTGAAGCCCCTGACTGTAATCGGGGAGGAGGGGCAGGGGGAGATGTTTCATAGACGAGGATGTATTCTTATTACTCTTTTTTACGGCGTAATTATGCCCTGAGCACAGGGCGCGTCATCAAATGGCAACAACAGAGTGTAAGGATGACTCACAGATGGCGTGGTGCCATGTTCCTGTGTTCTTGTGTGTGTATGTGGGTGTCTGTGTGTGGGCGTGCACTTGTAGTTTCATACATCTGCAATATGAACCGAAAAAAGTAATGGACTTGATTTCACTGTGTACTTCATTTCCACATGAATAAAATATAACATATCAATGTTATCAAAATGACTCACTTGGCAATGATTGTGTTTATGTGATGTATTATGTTTGAATCAAGTCAGTGTGATGCATCACTTCAGTGTACTCCAAAGAATTAAGTATTTTGGTTCAGTTCAGTTCAAATTTTCCACATATCACAGATAGTTAATCAGCCAATAATGTAGTTTCATTGAAAGTACACTTGCATTAAATTGCAGTATAATGCATATTTGGATACAAAAATACTGCATTTGTATATAGTACTTCACCAAAAATGCATTATACTGCAACATACTTCAGCATAATTGCAGTTAATTTCATAATAACTGCAGTCACTATTTGTGAAGGACAAGGCTAACACTGCTAACAAACACTGGAAGTCAATATAGTCTCCTAAAAATGTCTGTAAATAAATTCACCAATTTCTTAATCCACACCCAGCTCCATTAAGGTGGCACAGACTTGCCAGTGTAGGAAACTGTTTAACTCATGAGTTCTAAAAAATGAACAAAACTTCACTGTGTAGCCAAAAGTTGCAGGCAGCCTTTTAAGACAACAGGGTCTGTTTTCACAAACTACCTCAGGAATAGGAGCACACATCTAGTTTTGTGGCAGTGACCATTAAAAAATGATTTAAGCTTGTTTTCCAGGCCAGGTGTTGTCTAAAATCTATTGTGGTGAGTTTTTCTTCATTTTTGTAACTCACAGTTAGTCGAATTGTGTGCTAAACCACATCCACAAGTCTGCACTGCCTCAACGAAGAGCTGGATGCAGTTTGAGGCATGTTTTGAAGATTTATAAAGATTTAGGTGACAGTTAACTTTTGTTTGTAATATGGGCAGCTCTAAATTATGGAAGCAAATTTTAGACTCCAACTATGTCCAGCTGATAGTCTACATCAAGGGTAAATTGTGTAAATTAGTTTTTTTTGCTGATTTTTTTCCTTTAAGAGAGAACCTCTTTCTTCTTGTCTAGTCAGATCAAGAAAAGTTTTTTCTTTGTCCTTGAGCAAGGGTCACAAAACCGTTCAGGAAGGAGCTCACGAAAGCAAAGCTATCAGCCCCTCCGCTGCCCGCTCCAAACTGGCCAGCCTACCGCTTACTCTCTGAGATGAAGATTACAGTTGGATAAGGCTGCAGGGGAGAGGGGAGCGAAGCTGCAGGCTCGAGTAGCCGCCTCCTCATAGCTGTCTCTCATCACGCCATTGACCCCCCAGGAAGCGTTAGATGCCAGGGCCGGTTTCATAATTCTCTTATCCAGGCTAAATCTGGGAGATAAGCCCGGAGGAATTGAAAGTGTAAACGGAGCACCGTGGCGCTGGACTCCTGCTGCAGACTCATTCTTTTACCTGCCTGCCAGATTCGTTTACAGCCTGCATCCTCCCCTGCACAAGCAAGTGTGTATTAGTGCTACAGACAGAGGCCTGTGTGTGTTTGCATGTGTGTGCGGTGGGCTTGCAGGGGGCCTTGGCCCTGTCAGCCCACCTCACTTCCCTCATCATGAGCCACATGCTCACACACACACACACACACACACTTGCATACATACACACACACACACACACACACACACACACACACACATACAACTCGGATTGGCGGAAATTTGACTGATCTGCAAGAAAATAGGGAGGGAGAGGAAGAGGGAGAGAGAGAGTGAATGAGTGAGAGAGGTTTTGGTCACATCCTGTGACTGGTGCTGATTTCCCTCTCTTGAATGCAGCCCTGGAGTATATCTGAGTTCAGTGTCATGTTTGTATATGTTTTCAAAGATCATTGAGAAAGTGAGTGGTTGGGGAAGACGGGGGGCCGTGGAGGTGGGCTCTAACCTGAGCAGAGCGGCCTCGCAGACATAAATCTGTGTCATGGACGGCGGATGTGGCTACTGGGGAATGCGCTAATTGATCCACAGATCACATGAATCGTACAAACAAAGGTTTAAACATGAAGGCGGCCCTCTTTTTCCACCCCCCCCCCCCCCTTTCAACTCCAAACCCCACTCTCGTGCAGGAACTGTCTGCACCTCTCTTCAACTTGTTGCTCACTCATCCTGTCTTTTAGCATGAACGTAGTCTCTCAGTGCATGACGTGCAGAGTAATTGGTGGTTTCTGGCTCAGTAATTAATACTGACAAGTGTAATTTAGGATGTTTTGTGTTTACAGCTTGTAATTAGCTTTTATATTACCTGCGGCAAATATGATTCATGCATGTAAAACCCGGTGATGTTTTATTTCCAAGCTGTTTTATAAGACCGATCCTTAAACTCATCAACATGCCCGTCACAAACTAAGGGTATAATCTCACACAAACCTCAGGCAAACTAAGTAACATTCACTAATGTGATGCAAGTCATGTGATTATTCTGTGGTCTGTAAGAATTTAGGAAATGGATGTAACTTTAGGTGCTGTGATGACTGTTGTACAAAGATAAAGCTCTGTAGAAACTTGTCTTCAACACGGAACATTCCAGTGTCAGCAATGTCATTAAGAAATAAAGCTATAAGCCACTTAGGGACATGTGTTACGATGACTTTGTCAGGGGTGGGATTACTCCTGCTTACCTGTGGTAAAATCACTATGTTCAATAAATAATTTAAGTTACAGTAAAAAAATCACTTCTTCCACCAAGTACAGTATTTTGTTTCGAGTACAGTATTTTTATAACGCAATTATGGACTACAAAAAGAGGACACAAATTTTCAGTCACTCAGCATTGCATATTTGAGTCTTTTGATGAGATATATTTCATATCATGATGAAAATAACCTTATACAATAGTGTTTAATTCAGAAACTCTTACCTAAGAAGTAGTTTTTGCTCACCAAATTACCACTGCAGGGCTGACGTTAATTTCTCTATGGAGTTTCGAGTGCTGTGTTAGCATCAAGCTAAATGTGCTAAACCTTTGTTTTCCTTAGGGCAGATTTAACCAAAAAGAGACATTTGGTATACTTTTCATATTACAGATTTACAATAAAATGTTTAGGAAAGCCTAATACTGACTAATAATTAAGTAAATAAGTTGTCTGCTTAACAAAACCAGGTTGTTAGTTCATCTATCAATACAATCAGTGGTCCATGCACACCTTTGAACACCGCTCAGCAAATCAGACCTTAGGCCTGCAGCTATCCTTTTCATAATGTTAATGACGTAATATCACTTTGTACATAATGTATTATGTAAAAAAAACTTCCACTTATTGTTCCTTTAAATAGTGATTTAGTGTTATGTTGTCGCTTTGCGTACATTTCCTATGTTCACTATCAGTATTTTATATTATAAAAGATTTTATAAAATAAAAGTGTTTATTATCCCATTTTTGACTGTACTCAACAAGGACATGATTGTGAGCTCCCAAACTTTGCTCCCTCAGTCTTCATTCTCCTTTTCACTTCCACGCCACGTTTTAGCAGGCCCAGATTATAGACCTCCACAGCATTTCTTGGATATCACAGTAATTCAGTAATGCCCTGGCATGGGAAGACTCCCCCCTTTAATTATCTGTAGCCAATTTTGCAAGGCTCTTTTTTTTCTTTTCTCTCAGAGCTGTAGCTGTCTCATTCCTTTCATCTCTGTTCCCACCTGACTGTGGTCGGTGTGAATTTGAGGGTACAGTGTGCTAAAAAACAAAATGACACGCTGGTGGAGTGGGCCTTTTACACGCCATTCTCTTTATGTAATGAGACTTCAAGCCTTGCAGGCATAACCAGACCCACACACACACACACACACTCTCTATTCATCTGGTGTGATTCATATAGAACATGTTAAAGCAGTGGCTTCTGGTAAGGTGTTGCCGAAAAACAAAATGAGTTTCTTAATCCCCAACAAACTGGATGTATAGAGCTACTGATTCTATCACTCAAATTTATGCCATAAACATCCAAGACTTTTATAGCGTGTTTATTCTTATGTAGTGTTAAAGCTGTTTTTCATGATTAATGACTGCTTTATATTGGGTCAATCAGAGATCAAATGGAGTAGATTACAGTACATGGAAATAGCTGGCATGGTAATCATGGCACTTAGTTTTGGACGTCTGCAGCTGGCTTCACATGGTGAAACTTTTACACGACTTTAGTTGCTTAAAACTTACTCACTTGAAACTTTTTTGAAACTCAGTTGCAACTCTCTCAACTTTCTGAAACACGTTTCTTGAAAAAGTCATTCAAAATGCAGATACTGTACCACATGAACATTATTTCCTTTTTTATACTTTCAAATGACTGGTTTTAATCAACAAAATGGACCAGAAAATAAGGCAAAGAATAGTCTTTTCGAGTAATGTTGCTTATTTACAGCCCATAGCAAAATCATTTTATTGCTTAAATGTTGATTGTTGATTGCTAGGGAGAATTATGGCAATCCCCCCAAAAGCCTCAGACTAAAAAGGCACAGAAGAGACTTCTGTCTCAGATACAAATGATAATAGTCGTTCTTAGAATAAAACTGAGAAGGCTCTGTGTTGAATAAGAAATGGTTAAATTCATATTGAAATATATTTATTTCAGTTGCAGAAAGTATTTGTGATATTACTTTGACAAATCAGAGCCTGTTGTGTTACTTTATAGAGATCTCTACTAAACCCCAAGAGGAGACACAAATTAGATTACTGTTTTTTTGCTCTGGAGAAAAATGTGAGAAGCAGGAGACTTTAGTAAAAATGTCTCTTGTCTTTCCATCTGATCTCATTGGTGTAGGAGAAACTATAAAGACATTTATGTATCTTTCGATTTTGCTTTCCAGTGGGTGGTAATCAATTGGCTTAACTAGCTGTTTGGCTAGCCTGTGAAAGTTAACATGAACTGTTGTTTGTGCCAATGGCAACATGGCTCTGCATGGCTAGTCTGCTGTATCCTTTCAGTTTTTGCCTCTTTTGACTTAAAAATGTTTTAAATATGTAAATACAGCCTTGTATTTCCTTGTATATGTAAATAAGACCTTCTCTGGTTCTGTTTTCAGTTGCTTCAAATCCAAGCTTCCTCTCTTCAGCTTCTTTTTTTTTGTGAGAACTTGCATGGATGTTTCATCATTTGACCTGCTGACAGTATTTGTCAAGTTGAAGCTGAAGCTAAATGGATGCTGTGGGTGAGGGACTGAAAGAAGGAAGCTGTTTACCGAGCACCTGCCTAATTAACCTGGAGATCAACCCTGTTAAGCATTACTAATTCAACTAACTTAAAGGGTTAAATCTGATCCAGTACGTTGTAGTGTCTATGTATATGTGTGTGCATGTGTGTGTGGTGGGAGGGGTGATCCTTGATGTCCCTAGAATCTTAATTCAAGCCTAGTCCCAAAAGCATAACCCATGACATGCAGCCCACTGAAAAAAATGGAAAGACAGAAAGAGGGAGGGAGAGAGAGAGAAAGAGAGAGAGAGAGAGAGAGAGAGAGAGAGAGAGAGAGAGGATTAACAATAACAGCATGGGTTCAGGCCTGGTTTGAGCTCATATGTGATGAGGCAATGCAGGAGGAGAAAAGATTTAGAGGAGTCCCCCTTTCTTATTCCAAATATGAAATACTGTCTGATGAAAACTGGCTTTCACTCACATACTTCTGTGTGTTCCCCTGATTCAATTCAATTCTCTTCAGTTATATCATTTTGATATAAAACAGTACAAAACACAAAATCACAAATGACAGGAAACTAGTACAGAAATTGTTACAGGACCGTTATGAACAGAATTTGTTGCGCTAGAGTTTTTCTTCTAGAAAAAGGTGATGAATGTGAGTAAGGCCTGTTTCACATGTCTAGCTTTAGGTTAGCTCAGGGGTGTCCAATCTTATCAACAAAGAGCTCATATGGTTGCAAGTTTTCATAGCAAACAAGCAGGAGGATTCATATTTCTATTTGTTTAATCAGTTGGTCTCAGTATTCAGACTGATCGTGTGTGGTTCACTTTGTTGCAGGGAAAACCTGCCTCCAGTCCTTTGCAGATAAGATTGGAGAAACCTGGGTTGGAGGGTTCATAAGCATGCATGAGCAGCATGACAGACATTTCCCAGAAGCAACACCAAGACTTTTTTTATTTTAAAATAAACAATGAAAACCAATAAACACCTCAAATGTGAATTCTGTCTTTGTTGGCCATTTTCAAAGTTAAACATGCTCATGCAAATTTCCATTTGGTGTATAGTCTTGAAACGATTCGGTTATGAATTATCTTTTTATTAAGCAAAATAAACTCATTTAACTTTTTATGCCTTGGGGAAAAGATCTATAGAAGCAGGATAGAAGCAAAAAGGGGCAAAATCTGTGATTTGAGGGGCAAAATCTGTGATCGTGTGAACAATTTACTTTTACTGTTATTAAAAGATAGAAAACATTTCATGCACATGTCAGACTGATTAAGAGTAAACCCCAGAGCCCCCATTCAAATCACCCCTACACGCTTGACACAAGGCTTTACATTCCCAAGAAGTGGCTGAATAAAAACAAACCACAACAATATTTACAATTCAACAATTTTATTGAATTTTATTGAACTTTATTGAATATGGCTGAGTCAGACAAAGTGAAAGCAAGAAAGAGAGTTTCATTCAATGTTTGTGATAAATGTCTATGTAGTAAGCTGCAGATTGACTATAAGAACACAGCGGCTTCATGGACACGCATTCATGGTTTAACTTGCTGACATCTGTTGAACTTCATGTATGAAGGATGTGCATCAAAGTCGATAGACTGCATTACACTACTGCATGTGTGAGCTCCACCTCAGCAGACAGACAGATACTCTTGGGCCACCCGAGCCCGACCAGCTCCATAACACCCGCACACACATAACTACATGTGACTGAATCCAGATTCAGTCCTCTCCCGAGAGGTGGGGGCTTTTGGTGGGGCTGGTGGGGGACTAAAACACTAAGTCAATCCTTGGGAACCCCTACCCTCAACCTTACACTCCAATCAAGTCAGGGTGGCCTGGATTACATCTCAGTGGCCGTTGCTAATGTTACAGCACAATGGGGACCCAATTCTAAATCCATGTTATGATTCTGTGACCACTGTTGTAAATGCCATCATGTGTCCACGCTAATCAGGCTACACTGTCCAACACCAGTGACTGTCCAAGTCCTGACCGTCTCAAGACACCCATTTAGCACAGTACTGGATCCAAGCATGTGAGCATTCACTTCTTGGGTTTGTCTGACTGCAGTGGTCTTTCCCATCCATAATGAACTACCTCTGAGGCACTGGGTGCATAATGCAACCAGCGACTCACTGAGGTCATCTGGGTTCTGTCCTGTTTGACCCAGGGTGGGTGAAGATCTGCTCTTAATCACTTGTCCATTTTTGTAAGCTCCTATTCTCGTTATGGCGCTCAGTGTCAGTGCTGAGGAATGATAAATCAACAGTGTAATGTAGGGGCATGTTAGCACAGATATGAGCCTTCTCCATTACGTCCCACAGGAGTGGGATCAACACAGTCCTGGGGGACAGTAGAGGAAATCTCCTGATGAAAGAGCAGCTGAAAGACTGGTGTGCTTCATGGAATTTTATTTGGGAATAAACATTCAGATTTGTATTGTACATGTGCATTAATGTGTAAAACTCAGTGTTATTGGTTTTTCAGGAGATATTTATGAGGAAAGTACACTGCCTCCATAATTATTGGCACCCCTGGTTAAGATGTGTTAAAAGCCTTAAAATAAATTACATTTTTATTGCAGAGGCATACTCTCACACTGAAAATTGTAGAAAAATGTAACCTTCAACTCAAGTGAATTTTAGGGGGAAAAAAATCCCTGACTAAGAAATAATTATTTTTCATACAATCACCTGTTCCACAATTATTGGCGCCCCTAACAATTCCTAGGAAATAAATGTAATTGAAGTATTCCTGTCATTTCTACAGTAGTTTACAAAGTTGATCAGA
>JBBPCZ010000007.1:17737500-17748464 GCA_037974445.1 Brycinus macrolepidotus | reverse complement strand
AGTGCCTGACCTCATAAATGCTCTACAAAATGAATGGGCACAAATTCCCACAGAAACACTCCAAAATCTTGTGGAAAGCCCTCCAAGAAGAGTGGAAGCTGTTATAGATGCAAAGGGGGGACCAACTCCATATTACAGTCTATGTATTTGAATGCGATGCCATACAAAGTCCCTGTTGGTGTAATGGTCAGGCGTCCCAATACATTTGTTCATATGGTGTAAGTTTAAGAAACAGCTACATAAGGTAAAAGAGTTTTCTAGAACCATATATTTATATCAAGAGCCAAGGGACCTTAATTTTTAAGTGTGTGTGTTTGTATGTGTCTTAGTAGCAGGTGTGTTGAAGTGTATTTAAAGAGGACAGCTGAAAGTGGCCAACGTTTATCTGTATATGTGTCCATACGTGTGTGTATGTTTTTGTGCAAGAACAGCAAGCTCTTCTAGTTATTGCTCAGTGGATGATTCCTGCTGGTGCTGAGGCTTCTTGTATTTTCTTTTTGGAGTGCTTCCATATGCAAGGCCCAACCAAAGAAGCATCTGGCAGCTGGAACTGGCAATGGGAGGTGTTAGGGCAGTTTGGCTTGCCTTTGCTCAACTTTCTGCTCCCTCGCACAGAACCCTCAACTCTAGCTAGCGAGTACAGTTTATCTCCAGAAGACCTAGACCTATAAGGTCAACAGATGGTCTAGTGCTTATCTACAAGATAATTCTGTATCTTTTGCACACACTACACTAACTTACAAAGGCAAAGAGTAGCAAACGATGCCTAAAGTGAAGCTGAAAGAAACAGCTTTTAAGTTTTGTTGTTGGCCAGCCAAGGAGGCTGTAAATATATGGCAATCAATCATAACATTAAAACCATTAAACATTGTGTGGGTCCCCCTTGTGCTGCCAAAACAACTCTGACCCCTAAAGACACGGACTCCACAAGACCTGTGATACAGGGCACCAGGATGTTTGCAGATGATCCTTTTAATCCTGTAAATTGTAAGGTGGGGGCTCCATGGATTGGATTAGTTTGTCCAGCGCATCCCACAGATGAGCAGAACATTGTCCAGAGAATCACACTGCCTCTGCCAGCTTGCCTTCTTCCTGTAGTGCATCCTGCTTCCATTGTTTCCCCAGGTAAGTGATATTCTCACACCTAGCCATTCACTTGATGTAAAAGAAAACGTGATTCATTAGACCAGGCCACATTCTTCCATTGCTCCATGGTCCAGTTCTGATGTGCACATTGTAGGCATTTTCTGTGGTGGACGGGGGTCAGCATGAGCTCCACATGCAGCAAGCTGTGATGCACTGTGTTCTGATTGTACTGTTACTGTTGTAAACTTTTTTAACAATTTGTGCTGCAGTAGCTCTTCTGGTGGAATCAGACCAAATGAGCTGGTCTTTGCTCCACATACACATAATTTAGCCTTGGATGCCCATGATCTTGTGACCGTTTCACCGCTTTTCCTTCCTTGGAGCACTTTTGGTAGGTACCAACCACAGCATAGTGGGAACACTATGAAGATGTTTTGAAACATTTTGAAGGTGTTTTGACCCACTTGTCTAGCCATCACAAACTGGATCTTTTTCTTGCTTCCAACACATCAGCTTCAAGAACTGACGATTCACTTGCTAACAAATAGGTGCCAGGTGCCATAGTGTGGTGGCGGCCTAGTAGTTAGGATACTTGCCTCTAGACCAAGAGGTTATGAGTTTGAATCCTACCTTCAGCATACCACCACTGGGTTCCTGAGCAAGTCCCTTAACCCCAAGTTGCTCCAGGGAGACTGTCCCCTGTAGTTAGGGAATGGAAGTCGCTTTGGATAAAAGTGTCTGCTAAATGCTGTAAATGTATTGAGTGATATTATACACTAACATATTAATAGGCACATTATCAGACACAACTCATTTTTGCTGTATTTTATTAAATGAATAATTAAATTGCTACACCCCTACTGATTTCAGTCAGTTTTGACCACAACTACACTTTTGTCATTGTATATAAGGATATATGACGGGCTTCTTTCCAAAATGCATTTTCATCTTATTTTTCATGGTATACATTGTTGAAAGTTGGTTTTCCACATAAATATCAATGCTATATTGTATTGTAAAGCTGTTACTCTTTTCAAACCTCTTTATATCTGGAATTGTTACAATTGAATATACATCTTTGAAATGAAACTATAAGCACCCCTTTTTTTCAGGACTGGGCAGCACTTTCCAGTAGAAAGAGTTAACAGTCTGCTTGAAGCCTGGTTATTACACCATGGTTGCCTTGCATCACCAGGGACATGCAGTACAGTCATATAAGAAGCACTTATTAACACTTTCCCCAGACTAAGGGAATGTTCCCTGCAGAATGGAAAAGGTCTTTTAATAACCTCTCTCCATTCCGCACTCTGAGGGAAAACAGGTTTTAGCAATTATCAGGCTACTGTACAAGCAAAGTACACCAAAGACCTGCTCTAAATTACCTCGCTTTAACGGTCCTAAAAATGTTCTGCTACCTTAAGGAAGGAACATGTTGTGCATAACACCAATAATTGCTATCAGTTCTGCATGCCTTCTGCTGCACTGCACTACCTTCAGGCCTGGTACTTTTAAGGCCGCTCTGTCTAAACAAACACCAATAGAACAAACAGAAACCATTGTTTGGTGTGTCATACCAGTGCTTGATTGTTGGGAGAACCTTGAATGTTCTCTCCCGATTCTCTCTGGTTCACCTGTCTTTATCTGGACAATCTATTGGCAAATTCAAACATCAGAACCTTGGTTTCAGAACATAAGATCAGTGTGCTCTGACTTTTATAGGAAACCCTAACATTTCTCTCATCACCACCTGTTGGTATGAGAAGTTTGGTTCTTGTTTTCGAGCATAATAAGCACATAAAGTACATATGGATGTAATATAAGGACTATGAGAGTGGCTTCACAGACGATTTCAACAAACAACTTACACCTAAAAACATATAGTAAATCATTTAGCTCAGGCCTGTCCAGGACATTGTACACTTGGGGGTTTGGAGGGGTTAGAGGGTAAAAGGGGGCCGAGGCTGCCCTGACGGACAAGAGCAAATTGATTGCATGTGGGAGAGGAAGGCTTTCTATTAAAGGTATTTATTTTAAAGATGTATGGCCATGCCTGAGTACAAGCGCTTGCTTATTGTAAGAAGTCACTTCCAATCACATTCTGGCTCAGGCCCTGTGGTGCGTGCCATGAAGCCATCGCCGCACTTTCTCTAGGCCTCTTCTCACCAGCCTTCCCTCCTGCCCCCTTCTCTACCACTTCCTCCCTCCCCAGCTGAAGGAGGGGATGCATGGGGGGAGGTTTCAGTGCTGTTGTTAACCTTTATTTCACACCTGCTGCTCAGTGTGGGGGGGTCACAGTTCAGCATGCACCAAACTTAATTTTACTCAGGTGTTCCTGCTCTTGCACCCAGCCCCCAAGTCTAACAGCTAGGCTAAAATCACATTCATAGGACAATAAGTGGTCTCAGAAGTCAAAGTTGTAAACTTCATTTGACATCAGCATTCATAGCATCCATATGTAGGTTGTGTTCTCCTGGCTCCTTCCCAGGGTTGGAATTATAACTAGGCAGAGAATTATCCTGTGGTTACATTTTGAAATAAGTGTCATACGTGGGCGATAAACAAGCAAAGAGTCTTGGTGTTATCCCGGTAGCTTTTAGTGATAGCTGATTGTATTTTCATATATCGCTTTGCTTATAACATCTGTATGGAGATATCCCTTTTTGCACAATTCAGGAAGTGGTCTCAGTGTATGTAGCCGTGGGTTCGTTTATTGAAATGGACACTTATATATGACGTGCAAATGTTTATGTAACCGTGATATGCTGGGAGGTGCCAGTTTAGCATGGTATCTGACAATGCAAGACCGAGCTGCTGTTAGACTTTGGAGGAATTGAGAAATCATTGACTTGGAACATTCTATCTGGACACTTTGTGTGCTTTTATACTGAACTGTGGCAAAAGTTGAATCTAATATGTCTGCTAATAATTACAAAAAGCAGTGTGAGGGATGAAGGTAGCTGAGCAATGTGAGTGATTTTGAGTGATAGTACGTAGGTACCCCCATTTAAATTGGTAGATTCCAATCACTGTTAATAAGCTCGAGCCATTCGATTGTAATGAGGGAGTCATGGTATGAATTTTTTAGCAGACTGCATTTCAGTACACACATGGCATAAAATATAAATGAGGAAGCAAAGGAAACATTGTGAAGAGATGGGAAGGGCACAATTCATTGTACGTATGACAGATAGCTGTACAGTTTTGTCATTTATTGTATGAATTGTATTTCATTCTGTTTTTTAAAATACTTCTGGTTTGTGTTTTGAGCATCTTGCAACAACAATAAGTAAATAAAGAAGAACAAAGAGAAGAATTTTGCACATTTTGCGTTGATGAAAACAAACTGAAGTTAATTTTTTTTCCCAAGCTAAACTGTAATATAAACAGAACTGTGGCTCAGAAAACGAAGACCAAACCAAATGCAAAATAAAAAGGGTGAATTGTTACATTTCTAAGTGGCCTGATGAGAGGAGGTATTGTCCTTTTTTACAATGCCAGGTAGCGTTTGTTACTTATACTATTACTGATTAGAAACAATGAACTTCCACTAGGCTTAAATCGGCAGTGAAACTGCGTCTGAATCAGACGTCACTGTGGAACTCAAAATAGCATAAAAGGAGACATTATAACTTCACTGCTAACTATTTCGTTCAGCTTCTAAGTGCTTGGAGTAGCTAAACTAAATTCTTGAAATTCTTTAAAACGGATGATAACAGCATAAATAATATAGTCTTTTTTCCTTGATTATTATTCATTCTTCTTAAGGATCTTAAGCTCTTGCTCTTCATGCCTTTATGATCATAGCCTTACTTCACTTGTGGACACTTTCCTTAAGGTCGTTTAGTTGAACAATGATAATGTTTTATTTCCTTTAAACAGCTGTGCTGACATTCTCTCTGTAAAAATTTTTAAAGAAAAGAGCCATCTTATCATACTGAGATGTTCTGACTGTCAAAAATGTTTATTTAATGCTCTCTGTGTCCCGCTGACCTTCCTAAGTTTGTTATTAAATTGCCTCAGACTATACTATGGTCAGTCATATGGTCTTCTCCACAGTTCCATAGTTTTAGTAGCTCTTATATCAGGCTACTGAAGCGAGGGAGCACTACTGGGTTAAACGAAATACAGTACTTTAGGCAACCCAACAGAGGACTGTATGGTGAGAATGGAGTTCCTCTATCTCAGTGATAATTCCTGATTGATCTGAGACATTGGCCCTGAATTCAGGAGCTTTTTTTTCCCAATGGACATTAAACCATATTGCTGAAAGTCATTTTAAACAACACATTAACTAGAGGTCAGAGGGCAACCACATAGTAGTGCCTAATGGTAGCAAATAGTGTCAGTCATGTCAAATGACCTGGTGGTGAGACTTGTGCCTGCCTTCTACTGGAATGTAAGGAATGAGTTCACTGAGACAGTGTTTAAGTGGAGGACTCTCTCTTTTTCTCTTTATTTATGCCATTACTCTATTTTCCTTCCTTTGTTCTTTCTTAGTTACTTTTATGACCCTCTAATGCAATTTTTGTACACTTTCTTTCTTTCTCTCTTTCTTTCTCTCTTTCTTTCTTTCTTTCTCTCTTTCTTTCTTTCTTATTTTCTGTTATGACCCTGTCTCTATCTCGGTCATATACTTTTTTACCCCTTTCTGTGTTGTGGTGTGTAAGGCTGAGGAGAGAGTGTGTAATTATTGGCTTTGTTTGTGAGTAGAGCGAATGAGAAATAGTGGCTATGAGAGACATGATAGTCTTTTTTCTGCCATCCAGCTCCACACACACAGCATGGCCTGGCACACAACTAAAAATTAAAAACAAATTTCTTCCATACAGCACCTTTTTACTGAGCTCAATAATCATTACAGCTCAACAACAAATTCAGTGGCCCTGAACATTCCTGCATTCATGCATACAAAGTTAATTTTTGAGTAAGGTTGAAAAATATGTTGCGTGTTCAAGTAAGTCTTAACTTGATTTGGAAAAGTTATTCATTTAAATAATCTGAAATGCACCATTGCAACATATAACCAAAGGACACTTGTACAAAGGAAACAGTTAAGGAATTAAAAGGTGCAATCCAAGAGTTATATCAAGCTTTGAGCTGCTTTTAAAACCAGTCAGAAAGGCAGATGATATCGTGATTTGTCAGACATTCATTCAGACATTCATAAATTTATAAAGGTTATAGATCAGCTAGAATTTCAAGGGCCAGTTGAAAAAACAACAGTAGTGTAATGATTCTGGAAACTCAGTAAAAAAGGCATCAAAACTTCAAGAAGCATCTAGAAAATATAAACATTTTAGCTCAGAACTGAAGTTTCTGAGAGTCAGGAGAATATCTTTGTTACTCCTAAGTGAATCTGCGAAGCTAATTCTCTCTATGATTTATTTTATTACTGTTGTTGTTGAAAATGAAGCAATTAGAGTGAGAGGAATTTTCAAAAACTATTTAATTTTTTGTTATTTGATGCTTCCAGTACATTCACTTCAGTTTTACACACATGATCTCAAGATGCTTTCAGGTTGTCCTGCAACACTTTTTATGTGACTACTGGGTTCTCTCTTATCTTCCTTATCATTAATCTGAGAGAAATATTACACGGTGCAGGATTTCTAAGAGGAATAGGACTTTCCACTGGCATACTGTTGAAGAATTTTGAACTCGTATTTTATCTCACCAGTTGTACTGAATATGATGTTTAAGGTCGTTCCTCTGTAGCTTTTCCCATTCCGGTGTTGTTTAATAATACTGTATCTAAAAACCTAACGAAGCTTACCTTCCCCTTCACCATAATGGTTGCAGTGGGTATAGAAAATAATCACTCCCTTCAAAATATTCACATTTTGTTGCTTTGTAGCCTGAAATGAAGACACACAAAAAAAATATGCAAAGTGAAAGATATGATAACAGTTTAGGAAAAGAAAAAAAAAACAGAATCACTGAGATGGATAAAGGATATCCCCCTCTCCTAAAAAATACTTGTAAACTCAATCAGGTTTAACTAATCACCTTCTCCACTGCAGTCCAAGCAAATTGGCTTTCACCTGTAATCAACTTTAATAGTTTTGATTAGTTCAGCATAAAAACAGCTATTCCTGGAGCATTCCAGTGCTTGGTAGTGCAACTTAAAGCAAACTATCAACTATGGGTGGCAAGGCACTGTCAAATGATCTCAGGGATAAAGTTGTGGACAGGCACCAGTCAGGGATTAAGCTGTGGACAGGCACCAGTCAGGGATTAAGTTGTGGACAGGCACAAATCAAAGAGAACAATCCCTAGGAGAACAATGATATAATTAAATTAAGAATATAATTAAGAATTGGAAAGTGTTTAGAACTACCAGGACCCTCCCCAGATCAGGCTGCTCCTCCAAACTGGATGGAAGTGCGAGGAGGAACCTGGTCTGAGAGATTACCAAGAGGCCTATGGCAACTTGAAACAGTTACAAGAATTTATGGCAAAGAGTGGTCATTGTGTATGTGTGACAACAATATCACAAGTGCTCCACAAATGTGACCTATATGGGAAGGTTGCAAAAAAAAAAAGCCATTCCTCAAGAAAGGACGCATTAAGTCTCGATGGAGTTTTGCCAAAATACACTTTGAAGATTCTGAAAAAGGTGCTTTGGTCAAATAAGACTAAAATTGAACTATTTGGCCTTTACACCAGATACACATACTTGTTTGGTCATATTTATAAGTACCAGTGCCAGAGGAGATTGTGTGTACATTTGAAGTGGATGTATGCCCTTATTAGTATTAAATAACGAAAACAAAATGAAAAGTAAAACACTTATTTCCTCTCATTTTGTTGCCAGTAGCATTTGGATCTTTCCACTGTGGACTTTATCTGTTATCAGTGAAACGACACACAAGAGTGCTTACTTGTGGTTTCTGAGGTGTAATGTAGCAGTCTGCACACAAACACACACACACACACACACACACACACACACACACACACACACGTATATTTCTATAATCTTTGCCCTCTCAATGAGCGGCAGCAGGCTCCAGGCAGCAAGTGTGTGTGTATGTGTCTGTGTGCGTGTGTGTGTGTATGAGAAACTCTCTCCAAGGAGCCCCTTGTCATGGATATGATGTATATCAGTATCAATGTTAGTAAATGGCCACTGGTATTCAGCCCATGAAACTGGATCTTTGGTGTGTGGTACATAGTCAGGACATTAGTGTCACTACAGACACACACGCATACACACATACACACATGCACATGCACACACATACAAAGATTTTTGTGCATGTTGCAACTAATATAACTTTATGATGGTAAGAATTGAACAGTTTGTGGTTTGTTCTATATTTCTTGTGTGAATTGCTGTGGATATCCTTTTGCTGTGAATAAGGCTTTGGTTAAGACTTTAGCTTAATTAAACCTTCAAAGTTGCTGGTGACAAACAAAAGTTACTTATTGATCAAATTCTGTATTAGGTGTGAATTTCATACTGTCATTTGACACCACATGTAAGTAAAAGAGGAGATAATTTTATGATTTAAGTTTAAAGAAAAGTTGCATGCACCATTTTGTTTTATGTTGCAGAAAGAAACTATCCTTTATATATACTTCTTGGTTTCAAAACAGATGGAAAAAAGACTGAAAAAGATATTGAGGATACAGAATGGAAATGGATTATGTAACCAGCTGTGTAATTAATTACGTATTTTCATTCAAACAGTATAGCAAAACGACAGTAATAACTCAACTTCTAAGAGTTATTCTTGACACTTACTACATATGTGTTCACTCCTCTGCAGCTAGAAGAAAGTGATGAGGTGCGGAAGTGTGTCAGGAGAGCGCTGGGGCAAGTGCTCAGTATGTGCAGGTGTGACATGACACTTTTATAAGCCAAAGAAATCTTGCATGTGTGTGTGTGTGTGTGTGTGTGTGTGTGTGTGTGTGTGTGTAAATATGGGGGAGGACTGGAAGTGGGGGCATGTACACCTTAGAAACAAAGCTCAGTAAAAATTCCTTCACGGCCAAACGCACGTGCACACACACACACGCCACTCTGTTTGATCAGTTTATGGCAGACCTTTTGGCACTAAGTTAACTGTGAGAGATTGATGTTCCTCTGTGTCAGAAAAGCCAGCCATGGCCCTGTACAGCATGCTCCCTAATAAACGAGAATGTGTGTGTTAGTGTGTGTTTGCTCACACACGAGTGGGGTCATGCAGATGTTTGCTGACCGTGGGTTTTGCAGTGTGTATTATGACATATGGACCTTGAATCCTCTCTCTTTTTCATAATGTGCTACACTTGACAAATCCAATTATGCAGCAAATCATTTTTATTGGTCCAGTTTGTTTTCCTTTGCTGAATGCTGGCTCAAACAGAGGGAGTTCCGCATTCATTGTGTATACATGTGTTGGACTTACAGTAAACTCTTTATTGACGCTTTACGTAAAGCGGTTGCTCCAAGCAGTTGGAGAGTGCTTTATTTAAGTCATTCGTCAGACATTCATCACAGTCTCATTGGTATGTTGTTGACACAGTAAAGGGCAGCACAAGATTTGTGTTTCTCGCCAATCTGCTGCTGGCTGTGCCTTTTGGTTTGTGTAGTCTGCGTTAAGGCAGGTTTACACTCCATGATTTTTGCCATAATAGTACTGTTTGCAGACAAAAATTACAAAAGAATTCTTTTGTTAAAAGTCACTCTTAGAGGGGAATTTCTACCATTACCATTTTTTAGTCATTAAGATGTAAACAAAGTCATTTAGAGTGGTTTAGTGTGAAATGGTTAATTGCAGAGAGCCATTTCACTGACTGAAGGTTCTTCACAGTGCTGGTAGCCAAGGTTCACAATGTGCACAACACAAATATAGCCATTTCAATTACTACATATGTATACTATTGAACCTACATGTGTCTTCTGAGCTTTACATGTAATGTTGATTGCGGTAGAATAAGGGGAAATTTTTAAAAGTTTTCTTTCGGAACAATTTTGTAACTACTGACCACCACTGTGAAGAAATCTAACTCGGTAAGTTTCTCTAGAATGGAACATTTCTCATCAATCCACTCTGAGTGACTCTGTTTACATGTAATGAATGAATTGAGCAGAAATGTTGAAAAAAAATTCCTCTTAAAAAGCCCAATGTTTCCTGACAAAAAGTTTAGTGCCTTTGCGACCAAAAATAGGGAGTGCGACCATTTCTTCAAACCATGTCTAGATGTCTTGATTTGGCTGGCACAAGGAAGTTGACACACTTGTAGGAATAACTCTTTAAGTTTTAAGTTTCAGAACAATGGGAGGAACACACAAAGAAAAACATATCACAGCTCTGGATCGAATATACGTAAGTTCAATGACATCAGGAGGATAATATATTCAAAAACAGGATGGCATGCACAGGTCAGGTATGGTGGCCCTCCTGGTACTTGGTGGTGACCAAGAGAGCTACGCCTAGGGTGAAGATGGGTTTGGTTCCATGCCCTGTGGAACTCCATAATGAGTTCATGGCTCAAGAAGTCCTGGGCCAGAGCCCAACTCTGCTCCTTAGGACCATAGCCCTCCCAGTCCACAAATTGTGGCATACGACCCAGCCACATGTTGGTGTTGGTGGTGCACTCGATAACCTGGGGCACCCTCAATCTCTGCAGCCTCCAGTAGGGCCACTTCCACCAAACCCCTGTCCAAGGGTCCCTGGAACACCAGCCTAAGCAAGGAAACATGAACAACAGGGTGAATACACATGTGCGATGATAACTGTAACTTAAAAGACATTGGGTTAATTCTGTATTTAATAATGAGCAGACCAATAAATTGGGGGGTAAGATTAGAAGCAGTGTTAATTTCGTTGACGAAGACTATGACGAAAAATATTCGTCAACGAACATTTTTTACAGACGAAAACTAAATA
>JBBPCZ010000007.1:17684685-17733254 GCA_037974445.1 Brycinus macrolepidotus | reverse complement strand
TTAAGGGCAGTGCTCTAATGTTGCTGTGAATTCCCCAGAGCTCAGCTCATCATATGACCAGTGAACATTGTGTTTTCACACCTGCTAAATCTACTGAGATGTTCAGGCCTTTTTTCAAGGGCGGCTATTTTTCTAGGGAAGTGCTTTTGTCAGCATGATGTAGAAAGGCCCAGCTTCTTTTTTCCACTTCTATCTTTACATAATTTAATCATTTATAATTTTAGTTGTATATAGTTGTATGCTGTTTGTAAAAGCATGTTTTTGACTTTGTTTTTCCTTTATTTTTAATCTACAAACATTTTCATGCATGCACTCAAACCTATGAGCAAAGACCACCACCACCCCCTTCTACATATGTGCTTGCCAGGCGTGATATAAGGAGCCAACAAAACAATCAGGTTC
Organism: Brycinus macrolepidotus; assembly: GCA_037974445.1. Lineage (NCBI taxonomy): Eukaryota > Metazoa > Chordata > Actinopteri > Characiformes > Alestidae > Brycinus > Brycinus macrolepidotus. The sequence goes on along the minus strand of JBBPCZ010000007.1, from coordinate 17,732,852 downwards.
ACTTGAATTTGTCACTCCAAATTGACCCTAAAAACAATTAAGTCATAGGGGCCATTAACTAAGTATAACCATCATAAAACATGTCCCTGCCCATGTGAAGAAAGAGAAAAAAATATGGGGGTAAAAGCTTGGTCACAGGAAATGAGGTAATAATGACTACACAGCTAGTCAACCTGCCTCTCTGCTCGGTGTGTGTGTTTGTGTGTGTGTGTGTGTGTATGTTTGCTGCGCTGACCAGAGGGCCAGAGGAGGAGAGGGGACCAGGGCAGGGGGGCAGGGGCAGAGGGGATTTGGGTGAAGTTCAGCCTCTAATCCGCTGTTCAGCCAAGCAATCTTGTGATGCAGAAGGCTTAGTCGCAGCAGTGAAAGCAATCTAATGGCCAATGAGTAATCAACACTATTGCCTGTCCTGACTAATATAGCAGAGCATGCCAGCAGGGAAGGAAACACCACAAAGTACTAAGCCACTGCTTACACAACACAGCACACACACACTTGTTTTTATACAGTGTCAGGGCATTGGGTCATTAATACATATGTATCTATTTAAATATATATTAAAAATATAGCTGTCAGTACAAATCTTTGAATTGTAACTCCAGTATGTGTGCTGGTTTACTTGGAACTGAATGTTATTGGATTATCTGTTGCCTGCAGTAGCAGTTCTAGGTTGTATGGTGCCCTGGGCGTACCCCCGTATTTGGCACCATTCCATTAAACAAACGAAGAAAAAAAACTAGCTGTAATTTTTATTCTGACATTTGGAACAATGCAAATAAATAAACATGACATTTAAAATTATGTAAATATAATAATAAAAATACATACATTAGACATTAATATTAAAAAGAAATAATACAGACAACTAGAAATAAATTGTAGTATATAAATACAAATAAAAAAGAGAAACAAATTACTGTATCATTAACAAAAAGTCAAGACTAAACGATTTCTATCAGTAATGTGCAATCTAGTTTTATAATGTTCTTAACAGTTTTGCATAAACCAGAAAAAAGCAACAGTATGTCTGAAACTATATCTTCACAGTATTATGGATGAATTGTTGTTTATCTGGTACCATTTTGTAGTGTGATTTTACTAACTGCATTAATACTATACAAAGTAAGAGGTGTGCTATCTCAACAGATTTCACTGTTACACCTACCTCAGGCTTCCAGTGGGGAGACCTGAGGTCAGTTTACCACCCGGCCCCCTTCCCAGCTCACACTTCTGAGAGGGAGACATTTCCTGGCAGTAGCTTGCCTAGCTCACAAACTAAAATCAGGGAACCCACTTTGGCAAAGTTAATTCACTCACACAATATCATGAAATCACTTGACATGATTTAAATAGTGCAATTTTTTGTGCAGATGCCCCATGCCGTCAGTAGCAAAATGTCACTTTGTGTGGCTTTGATACCTAAATCTGAAAGTGGTTCTTTGCTGAATAACATCATAGAGGGTATTATAGAAGACCTGAAAGTTCAGTCCAGTGCTAAGGGTCCAGAGGGTCCACTCTGCCCTCTGGCACTGTTGGAGAGCTAGAGTCAACATTTAACATTAATATGTATAATGTATGTAGACAAATTTGGTGAATTCAGGATGCACTGGTTGCTTCTAGCTTCAGTGCGTTAAGACTTCATGCATTAAAGAATGCTAACCGCTCTCTTGTGAATCCGTTAGTGGCCATTACTCAGCTTTAACTGCTCTGTAATTGTGATGCATGCTAAAGCAGTCCAAACCCAGTGGTCCCTGCTTTTTCAGCTGCCCTGGCATCGAACCTGTTCTGTGGCAAAAGGGACCACTGGCAGATCAGATGGAATAATAAAAGGAAAGTGCTTGTTTGATAGGATTTATGGAAACACATAAAATGGCATTTATTTTGCTGGAAGGGTAAAGTGACGAGGGGGCCATGAAATAACTCTTCGTCATTGCCTTCATTTAAGTGCCCTTACCTTTCCTGCTCGAGCAATGCTAGGATCCACCTGCCAAAGATGGGGCCAAGCCAAGTCCCAGAGACATGGGGGAGAGTGTGTGGTTTAAGAGTTCACTACCTTTGAAGGTGACACCACAAAATGGCATACACACACAATTCTGAAATGTCTTTCATTGTGTCCTTGGTCAAATGTTTCCATGATGACACAAGCTGGTTGCAGAGCCTGAGAGGCCAGTGCAAACTCTGTAAAAGAAAAGGTGTTGGTAGTTAGTAGAAATATGCAAGCCTTTGAACTTTTTTCTTAAAGTAAAACTGCAATAATAAAATAAACAGTGTTTCTTAATAAGAAGGTCATGAAATCTGACCATGTATAAACTTCTGAATGCACTTCATGTGCTTTTTTTATTCTTACTATGTCTAGTTATGTGTCTAAATGTGTCTAGTTTATGTAATGTATTTTCATGACATGGGTTGTCGACTTTCATTATGATTTCAGGGGTACACTTCCCAGAGTGAAGATTATGTTGCATGAATTCCAAAAAAATATGCGGTTTCCCTTCTACAGTGCCACTCAGCCAGTCAAAGTTAAGATTTAGAAGTGAATTCTTTGACATGCAAATGTTTATCCATCATTATGGCATACTGAATGTTTATTTGTGGTTCCACCAGGCATCTTTATCTCTCCCAGTAGGCAGCAGAATAATGAAGGAAACCATTTAACTGTTAGAGATCTTTTTTGATCCAGAAGAAAATGTTTCCAGGATCCATGAAGAATGAGGGTTTTGGTGGTTGCTAATAGCACACTTCTTTTGAGGAGAATATTTTTCTATCCCCATCCACCGACTTTTCCCCGAATTAAGTTTGACGACTTTTGGCCGGAAGACAGTACTCGCAGTTGATCTGTCTCCGCTAACGGCGTGACAGAAGCCATCTCTCAAAGAAAAGAATGGCAGTGAAAGCGGAAGCCCGCTAACCTTTGTCAAAAGCTCCATCCATCACCGGGCTGTTTAACCCGGGCCACACTGAAAGACGGCCCAATTACTCCTCCTAATGAATGAAATAAATACGTCCTCACATTAGGGCCCATTACAATCTCTCTTGCTGCCATTCCTCCATCATAATGAGACTCTGAGCCTAGACTGCACTGAAGAGAGCAGCAAAATAAAAACTGTGACATGGCCTAAAATTCCATCTGTTACTAAAAATCCCTTGAAAGTGAGATGTGAACTAGATGTGATTTAAAATAAGGCCTCCTCTTGTGAAAACTGGGATGACTTAATGGAATACTCCAGAATGCTAAGCATAATCTCAATCTGCTGCATCTGTATCATATAATCATTTACCATTTACAATATTTTTAACTCATCGCATTGTAATTAGTGAAAGAACAGAAAATCTTTTGAATGCAAAAATATTTGTGAAGACAGTAAACAAACACAGAACAGACACAGTCAATGGGCTCTTGCTTCAGTACCTGCTAGGAGTTGTGTAGACTAGTTGAATGATAATTGACACTGTTGCCAGCAGTCTACTTGTTGAGGACAGTGCCTGACGTACAGCAGAGAAAACAGAAATCATTTTTTTCCTGCTCAACACAAAGAACATTGAAAAACAGGATCATAAATAAAGAATTATCCTCTTAAACATAAAAGGACGTTTTGATTGGCATGCAAAATGACCAATCACAGAATATTTAGAGTGACGCCAAAACTCAAATTAAATATAGTGGATTTCTAGTCGAGCACCCCTGCAACCTTTTTTACGGATGAATGGATTTCGGCAAAGACAGATATGTAATTTATTTGCTACCTAGGGCTTCAAACAAAATCCCTTTCCCACTGAACAGATAAAACCAGTGCTAGCTGATAGTAACTAAACATTATTAGTAGGTTTCCAGGCAACAAATTGTTGTGTTTGGTAAAGTCAGAAATTTTAAATGTTTTGAAGGCTTATGAGGGCAATTTGTAACCTTACAATAATCTTCATGTTTGTGCTGATAAGTATATCTGTATGTGTGCACGTTCATCCTTTAGACATTGTCATACACCCACTCACCATTTCTTTCTGTCCTGTTACTGTTTCTACTGCATTCCAGGTGTTCTGAGTTTACAGCCAATTTTTGTCCTTTAAAGCACAATAAAGGGGTGAGAAGCTGAGTTAAAGGAACAGGGGGAGGAGGAGTGTGGACCACCGTTTATTAGATAGCACATAGGTTTATGATGTGGAAGGTCATTGTTGGTTAATAAGTGGCTACGTGAGTGCAGGCAGGTGCTGTGTTAACACCTTCTCTTAACTCCACACCATTCATTAGCTCAGTGGTAATGAAGGTTCTAGCATTAATAAGTGGGTGGCAAAGAAAGGCCGGCCAGTTAATCAATGCAGGCCCTGTTTGAAGAGCTGAACCAAAAGAGATGAGACGCTGGCTTCTGGAGATGGGGTTTGTCTGTTCTTTTGAGTGGAATAGTTTGGTTGTCAGGAACTTCTTGGTCAGGTGTCATCCAGAGGGCAAGTAAAAGTGTGTTTGTGTGTGTATTCATTTGAAAGCATCTGTAATGAGTAATCTTCTCCCAGAACTTCTTTTTTATCATGTTAGTTGAGAGATAAGTCTCAGTCCATTCAGGTGGAAAAGTCATCCATTGTCCAGTCAGTACAGTTTCAGATTTAATACCTTAAGAAGATGATGATTAAGAATAAACCATTGTATTATGTTATTAATGAGTAATAAGTGAAATCATGTTTGATCATGTTCTGTTTATATGGAGATGTAATGCTGTAAACCATTCATTGTTCAGGTTAGTACAATTTCATTTCTACACCAAACTGTGTATTATTCTGTTAGAAAATACCAAGTAAAAGCTTTACGATTTACTGGTTATTTAGCCATTGCTTTCCCCTGAAGGCATATCTCCTCTGATCTCATTCTTTGTAAAGACAGACTAAGCCATTCACCTTTAGACTCATCTTGGATAGATTGTTGACTTTTCTTTCTCCAAAGGAAGAATACAGGTAGTGGACTACTAATAGGGATCAAAAAAGGTTCATGTTCTGAGCTCTATTGCATCCAAGCGAGTTTATTCTTTCATGTTTTTAATCTCTCTCTCTCTCTCTCTCTCTCTCTCTCTCTCTCTCTCTCTCTCTCTCTCTGTAGAATTGCAGAATTTTATTGCAGTAAATGTATCTACCATGGCTTGGTGCAAACTTTCTGGAGTATCTTATATATTTCATATGCATATAATATCCTGTGGTGCATAAAATAAACCCTCAACTAGTCAGATGTTATTTTTACTATCCTTTCAAAACCATATGTTCTGCCATTATGTTCTTTATCCTACTATTCATCGTGAGCCAAACGCTGTGTAGTTTGCAGGGAGAGAGGGAATGCCTGTAAAGGAACAGTTCAGACTCTGAGATTATGGACTCCCCTCTCTATCTCCTCAGGCTGTCTAAACCCCTCTAACCCGAGAAGGTAGGGGGAAGACGAGGGGATTGGGGGAGGCAGGGTGTGCTCAGAGCTTAGCAAGACAATGTGGTTTGTGAGCAACAATTAAAAAAGGCCAAGTCAGCGGGGAGGGCTGTGGGGTGGGGTTGAAGGGAGGGGTGTTTTCTCCAGCTTGAAAAGTTACAAGTGCCCTTGCTGACTTTCTTCTGCTTGAGGAGTTTTATATGTATCATAGGGCCTGCCTTTCCTCCATACACACAGCAAAAAAGGCTCCATATAATAGTATAAAACAATTTTTTGGACTTAAAACAATAGCAGGACCCTTTTGGTGCTACATAGAAACATTTTTAACAGACAAGTCTTATAGGCAGCTCTTTTAAGTTGTTCCCAGTGTACAGTGGGACAAGAAAAACAACCAGTTGAACCAGCAGCAGGGTCACAGACACCCAAATCTGACCGATGTGCCCAGGAAACAACAGTTAGCCTGTCTGGTCTGATCCCACAGAAGATCTACTGCAGTACAAATAGGTGAAAAAGTTCATGCTGGCTACAATAGAGAGGTGTCATCGTTGTCATGTCGGGTGTACGGAAGGGACACACTGCAGGAATCCAAGAGAAGTTTCTCAAGAAGTATTTAATGAAACCAAAGCGAGCAATGAGCTCATAGAGCTCTCAAACACCATAACAAACTTTACTTGAAACTATGAGGTTCTAAGAGAAATGTTAATCCAAACAGGGGTCTCAGTGCGAAGGGAAGATGACTCAGTCTCCTGCCGAGTTACAAGTTAGAGCCCTATAATCCAGAGCTTGTCTTGGTTTCCACTAAAGAGCCGTAGTGGATCGGCTTAAGTCCTCACGCTTGTGGAGACAAGGTGCACTGAGAGAGTTACCAGTCCTTCATAAAGTGGCTTGTGTAGGGAAGGCTCTCCTACTGCCACCAGGAGAACTGTCCAGCAGAAAGCACCAGGGGAATCCGCAGACTGGAACAAACACACAGGCGTAAGAGCAGACATAAACAGGAGCTGTACAAACCCGATACATGAGTTGGCAGAGTGGGTATTAGGGAATGGGTATGGGTGACCACGCATCGTTGTTCTCGCCCAGTGGTGCTTATAAGCCTAGTCAAAACTTAAAACACCTGGACATGTCATCAGGTGCCTAGAAGCCCAGCTAATGTGTTCATTACAAACACCTGGGTTGTAGACTCCTGATGACATGCAAAACACAAGAGAACTTGAACTTAAACTGAAAGCTAATGGCGGCCTCTAGTGCACAGACCTGACAATAGTGCATGCTTTTGTTCCATATGTGCATCAGTGAGCCTTGGGCACCCTTCAATCACTATTGGTAGGTACCAACCTACCATTTTTGGAAGGTACTAACCAGTGCATATCAGGAACACCCTAATCTTTTTTCAGCCGTTGTTAAAGTCACTCAAATTTAAGAACTCACCTCACCTGTCAGTGTTTTTATTGTTATGGCTGATTGGTGTCTGTATTGTGAAAATGGAGAGTAGTAGCCGGGCACATAAAGTTTTATAAACATTAATATTAGAATAAATACAAATACCGTTAGTACAGTAATAGGTGATTTTATGTATGTCAGTGTGTTCGTCCAACCACTTCCAGACCTCTCCTCATGGAAGCCCTGTATTACTTGTACTTCCCATCAAATGCCTGGTTTGGGTCAATCAATACTTCATCCATTTGAATAAGGAGTGCTTTTAATGAAATTTAATGGAATCCACACAATGGGTGGAGGTATCGAAGTGAAATCTGGAATTATTCTTCTAATCAGCTCACAAAATATACACCGCTGTTTAGACAAAAAAATCTATAGACTTTTGCGACTAATCTAGAGGTATATATATAGAGAGAGAGGTATTTACTAAAATACATTACAAAAAGTAAAAAAGGGCTGGAAAAACTGCATGGAAGTAAGTTCTTTCTCTTGTGCGTCTTGTTCTGTTGCTCACTGTTATGCTTTGTTAGTGGCATGTGTTTCTGTTCTGTATGTCCAGGAACTGAGGTTGCTGCATTCTGCTATTAGACCATAAAATGTTGGTGTAGAGTATCTTTATGATACTGTTTTGTGATTGGTGGACTTGGTCTGAGTGGTCTAAATGTGAATGGGGTTTAGTGGGCCTTGCGGTGCAGTTGGGATATTTTATGGTTCTTTATTTTTACTAAGCGATAGTTTGCAACATAAATGTTGATTATATTTTGTTGTACTTTCAGGGGCTTTGTGGGAACTTTGTGGCCCTTTGCATTAATAGGATCCAGTTGGGAAGGGGTGGGGGAGCCAAGCTGTACAATGGTTAACTGAAAGGAACCATTCTTTTATTCGGCAATTAACCCCATCTGGGTATATAATACTGTGCTGTGCAATGGAGATGTGGCTTTTGCGCATAGTGCTCAGAACTGGAGAACACTTCAAAAAGATCCAGACCAGCAAAATGATGACAAGACACAGAAGACACTGCCGCTCACAAAGCATATAATGCAGAGGATAGAGTGTCATTGTACAGTATAGAGAGAGAGAGAGAGAGACAGAGCAAGAGAGAGAGAAGAAAGAGAGAGGGGGAGATTGTAAGGGGCTTGAGCTCCTGTGATAACACAGATAAGTCTGGATGCACTTACCTGCCTGGAAACCTGATCTTATTATTTTAAATTCTGTGACTCAGTCACTTATAAACGGAGAGAGAGAAAGAGAGCAAGAAGCTGGAGCAGTGAAGGAGAAAAAAGACCTTTAACTGTGACAGTAAAGGAAGGGCAGGGGTAATCGAGCAGTGGCCTGCGTCTCTCAGCTTCACTCGCTCAAATATTTGTGCTACATGCCCCCGATTCCATTTTCCTTTACCTTCTCTTCTATCCTCTTGAACTTGGTATCTGCACCATATAACATGCAAATTTGAAGTTATTTGTTATACTGAGTAATTGCTGTTATTTTATTTAATAATAACCTAATTATTCAAGAATGTAGATTGGAATACTCTAAGCTATCAAGTTCTTTGGTAACATAAAAATGGCATTAATTTGTAAATAATATTTTGTAAGTATCTGTTTACAGTAACTGTTTGGTAAGATTTGACCACTACTTATAGAGTGCCTATGGAATATACAATTCCTATGTTCATTTTATTGTGATGCCATACTTAATGTCCTATTGCTTGCTTAATAATTATGAAATTATTTACAGCTCTGATCATCATTCTGGACACATTTAACATTTAAAATCATGTTATACAGGTGCAAATATATAGAAAGCAGTTGTAAAAGCTCCCAGTATTCCTACAACTAATCCATAATAAGAAATATTAAGATGCATTTAAAATATTTTTACTTGCTGAGATATTATTTTTACATATGCATGTGACAGGATGGCTTAGAAGAGCTGTAAATGCCCTTGATCCACACATTTATAGCAAAATGGACAAAAATCTGAAATAGTGAATGTAAGAGAACAGAGGGTGGTGGTGGCAGAGAGGGGTCCCAGGCCTCATAAAAGAGGACGTGATCTTCCCACAGCCTCAGGGCCCATCAGCCTGCAGCTAAATGGACCTGCTCCTGAGAGTCCTGTTATACTGCTCCTCCAACACCCCCAACCCGGACTTTGCTGCAGTGTGGAGGGAGGAGTCAGAGGGAGCCTCAGTGGCCTGTGGACTGTGGAATGCACCACTGCAGGAGCACAGGCCATTCACCTCTTCGCCAGCGCTGGAATGTGAGCGGACACCCGGCCCTCTCTCTTTTCGTCCTTCTGTCCCTTCCTATCTCCTCTTCTCATCAATCGCTTTTACTGCTTTCCTCCATTTGCTGGCTGAACTGGTTTTTATACCGAAATTACCATTGAGAGTCGACTCTTTTTTGCCTCAGACTCACAAGCAAAAGGCCACCTTTCATATGATCACATCATCTACTATACATTTGTAAGTTTGCCACAAACATACATCATTTAAAATTAGCGAGAAACACAAAACCGACTGGTAAAAAGGGGCCAGGGATTATATTACAGGCCAGTGGGAAAACATGAGTGATGCGTATGATAATGATTGTAATTTATTTTTCTTTAATGAAAAAAAACTTCACACCATGGCTGGATGGCTGGAATAAACACGTTGTGGAGAAAACCCTCAATATAAACGTTCAGTAAACGTTCAGTTCATATAAACGTCCGCTGTTTGCATTTTGGCCTGCTAGCACAGCACCGGCAGTTATACGACAGTAATCTATGTCATTTTGTTATAGTAGTTATTGATAAATTTCCTTATTTCCTTTAAGGAAATATCCAGGATTTTTTTAAAATAGGTAATTTGGCGAATGTTTTATTTTTAGTTGCAGGGTGAACTTTTGCAAAATGACATTTCCTCAGTATAAGCCATAAAAATTCCTGAAGGCATAAACATTCTGTGCTGGATGAGACAGCCTAATAAGCTCAGCAATATTATTGTATCATAATCTGCAGAGGCTGAAGCCAATATTTGGATTTAATCTCTGATTAGATCCAGGTGAATCGGCTTGATGCCTGATATTCCATGCCAATTCATACTTCTATGAAGACATTACACAAAATACCCCGACCACAATCTCCTATTCTAATGGCTTACGTTTCTGCCTCTGGCTCGTGTCAGGCCTGGCCCTCCTCTGGGTCTTGACAGTGTGCCATTTCGCCGAGTCACGGAGAGGACCTACAAAGCTGGAGCACTGCAGTTGGTGGAGACATGCTGTGCATCTCTGCCGTATTCCTGTGTAGTTTATTATCTAATCATGGAGCCGTCGGAGAGCCAGCCACGCTCAATGGACCCAAACGACATGGCCAATAGAGCACCCAACAGACTGTGTCATCCCAGCCCCTAGAATCAAAAACAAACACACTGCTCTTGTTGCCTTTCTGCTGGGTCTCAAATGAGGCCGGGCTCGGTTTGTGTGTGTGTGGGGTGTGTGTGTCGGGGGGGTTTGGGGGGTCAGGGTTGTGGGGGATGGGAGTTGATGTAGCAGAGCAGAGAACAGTCCGGTCAAGTGAAATGTGTTTTCATCTCCTCCTTTTATTTATTTTTTTTACCAGCCGCCTCTTAAAAGCACATGAAAAGTGCGAAGGGGAGAGAAAAGGATAAGTAGTTTTCCACGTTGCAATATGTTGTTTCATATGATGCTACTGCATTATATGGCTAGTTAAGCATTGTATTAAGTTTATGTATTGAAATGACTTGCTTGCTGTTTTACTACCGATGCCATTAGTAGATTTTAGCACATTGCTGGAGGTTTTCATTAAGCTGAAATTTCCTGCCCATTGCTCCCTTGATAATATTCCAGTTAATCCAGGCGTACCCTTCAATTTAGTGCATCACTGCATGTGCTAAGGGAACACTCCCCACAGGTCATCTCCTGAAACAAACGGCTTGTTATTTTATCTGGTCTTTTGTACAATATGTATGATCAATGTATGATCACTCAACACACTGAGTTTGTATCATTCTTACCTTGATAGACAAGTGCAGCAAGGCATGTGTAAACAAGGCCAGCAAGAAGAGTTGTGCTTGTGTAGTTTCTATTAATTATTAAGGGAGCAGGTTCGCACTGTGAGAATGGATTGCTCAACCACATCCCATTAGAGGCAAGAGCCAGAGAAAGAGCAGCTCTCTGTGAGTGTATCCCACGCTTTTAATGAAAGTCCTGCTTCACCTGCCTCAGGTAACTCTGGGAGGTTATTGTATCTGCCCAAACAATTACACTGTCACAATCAAAGGAAACAAACCTTAAATAGTCTGTCAGGTTCTGTGGGGAGCTAATAACCATTCATTTCTCTCCCAGCATGCCACCAGGACCCTGAATCCTCCCTTTGTTCTCCTGATAACCTGCTTCCAAATAGATTGCTTGTCATTACACTTCAAGCACTTAGATGTTCGGGCTTAAAGAGGCGAGTGGGCCTGGACCCTTGGGGCGAAAACACTACCAAGGTGATATCTACTCTAACTAATGGCCATTGCACACTCTCTTCTCCAACCAGCTTTCTCTTTTTTTTTGTTACATCTAAAAATGTGTGTGTGTGGGGGGGGGGCATATTGTTATACTGCATTTCTATTGGCCCAGTAGTTTTAAAATCAATACACACAGCATACTGTAAACAGTATTTTCAAATTGTCTAAAAAAACAAAAAAGGTTACAAGGTTTGATATGATGGCACTAAAATGTTTGTAGAGATTGTTGGGGTGTGGCTTCCTGCTCTTCAGTTGTGGGGTGCATATATTTACGTGTTTTCCCACTCCTTAAGTGTGCTTAGAACTGTCTGAGCAACCGTGAACCTGTGAAGTGCGATGCTGCTGGATCCTAATCTCTTTAATTTATGGCCTTATTGCATGTCTTCAGTGGTGGACGCAGTGTTTTTACCTCTCCCTTTTGTAATGGCCCACAGATCCCTCCTTCCATGCTGAAGGTTAATACCGGTTTCATGTTTTGGATCAATTAAAGGTCTAATAGTAACGAGGGAAGACACAGTGAAGAAAGGAGGCATCCTGCCGCTTCTGTTCCCTGGTTTAATGATTCACCAGCACCCTACATATATGGCATGTGTGGAATGTTTGTTTCCCCATCCAGAGCACGAGAGTCATTGTGTCAAAAAAAAAAAAAAAAAGAAGGGGGGCACAGGGGATGGTCTGTGTGCCTGTCTCAGGATGTGTGTTTGCATGAGTGTTTTGAGACTGGGTGATCAGTGATCACCAGAGGGAGATGAGTATTTGGAATAGTCACTGAGCACAGCTGGTTTCATTTTGTCTGATTCACTACTGCAGAATAGAGCTGTGCACTAATGGATGCTATTTTTGAAAATATTCTCACTTTTTTTTCATTTAAGAAGCATTCATCTCTTTCTTTCTCTCTCCCTCTCTCTCTCTCTCTGGGACACCCCATTCATTCATTTTTTATTAAACTTCAGCACTCGCTAGGCTCATTTCCTTTCCCAGGTTCTTTCCTGTGGTTTTCAGTGGTTGAGTAGAGAAAGAGCAGACAAAGACAGACAGAGGCTGGGACGGAGGTAGTGTAACACACAGAGGCCTGGGGGTTGGGACTACAATCATAAGCCACCTGTTTATAAGAGACAATAAGACGCTAAATCTGTTCACACTTATAATTTGAGTTTATTCGATAATCTACTAGACGTGTAGGATACACGGGTCAAAGATAAATCTCATGTCAGATGTTTGAAAAACATTTACTTGCAACATATCCTTTTCTTTTTTTTTTGTTTTTCCTGATGTTTTCTTATGATATTTGAGCAGTTTTATAAAAGAACACTCTTAATAATTTTATACATGCCCATTTTTAATCTCTCATTTTCCCTCAGAATTAAACAGACTGTTTTTGTTACTTTAAAGTTTCTTTAAAGTTGTAGCTTGGATAAAGAAATTGTGCATAATTTTCCACCTACCCCAGATGTAGTAAATTATCAAAAACTCCAAAACTTTGGTTTAGTGTTTGACCTATGAGGCTATTGTTGCAAACTAAACACTAGAAGTCAATGGTTACCCAAATAGCCCAAATTGTTTCCATAAAAAAACACAAAAACTTCTCTCAAACTGCATATACATCTTCATTAAGGCTGCACAGACTTGTGGATTAGGACATACTCCTCTACTTTCCACCTGCTTTGTGAACACCAGCCATGGAGTTTTCTGAAATGGCTGCCTGTCATCGTGCAGTTTTGTTCGGTTCAGCTTACAATAAGTTATTCTGTCCTAAAGCACATCGACAATCCCACTCCACCTTAATGAAGATCCGCATGTGGTTTGAGCAAGTTGAGAGACGTTTTGGTGAAGTATATTTAAAGAAACAGTTTGGCCCTTTTGAGAGACTATTGAGTTCTAGTGTTTGTTAGCAGTGTTAGTCTCACAGCTGCTGCTCTGAAAAAAGCAACATTTAGATTTTTGCTGACTGATTACATTTGGGTTAAGTGGAAAAATGTGTAAATTAGATTTTTTCACCAAACTATTCTGTTAAGAAAGAAATATGTAAATGACATCTGTTCTGATTGAATGCCCCATATTGTGCCTTTTTTAAGAGACAGGGCTGAAATATTTTTCATAACTTCCTTGTACAACATGAATGGGTGAGATTAAACTTCTATAGGCTGAACTGTTGGATATATTATATATAAATGTGTTTGGTTTTTGTTTTGTGGTAGCCCCTCTTGTTCTTACAATCTATCTGTGATAAATGGTGATAAACATCTGTTAAGATTCAGTATTTTAACATACCACAAGTGAACACTTCCCTCCAGCTAGTGTACAACTATACAGAGTTAATATTCAGGCATACACACCCACACCTGTTTTTGTGTTTATCGCACCCTCCACCTGCGTGTTTTGTCCACATTTTTTCTTTCTCCTTGAGGCCATAAAGAGGGTTTCAGCCATTAAATACCCCCAAACAAATCTGAGTAAGATTTGAGTATGCACCACAACTTTAAGCCGACAGCTCCCATCCAACTCAATCACTCCTTCAAAACTCAAAATCTAATGTTTTATAAATCTCTTGTGAAGGCATGGAGTTAACTTGTTGTCTGCCATTTAAGAAGCTCTGTACCTTGACAACTGCTGTTTAAAAAAGCTATTTTGAAAGTTCTTGGCATTTTAGGTACATTAAGTTTTTTGGTTTGTTTTGCTTTTTGCTTGAGATCTCATGTCACCGTCTGACTGCTTGTCAAATGGATTCCACTCTGAGTATCCATCTGGCACATTTACCTGGTGTGATACATTAGCTTGCACTTTTTAAAAAAAGAAATCTGAGCAATTAAAACTGCTGCAGAATAGTTTTTGATGGCTCTGTTTTTCATTCTGGTTTTTTTTCAATTCATTCCTTCATCCATGGACAACTAGTTTGTGGATTAGTTGTTGTCTCATAATTGGACAAGATGAAGATTTATTTTCCTGAATAAAAATTGCATCCTGAAACTTTGCTGTCTTTCAAGAATGCACATATGTATGTAGTACTGGCCCAAAAATTTGTTTCCATTAGCAACTGTGGCCAGTTTTTAATTGTTTAGCAGCAGAAATCATCAATGAAATAAGTAACTCAGATGATAAGTGCAGGGAGGTGAGAAGGCTGAACTGGGGTGCTGAAATTTAAGCAGCATATATGTGATGTATTGAGTTAATATGAAATATTAAAGTTTTTATGTTTGATTAATTTCATTTCTTTGGGTAATTTATATCGAAGAGAAGGGATTATAATGTGATGAGAGACAACAACACACACAAAACTGCTGATGCACATCTTCCTCACTCTGCATTCTCTGGTTCTGCACAAACAGCCTTGGTTTACAAGCCGAATGGCAACCAGTCAAATTGTTATGTGGCTAATTAATTGATTGCGTCAATACTCAAACACACACACACACAAAGTGGAAATATAATGCTTGGGAAAAAAAAGTGTACAAAACATGTTACGTTAGTTGAGTTTTACATTTCTTTATTAGGAAACTGGCTCACAGAACTAGCCTAAAATTCTGTACACACTTTTACTCTAGTTTAGACTCTAGTTTTAGTGACATACTCACAAAGCCACCATCAGTTGATGAGGGAAGCAGTTAAGCTCAAAGTAATGAAATTATGAGTTTTAACTTCTAACAATGAAGTTAAACAAAGCCAGTCATCCATCTTTTACATACATACACCCATCCAGCTTTAGGGGTACTAAAGACCTCTCTAAAAACATCAAAAAGCTTGGGAGGAAATTATTTTAAACTTTTTTTTAGCAGTTGCAATTTAAAAAATCATGACATTCGGGCATGCTGCAGCCCCCTCAGCACCCCCACTTCCGGCTTTCCTGCATAAGTGCACTAAGACCTGTCAGTTTCGCTACACAATGTCACGTTACATCTACTGCATTCAGCCTTCGTAAGTTTGAATGGGTGGCCACATGACAGGCCATTACAGTGGAAAAGGAAATATTCAGTGTCTTGGAAGCCATTGAAATAAGATTATACTAAGTTAAAATGTGTTGTACTCTAACAATATATGTTATGTAGCTCAAGGTTTTTTTAGTAACTTTTTCCTTTTAATCTGTAAAGCTCCTACTTTTTATAATCTCGTCTAATCTCAGTTTCCCCACCGCTGTCACGGTGCACCTTGATCTGTTACAGTAAGCGTAGCTGTGAGCCCTCAGGACATATGGCGTGAAAGATTATTCATCATCGCACAACAGTAAACTTCCTCTCCGCCTGCAGATGGCAAGCTGTTAGCCTAATGAGATGCATACCAGCGCTGAAGCCTGCGAGACAGATTGGGCCTCCTGCTAGCTCCGTCCACTGCAGTCAGAGACCTTCTCCTGCCTGCCCTGCAGGCAAGCCGTTTCAGCAACACTTTACTTCATCAGCACTGCTGCTGCCTGGTGCTCGCCAGTCCTCTGTGAGCCACCGTTCATCTTTTACCTCAATTTATATCCATTCAACTTTAGGGGTACTAAAGACCTCTCTAAAAACATCACAAAGCTTGGAAGGAAAGCAAAGTAAGGATACCATACTTAGCAAATGCTTCCCTGCTGAATTTACACCCACAGTTTTCAATTTACACCTTGTCTAAACAGCAATCCCTGTCCAAGCGGCCATTCAACTCTTGCACGCATCATGCTGCAAAGCCTTCACGACGTCTGCACTGTTAAGTCAAAACATGAACAAATTACAGACTTATCAACAACCAGCTTTCAACTCCTTCTGTAAAAATGGGTGGCTATGACACATACATACTGAATATACAGATGTTTCATTTTGCAATTGTTCAACAAATTTAAATGGCATATACCCACTCTACAGAGAACACACCTTCACATTTGAATTCACAACTGCTGTTCTTTACTGAATGTAAAGGGATGATTATTATTGATTATTTCACTGAATGATTGACTTTAGTGGCCCAGTAAGAAACATTCAACTAGATAATGTAGCAAAATGCAGCATTGCTGTTATTTAAACATGATGTTATCATTTATTATTATAAAATGTAAAGGAAGGGCCGTATAGTTCTCTTCTGTTCTCCACTTCATGGATGAATTTTTCCTCATTCATTTCAGCTGAAGCTGAACATCAGCTCGATTTGTTATCAGGCACTAGAGTAAGTGCTCCAAACCACTTGCATTCCAAGCGGATGAATTCTGCCCATATGTGTGCACTGAAATGTTCCAGTCATATCTTCCTTTGATCAGTTTGCATTCACTTTGCGAGACTGAAAAAAACATGAAAACACTACTAGGCTATTTTTCACGTCACTATGCTTTGTTTCCCATTTGCCTATAGTCCTAAACCTCTTTGGCATGGCGAGCTGAACTGGATGTATTGCTTCAAAGGTCAACTTATTAACTGATTGACTACGAAATGCCAGACTCAGCCTTTCTATAGTTTAGTGGTTACAAGTGCATTTAAACATATCAGTTGCCACCACTGGGTCACTGTGCAGAAGCAGCTGCTGGAAATTCCACATAGTCCTTGTAACTTTCACCAAAAACATGACATTTAAAGGAGAGCATTCTAGGAAAAACCACATGAGAGGCACCACTGAAATCTCCTGCCTGTGACCTCTTCAGCACTCCATAACTCTTTTCTCCTCTCAGAAACTCCACAGTACTCCTGGTCACATTTCAGGCATGCTGGGAGATCAATACCATAAGAGTTGCACTACTGAGGTAGGCTAATAACACCAGTTTGTTCCCAGTAGGCTGCAAAACTTCCCCTACTTGTAAGAATTATGCTTTGTTTTCTTGTCATATTTTGGGTTTAATGGAATAAATAAACCTCTCCTTCAGACTGAGGAATAAATCAAAATGGTTACAAACTCATTGGGTGTCAGAGTTCCAAAAAGCTTCATCCAATTGTACACACCCCATGGCGCAAAGCTGTTCGGCCCAGTTCTGTCAGTATTTTCTTTGAAGACCTAACCCAAACAAGAGCTTTAATTTATTTTCTTTCCAGAGGGGTGTGCTCTATGGGATATTGTCTGGCGTACTGATTGTTTTGAGAGGGGTTTCATTGTGTGAAATCTCTCCCTGCCTAAAACAACAGCGTGTGAGAAAAGTGAACTTATCCGCTCCGGCCTCTCTTGACTCTCTTCCAGGTCTGCTGTATTCAGTGCTGGTACACAATGTGTCTGACCAATGCTTACTGGTTTAACAGCATATTCCCTGTCGCATCTCTTTCTGATTCTTTTTTTCTGGAACTCATAATAGGATCAAGCATGTCACTGTATTCATACTTGAGATCAGTAACGAAAGCCATCCGTTTGCACCATAAATATCAAAACACGGTCGAAAAATGAGGAAAAAACATGCTTTTACTATATTACTAATTTCTGCTAGCATCTCTATTCATTTCTAATATTATTGTTATTGTAATATTATTATTAGTGCTAAGCTAACAGCATGGCATATAAACATTTTATGTCCATTCGAGATTAAACATGAATATTTGAAGCTTGTAAAAGACAGTCTGTGTTTAAACAGAAGCTTGCAACAGATACATTAACATATATTTACTTTGTTTCAGTGGCGCCCGACCCATTATGAGAACCTACCACACCTGACCCACAAAAATATTTGCTAATCAATGACCTGAGTCCGACCCGACCTGCAATGTTTCTGTAAGTTATTTATAACTTATTTGGAATACTGTTTTGTCACTTTTTGACCCCCGCCAGCTGCATAGAGATTCTAATAAGCTGACCCAAACCCACTCAACCTACAAGTCAGCCCATAAGACCCACAGGTTAGGGGTCGACCCACACATCACTCTCTTGTATGAGTGTTTCTTTTAGTAAGTTCTTAGAGCTGCCACTGCTTACCATCTGACAGACATCCACTGGTTAGGCTGACAGTCGTATTCGCAGTCAGTGACGTGTATTGGACTTCCAGACAGCCTAGAGGGATGTTTTCCTTCATGAAATTATATCCATTATAAATCAATCGATCTATTATAAATACAAATGTGATTGGTTGGCTGTTACTATCACTGTCCTTATACTGATGGTTAATCTGACACTCTTAGACTTGCACTAGCATGTGAAGGCCGAATCAATGGAAGAAGCTTTCTTAGCTATGTCTAAGCCACAGAGAAAAAAAAACTTAAGAATTAACTCCAATCAAAACTTGTTGTTTCCAATCAAAACTTATATAATAATATAATAAGAGTCTTAATAGAGCTTGCTAGGTTTAATTCTAAGTGAGATTCACTTTTTGAGGTCCTAGAAGGCCCTAAGGGTTCCACAACATTTTCAAGCTATATTTAGACATTGTACAGCCTGAATGACAGAAGACGTTCTGACAAGGCTTTAAAACATATTAGACTGGTAAATTGTACACTGAAAAACTAACTTTATTTGATGCAGTTTGTGGTTAATTGTATTGTCTAGGACAGATTAACTCAAGTTGCATCATTTCCTTTTACTTCAACATAAACCTAATTTCAGAGTTGCATTCATATATAATATTTTGTTTGCATCGTTTATGTAATGTATGTAAAGGTGATCAAAGTAATTATATATGATTTCATTTTCAGCTTTGCTCAGCGATATAAAAAACAGTTGACTGTTTGTTCCCAGATTTTGTAATGGCTTGGCTGGCTTACTTGAAGTTTACTGCTGACAAGATTTTGGCCTGCTTAGAGCAGCTTGGCTGTCAGAGAGTGAAAACCACAGAGTTCCACCTCCAGTATCAGAGCTGTCTAAACGGGATATTGCAATGCAGAGTAAGTGTCATTTTAAAAGTATCAGGTGCCCCCTGTTTCAAATTTAAATGACTTGGCTGAGGCTTACTTTCCTGGGTTAAAACATACAGCATAATCATCATCAGTGCAGTCTAGTTATCTGCCAAAACTATCAGCAGCAGCAGAATTTTGATGTATTCCTGGGTATGAGTTTACAAAGCCTTTTAGAATGATCGAGTGCTGGTCTGAGATCATATTCCCTCTGTCTGTCTATGCTTTTTGGCACTGAGCTCCAATGAAGAATTTAATTGCAAGTTGGTTGAGAATATGGACGAAAGCTTGCTCTGCTGTGAACTGAAAAAACACCTTGGTAAGAGTTTCTTTCTCCACTGCACAGAAAGTCCTCTTTTTTATTTATTTCAGATGTTCCCAGGCATAAATTAACTGACCTTCACCACTGACTATACCAGTCCCTTTTGCATTATCTATGTTTCCACCCAAATAATTTTTTACGAAAAATGCATTTGGCACTTTAAAAAGTTTGTCGATGTAGAATATACAAACAGTAACTGTTGACAGTATTTTATTTATACATAAATGGTGTCATATGACAGATTTCCCTCATATGTCTGTACAACAGCCACAAACAGCATGCCATAGGAGTATAGTTGTACATTTTTATCGCTAAAAGTCAGTTTGATGGAAACAAGATGCTAGACACAAATGTTTTCGCAAATTGCATGTTATCGTTTGAAGTTGTGCAGAAAAGTTGATGGAAACAGTGAGAGGTCAGTTAAGTTACACCTGTGAACGTTGCATCTTATTCTAGATTTGTGCTGCTTAGACTAGTAAGCTAAAGCACTATACTTATAGAGCAACAGCAGTCCTATGAGAATCTGCCTTCTAAACACAGGCCCTTGGTTTTAAATGATTTTTTGAACTGTCTCAGTAAAACATGCCCAGCCCAGAGACTCAATGATCCTAGTAGACCGCAGATGTAGTGTGAAGCTTTCCCTGTCTCTGAAAGTACCATCTCCCCTTAAGTTTCCCTTTTCTCAAATCCTTGCTTTCCTGATGCTTTCTAGACCTGTTTGTTTTTATTCACCTTTGTCAGTAGGACTAAGGACAAGATCAGTCATCTGTTCCTCCCAGCTGGCCTGAGAGCAGGGGAAAGAGCACAACAGACCGGGCCTCTGCCTCCTGCTTACCCCAGACTCTGACCCCAGGTCAGGCTGTCACATGTCTACTCCCTCCGCTCAAGACTGTCCACAGAACCAGAGTTGTAGTGGAGGAAGGAGGGGTAACTCTACTGAATGGAAAAAAGTGGGAAGAAAGCAGCCCTGTGGCTTTCCAGACCACTATCTCACACTGATCCAATTTATGATGTTTAACAGAGGCGAATTAAGAAAAAAAGAGAAAACACAACTTATAAAATTGTGCCTTTCAAAAGTCTTCTTTACTGCTTGGCTTGAGCAAGCCCAGTGCATTTCACAGTGGAACACCTGATTAATTGTGAAGCTTGCGATTTGTGGGAGCTGGCATGTTTTTCCAGAAAAGGTTAGTGTTGCACTAAGAGCGTGAGAGGGAGTGAGGGAAATGGAGAAAGTAAGAGGTTAATGGCAGAGCCATGGTCAGATAGATTAATATCCACTCACTTGTTACTGAGGTAATGAACTCCTCCCTGGAACTGCGTTTAGAACAATTTATGTACAACTAAATCGATGGTCATTATTTCTAGTTTACTGTTTAATTGCAGTCAGCTGGGGTGTGCTGCTTTGACACGGACGAGGGAATCACACTCTGTCCATACACACACACAGTGTGAAGGTGTAGCAGGTGTGTGGTGTGGTGTTTCGGTTCAGTTATCCTACCAGCCATGACTCAAGGGGCCTCCCTCTGCCTCACACTTTCCAGTCGTGCACAAATATGTGCACAACAGCAGAGCCTTGTCACTATGGGTGCATCTGTGTCGTTGGAATGGATGTTGTGAGATAAGCATGTATGAATGTACTATGCAGTGAATCTTTGACCAGGTTTTCGCAGTAAGGCACGAGCGCACACGTTTATGTTAGCACATGATGTGTGCTTAGATTTGTGGAAAGTTAAAAAATCAACTGCTTTTACAAGAGTCAAATTCAATCGCTAAAGTGTGGTGGAGATGTTAAAGAAAGTCATGGCTCCGGACCTCACAAAAAGGGATCTATTACACTGACTACCAAAGAAATGTTCTTTTAATTAGCCACATCTATCTTTTTTCCATGTTTTGACAGAAATTCTTACATAAACATACACCACAAAGAGAGACAGGGCAACACAAAACATGCTCATTTTTAAGCCTGACAGAGCCACTCAGAATAAAAACAACAGTGACCTTGCTGTGCCAGTGTTATTCCATTATGGATTTCCATTATGGATTTGGGTTTTTTTTTTTTTCTTTCTTTCTTTCTTTCTTTCTTTCTTTCTTTCTTTCTTTCTTTCTTTCTCTTTTTTTCATCTGTGTGCTTTTAAGAAGAACACCTGCAGGAAAGAGAAAAAGATTACAAATAGATCATTTCATACAACACATGTAAAATTATAGATGCCTGCCTGAACAAGTCCCACTGGTGCACTTATTCAAGTGAATGAGCACAGTAATAGGACTTTCTCCACCCCTACAAAAAAAAAAAAAGAAATATTGTGATGTATTAATACTTTGGAATGTATTGACAGTGTATGGTTTGATTTTTTTCTTCATTTTATTAGGTTGGTCTGACATCCACACACTTGTCACATTTTGCGCATGTTGCTGCCTTAGCCCAGCTATGATGAGGTGTCTGGACTAAGTAGGTGTAAAAGCAGAATCCACATGTTCCTGTAAAATGGGTACATTAGAAGCAATTAAACTGAGAACCGAGGAAAAAAAGAAATTATTACATGTTTTACATCCTCATAAATGAATGTTTTTTGTGCATTGGCCTTTTATCTGTTGTTAATGCGGTGTTTACAGTGCGGTCAGTGTGAGGTCACATGGCTTATCTTGGCTAGAAGGGCGAGAGCAGTGGGGAGGCCACGGTTTTTGGAGCGGTCACCTTCACTTGCCGCCCAGAACAGCTTTTAGAGCAGCGTGCAGTTGACCAGCCACTCGCTGTTTAAAAGGATGGTGAGAATTTTATTGAACATGAAACAACATGTGGGCATCCCTCCATGTGCACAGCTGGGGCCAAAAATCAGAGAATGAGTGTAAAAGGAAAGAAAAACGTCTATGGGGTGCAGGAGATGATGTGATCTGAGAAAGAGGGAGGTGGGGGTGGGGGTGGGGGGGTGGGGGGGGGAGCTTGCTGAAACACTTTTCCTTTACAATGTACAGGTGTTGTGAGTGCAGTGGCGGGTGCCGGAGAGGCCTGTGCCATTCTCCTGGCTGGAGTGGATGGCGTAATGGGAACTGCCAGCTGCGACGGTAATTACAGCACCGCTGAGGAGGATGGCGGCTGTTTTTCTTCTGGGGGGCATGCAGTTGAACTGATTTTTCATTTACATGTTTTAAGTGAGATGAAGGAGCTCTACAAATGGGTTTGAGCAGTACATTAGCAAGAGGGGACACATGCTATTTTTCAAGTGTTGCTCCTTGCCACCACTGAACTGTTTTAATGTGCCTTCTTCCTCACTTTCTATTACAGTCATTAAGATTCAAGGCAGTCTTAGCGAGCCGATACAATTGGGTCTTACCTTCGGCCATAAAAGCGTCATTTTCCCATCGATTCATCAAAAACGATTCTGTGACCAATGAGAAATGCTTGCAGTATGTAAATATGCACACATCACATACAACAGTGTGAGACAAACTTAATAAGTTGAAACATTCACAAACCTAGTTGGAAGTCCCATGTAACACTGTTTTTCCACTTAAAAGCAAGATTAGTAGCTATGGCTGTCATTCTGGCTACAACTGGCAAAAAAATATGAACAGGTTACCTTATTCTACATAAAGTAAACCAGGATGTATTATTTTGCCTACATTTTTGTATGGTAACCCATATTTTTCACAAGTATCATGAGAATACAAATTCTCACATTCATCTTCAGAGTCATAGACAGAGTTTTCCCATCTTTCAGCAAAGTTTAGTGACTTACATCACTGTGCACCTGCGGGCACAGTGTCAATAATATACATCATTAAAAAAATATCATGTTTTACCATATCCATAATCCAGTTGCACCAATAATAAAGCAAAATGCTCAACTAGCGGAAGGCACTCATCAATGTCTCAGGGTACAGAAGGAAAATGCTGTTCCAATTCATGTTTCAAGTGAGTTGCAGGAGGCTGTACATCATGCAAGTTAAAATTAATTGAACTAAAGCAGCATGAGGGGTTCATCATGGAATACCTGACATTATCTTGTTTTACTGTAATGACATTAAAATGAATTGGATTAAATTTATATTGTTGAATTTAAGTAAAATTAAAGTAGTTGAATTAAAACACAAGTTTTACACACTTGGACAGTTGACAGATCTTGAATAATTTAGTTCATTTCATGATTGTCATCATTATTTATGGTGAATGAGACAAATATCCATAATCAGGTGGCCGAAAGCAGTAAAAACCAAACAACATGTTCAGAGCTAAGGAAGTGCAGGTACCCATTTGACTGAGTGAACCTGCAGACGCCCTCTCTCTGTGCTCTAGTGAAATGAGAAAAGTCGCTTGGCTGTGACTTCTGAAACCTTTCACTAATGGCATTAGAGCTATGAGCACTTTACCTCCAGCCTTGCCAAATTGAAAGAAGGAGAGAAGTGGAGCATTTGAATGTAAGCAGATGGCACTGTTTTACTCTGGACTGGGCCATCTGGAGTTTACTTAAACTGATGACTTCATAATCAAACACTGGTCCTCGTGCCACACATGGCACCCACCACACACACAGACCCACACCAGTGCGAAAAACAAAAGTGTATTTTCGGGATGCTCAATGCAATAAAATGCAAGCATCCATTCATTCTGAGAAGTATATCTGTGAGATTTGGAAGCGAACAAAGAGTACCTGTACAATTTTGAAATTTACAAGAACTTCCATTTCTGATGGAGTGCTATTAGCAACAAAAAAAAGGTGCCAACATAAACCACAAATATTTACTGTATTCCTATGTAAGGTAATGAAAACGGTCGTGTGCATTTACTTTAGTGTTTGGCAAGTATCACTAATGTTCACTACACAAAATCTGTCGGCACAATTGCCATGAATAACCCTGTGGCAGGTTCACAGCAGCTAATCTACCCAACATAAGGTAATACCAACAATTTCAATATAATTTATAGATACTGTAATACATATTCATTGCCTCGTTCAAATACAGCTATTCTTATCTCGCTTACCCATCCATCAGTGAAGTAGGGAGTGCCTTTTTATTGGCATTCATGCTTTTGCCAGTGTACAAGGATGGTTTTAATACTAAGTACACATACATCTTTGATGATTACAGTTGCGTATTTAGCAGACACACCTATGATGAGGTGCCTTACTGGCAACATATGTATTAAAACCAATTATATAATATATAATTATATACAAATTGTATTGGGTAAAGTAAATAAATGTTTACCATGACTCAGGAAGGTACAAGGAAAGTAATTAATTATTGTGTCATTTCAAGATGTCTTGTGTTGATGACAGTCTGGGAGCATTCCAGTTAAATTAAATCAGCCGGAGAACTCTAAACCAACATACTATTACCAGTGTGTAGGGACTACAGGGCACAACAACACTGTTACATGAGTACTTCTTTACTGAAAAGACATATGTCAGTGTATATTCTCTCTCTCTCCCGCACACACACAGAGAAAGGTCATGCAACAAGTGTGTCACGTTGTACAAATGTCTCAGAGTTAAAAGCAATGTTTGGAAGGCTTCCTTCAAGACACCTGCAAGAGTTTGGGGGAGTTTGAGTCCTTGCCAGTTAAGTCATATTGGCACCACATTTTCCAGTGCATGACTTTCCTGCTTTCAAGTGTTGAGGTAATTGAACTTTATGACATCAGAATAACCTTCTCAGAATAGCACTTTTTCATTTTTCATGGTCACACGTCAGCAGCACAAGCAGCCGCTGGAGATTATAACTCAGTGTAACCTGTTCTTCATTTGAAAGTTTGATAAAGAGGCAGGTTAAACTGTGGGTAGTTACTTAACCAGACCACTGTCATGCAAGGAAGGAAGAGATTTTGTACCTGTCCATGCCATCCGTATTTTAACTTAGTGATGCGGTACTTTGACCTGAAACCATACGTATAGACATCATATAGGACATTTTAATGGGTTTGGAGGGCCTGAGAGATGAACAGATGAATTTAGAAGTTGCATCATGGATCTGCTTTTTTCTGGCTTGGGATAACATCTATAATGCTTGATTTTTGTTGCTGCATTCAAGCTAGGCTATGGAGCATTCAGGGGTAAGTGTAGACAATTTATCTTGTGAAACCTGTTTTAGAGCAAGATGTAAAAACTTTCAAAAAGAAAAATATTAAAAAGGTCTACTGTTTTCCAGGAACATTGTTGCTTGCCTGTCTAATAAAGAGACTATATGTTTAAACAATACATCAAGTTCATACACATCATAAAAAGTGTATACAGCAGGCCGATATGTTTTTAATTGTACTGTGTTCTTCTCAACATGGTACCATCAATGCTAAACGAAACTGCTTTGCGAGATTACCTGACACTTTTTTACGGATGCTTCTTCAAGTTATTGGGGCTATCCAAAGTTGCACCGACTGTGAAATTAAATTCTCAGCTTGCTTTTTAGGGGTATGGACTTTTTTCTGTAAACCTAACAGTATTTACTGTAAATCAGCTATAGAAATATACCTGAAACGAGGCATGGTGCCAGTTTTTACTACCAGTGTTATTTTGTACTGCTCATTGTAAGTTTAGAACCCTGTTTTATTTTGCAGTATAGGGGAGTTACTCATTGCACCACAATATTTGACAGTGGTTCCCAGCTCCGATCCTTGAGTGCCCCTGCACTGCATGTTTGGGTGTTTCCCATGCTCTGACACACCTGATCCAAATAATTAACTGCTAAACAAGCCCTTCCTGAGTTGAAGTGGGTGTGTTAGAGCAGAGAAAAATGTGCAGAACAGGGGAGCTCCAGGACCAGGATTGAGAACAACTGCAGTATGTTATGGTGCAATGAGTAACTGCCCTATAAAACAAAAACTTCAAAATTCATGATGAGCAGCATAGGGTTTGCAATCACTGTTAAACAGCAAGTAGGAGTGAAGCTGACCAATCACAGATGGCCTAATGGCATGACCAAGTAGCTTCACAAATCAGGATGAAATTGATAAATTGTACAAGAGCTAATAAGAGAATAATTTATATTCTTTCCAATGACTGCTGCAATCTGCACTCTTAACATAAAGGTGCCAAAAAGGGTTATTTTGAAGCAGTGCTATAAATTAACTATTTTAAATGGATTGTTACATTTTTATAAATAAGATGGAAGTGTAAAGAATATTTTTAATTTTTTAATGGCCCAACATGTAATGTGAAGGTTTATTCCAGGTAAAGTTTTCTCATAGTACCATACATTTGAGCAAAAAACCATTGAGGAATCTTTACTTTTACGAGTGAATTTTCCCCCAAATCTTCCCCATTGCTGTGGTCGTGCACATTGAAAAGCACAAAAAAAACAAAAAAAACAATTGTTTACACTTGAGCCTAATGATCATGGAGATCATATCCAGTATGAGTTTAATTAAACATGTGATCATATATATGACACAGAAAACCATTTACTTCCACTTTTGAGCTCTAAAGTCCTATAGTAATAGATTTCAATGGAGGTCATATCCATATCCAGTATATAACAGAGTATAATTAAAGAGTTTTCTCTTGCTCTCCAGTTGTGCCTCTTTACAGTCCCCCTGTGTGAGGTGGACTGACTTAATTGTCTACACGCTTGTTACCATGACCATAATCATGGAGGTTTTTATATGACTGGTGGTCGCGAGGCACCCTGCACTGGGTTCACACTTTCTCCCTCTACGTTTGAGGCAGGGCAGAGGCCTGGGGTGTCAGCTAGCTCAGTCCTGTCAGCATAGCCTGAAACACGCACCCAGAGAGGAAAAATGAGGCTGAATGGCCCACAGGCCACTTGATTATGGGCTGGCGGACACAGCTGCGGCCTGTACCACTTCATTAAAACTGTCATCTGCTTCACAACATACAGCAGGGCTTTAGCAGAGTTAGTGCCACGGGGCCTAACACTGACTCATGTCACTCTGTAATGGAGAAGGGCTAGGTACTGTATGAGAGGGAAAGGGCATCTGATCTGCCAGCGGTGATCTTTTAATCATGTGTGTGCATGTATATATCATCACTGTCACACTCTTTTAAAAAATGTGTCACAAAGGCTTCTTTGAGTGATGCCATGAAAGATCCCTTAAGACCAAAAAAGAGATTTGTTCGTGAGAAGAACCTTTTAATAGCATTATGTGGAGGTTCTTTAAATTTAAAAATGAATCTTCACATTCATCTCATTTATAATTATGGTCCCCAAAGAAAGGTCTTCAGGGATCCAAAAATAGTTCTTCTACAGCTTAATTGAAAAGAAGTGCATATCAAAACCTTGCAACCTCAGTTTGTTGTTTTTTTTATTTGATCACTCCTTGCTTTTTATGCTGTGTGAACATTTCATGATGAATGGACTAATAGAAATACTTTGAATAAAATCATTGACGCACATTATGCTTTCCTATGCCAATGATAATACACTCAAACATAAAGATGCCAGAAAGGACATTTTGCATTCTGCCATAGAAAAACCATTTGCCATTTTTTTGGTCCCTAAAAAAACTCTAAATGAATGGTACTTGGAAGAACCATGTTCGTAAATGAGATTTATGAATATGAAGAACCTTTACATAAAGAACCTTGACATAATGTAATGTTCATAAATGGGTAAAGAACATTTCCATTATGAAAAGGTGAATTAAATAAAGTTTTTCTACACTCACATAACTTATTTACAAGCATGGAAGAAAATGTGTTCCTCTATGGGATACCCTTCATGGTACTTTTTTGTGTTTGTGAGCTACTATGTGTTGTAATATTATTTGTCCATTGAGGTGAACATAATAATGTCAATTCCTACAATGGGCACATGACAGCGTCTACAGTGGGCATGTCAGCACCAGAATTAGACCATGGAGTGATGGAAAAGGGCCTGGTCTGATGTCTCACATTTTCTTTTACATCACATGGACAACCTTGATGTGTATGCATCACTTACCTGGGGAAGAGATGGCACCAGCTACCTAAACATTGTTGCATGTGGCATGAAGTGCATCCTTTCGTGCCAACACTATTCCGTAATGGCAGCAGCCTCTTTCAGTTTGATAATCCCCTTCCCCATACTGCAAAAAACTGGTCAGGAACGCTTTAAGAAACATGACAAAGAGTTCAAAGTGTTGATTTCCCAGATCTCAATCCAATCAAGCATCTATGGGAAGTGCAGGACAAACCAGTCCAATCTATGAAGGCCCAACTTACAGGATCCACAGCACAACTTGAGGAATTTTGTGGAGTCCAGGTCCCTATGGGCCAGGGCTGTTGTGACAGTGTGAGGGGAATCTTCACAATATTAGGCAGGTGGTTTTAATGTTTTGGCTGGTCGATGTATATGTTGTAGTTCTTCCTTTATTTTGCTGTAGATAACCTTACTGAGCCTGTAGTGAAGGGCTGACTATGTTTTTAATATACTTGTGATTCATTCCTGCTCTACAGTGAGACGAAAGACAACGCAATGTGAGCACATGGTGTACTTTATGACCACACACTGTAAAAGTCTCTGTGTGACTGTATAGACTCATTTTAAATCTGTTTAAATGAAAAACTTGTCCTGAAGTTCAAAACACTATAATTGATATGCCTGGCTATTTTAATGTTAAAGATTTATAATTGCTCAGCAATGCAGCGCATAGTAAAATAAATAAATTTTCATGCTGTTTTGAAAATGGCAGTGCATGAACTCTGCAGATCTGGCACTGAGACTGTATCTGGAATACCCAGAGGTTGTATCAGTTTCTTTTCCTCACTGAATGTATGACATTTTCCCTCTTGCATTTTGTTTACAAAAGAAAGTGAAGTACCTTCGAATGGCATTTGTGTTGAGCTGCTCACTCCTGAACAAAGCAAGCCGTCAACCGCTCAAGGTTTCACTTCCTAATGAACTTCTCTTGGGGCACAATGGACCACGGCACATTCTCTCTCTCTCTCTCTCTCTCTCTCTCTCTCTCTCTCTCTCTCTGTGCATAACCCTCATTTGGCAAACCTGGGGTTTTATTTTTTATTCCACACTCTGAAATCCACAGTACTTGTATCAGGAGTCTAAACAAATTATAACTCTCTGACAGAGTGTTTGTATGTATCTATGTGTGTGTATGTATGCATCAATGTGTGTATGTGTGTGTGTGTGTTTGAGAGAGTTTTCAGCGTGTAATTGATGGTGGTCTTATTCCTAACAATACCGTGCTGTATTGTGAGTAAATATGACCGAGAAAGTGACCTGTGTATAATCCTTAGCAACGTTTCTAAGAAGTAGGATTTGCCTAAATCACATGTTTCAGGTTATTGTAAAGCTAATCTCATTCATGTATTAATGAGCAATTTTGGTTCTTCAGGCCATGGGGACACGAGCATGTTTCTGCTACTTTGATATTGAGGGTAAAAAATTCAGTTTCTTTTGCCTCATTTGAACCTTGTGGAATTAACAAAAAAGAAAAAAAAACGTTAAAGAAAAGAAAAGAAGGAGAAGTCAAACAGAAGAGAAAGAGACAGCGTAGGGTACCTTATTGAGTTTAGTGCTGAGTGATTTTCATTGAGTCTCTTTTGCCACCCAGGTCACTCACAAGAACCCCCAGACAGGAATTCCAGTCCAGCTTATCTGAGAGCCCCATCTACACACAGCTACGGCAGAGGGAGTTTGGGAGGTCTGGGGCTTTTTTTTTTTTTTTTTTTTGGTGGGGGGGGTCTGTGTCATGGAGGCCTGTTTTAGGACAGGAGGAAGCTTCAGCTCGTGGTAAACAGGTTGTGTTTACTAACAATTGCTGGATTCTTTTAGAGAGGCCTACACTTCGGCTACAATTCTAAACATTTTTAAATGTAACTTTTACATTATATGGAGGTCTATTAAATTCGAAACTTCTATTCAGAACTTATTTTATGTCATTGCTTCAAGGGAATTGATTTTTTGTAGTTGGAGTTTTGTTTGTTGGAGTCATGTACAACTATAAATGGGTCTCTCTCTCTCTCTCTCTCTCTCTCTCTCTCTCTCTCTCTCTCTCTCACTGTGTCTCTCTGTCTCTCGGGGGGCTGATCGGAATGACCTAATGCTTGATTAGGTCAGTATAACACAGCCACTGTGCGCTAACGGCGGAGTTGGCTGCTAATCCAGCCAGCGTGCTCCCAGTGTGGCTCACGCTCTTCCTCCGCCACAATACTGTCCTATCTGTTAATGTTAGCAGTCTATCCTAGCTGAGTAACACTGTGTAATACATGTTTCTTTATTTTATATGTGCAAACGACATCTTTCTATGATAATACTTCTGTATTTTGGACAACTGTTGATGAAGCTCAGATGGATCTACCAGGAGAATAAAAAGGATGATCAGATTAGAATTTAGTGTAATTTTCCATTGATATTGACCTGTCAGCTGCTGTGTAAAGATCTTGTTTTGGCAAAACACTTGACCAATAAAGCCTGGCTCTGATTTTATACTGTATTTAGAAGTATTTGTTCGAAATCTCACTATGTAAGTCTGTTTTTGGCTGTGTTTTATTTAGGAGGATATCATAAGACACCTTGTCATATGATCATAGTCACCCAAAAATCCATCAAGTTACCACTCCGCTCCAAAATAATGTATATCTTAAAAGCTCCTGAAACATACTCATGTCTGTCTACTCTAAAAGCATGCCCAAAAAGCCAAATTCTGTCACACCATGTCAAGACCACCATGTACATAGAGGACCTTGTGCTCCCAAGATGTTATAAATACAAATAAAAAAGCAAATGTTTCAAACACAGGCCACACAGATGAACAAGTGAGTGAGAAGCAAATTATACAAAACCAGGTAAAACTGACTCAGAACCCAGCAGTAGGCTTAACCCGGTATATTATTCTGAGTCAGCAAGTCCAGACCAAAACTCCAGCAAGCTTCATTTGGAAAGCAAATGCAGCATTCTCGCAGTGGGGGTTGGGATAATGCTGCCATAAAAGTTGTTTTATTGCTCAGTTTAAAAGACCATATTTTATATGGACGGTGAATAAGGACGCCCTGCAAACCAGAATTGAAAATGTTAGAAATGTTCAGCTCATCCAGTCATCTCTTGACAAACTTCAAAGGCACGGAAGACCAAGCTGAACATATTTAATAACTCATCTAAAATAAAGTGCTGCCGTTCTTCCATTTCTCTTTTGGAGGGAGGCCAAATGCTGAATGCATCTGAAACCAATCTGCTCTGATTAGATAAGATGGGTTATTGGTATTAACACAGTCCCAGAGGCCGCTGTGTATAGATTTCAGTATGGAAGACTCAGCCAGATATAAACTGGTATTTTGTACACCTATTTGTATACATATTTACTTACCTTTAGATTAAACAAGTTTGTAGTTTGGAACAGATTGCAAGCTCACAAACGAACATATTTTTGTCACAGAGCTGAGAAGAGATTTCTACACTTTGTGCATGTCTGTACACATGTGTAAGACAGACAGACAGACAGACAGACAGAGAGAGAGAAAGAGAGAGAGAGAGAGAGAGAGAGAGAGAGAGAGAGAGAGAGAGAGAGATAGAGAGTAAAAGAGCAACCTTGCGTGCACAATCTGAATTTAGAGTGATCAGTAATGGCTTTTGAAGTCATGCATCCTCTCTCATTCCTTTGCTTATGGTGGGGCCATGACCCTGTGCAGAGGAAGAAGGAGGCAGATTGGTTGTGTGTGTGTGTGTGTGTGAGTGTGTGTGTGTGTGTTAGAGGTTTTGGTGTATGTATGTGTTTTCAGGAAAGAACAGAAACAGTGGAGAGCTGACGATCAGCGTTTCTGACTGGATAACTGATTTGCCCTTGCGTTCACCTTTAATCTTCAATGTGGCTGGCCAGTGAAGGGGTCACTGGGTGGTACTGCAGGCTTTAACCCAAACGGCTCAGCGGCCTCCACAAATCCCATATAAGAGTGTGTCACTCACACACAAATGCACACAAGCAGTTTCCTCCCCTTCAGGGTACTGAGACAGGGGAAGCAAAGGAGTAGGTGGGAAGAAAGTAAGAACAACTGCACAGGTGACAAGGAATATATATATATATATATACTTTTTGCAAATAAGTGTGCTTTACAGCATACCAATAAGCAAATACAATACAATCTAATCCGATCTTTTAGTTTTTGTTTTAGGAAAAGTTATTGTTATCTTTGTTAGAGGAACACAGGTCTACCACCTGATTCCTGACTTGTTAGTGCACTTCAGTCAATGCTTGAAAAATATTTATCGGTCTTCAGAAAGTTTAAAACTCCTTGCCTCTCAGCACCTCTTTCTGTTTCTGTTTGTCTGTCCTCTGCAAATGCATCCACTAAGAAATGTGATCTTTCTTCCATCAGACAGCAAATTCTCTCTCTCTCTCTCGCTCACTCTCTCTCTCTCTCTCTACTGATGTGGAAAAGATTTCCTGCACTGAGAGAAAAAAAGGCAATTAAAAATCAGGCAAAAGCCTCATTAGCTCACGTTTCCCTCTGTTATGTATGATTAACACTGGCTGCTCGGTCATCTTAGTAACACTGCCGTGTGTGTGTGTGTGTGTGTGTGTGTGTGTGCGTGTGTGTGTGTGTGTGTGTGTGTGTGTGTGTTTAGACTTCTAATCCACCTGATTCACTTGTCTGGAAAGTTGGTGTGCTGGAAAGATGGATCTTAAACGCCTCATCACTGTGATTCTAGGTAAAAGAGGTAACGTCTCTCTGCATTAATCTGGTCACTTGTATTATTAAAAAAAGTAATAGCACATCACACCTAGATGGTGTTTTTTGTTTAGACCACGTAAGACACTCTTTGCCCAGCCGAATAATTTTCTTTCAGCCGAATGTATAATCAGTGATGCTGTCCTGGAGACTGTGTGCTGAAATCATGTACTGAAAAATATAGAAGCAAATCTTATTAAATGGAACTTGCTGTATTTAAACAGCTGGCTGTCAGGATGAAAAATAATAAAGATAGATGCATGAAATTAAAAGTTATTTCAAAAAGACTAGTAATACAGAATAAAGCTTTGTTTATTATTTTAAAGATAAAAAAAAACATTTAAAACAAGTCTGTGTGGTAAAGTGCTACCTATGTGTTTCTGTCCATTACTGTAAAAATATTTACACATTTTACACAGAAACATTTTCACAGCATCAATTAGATTATGATCCGGAATTTACAAGGCTAAAAAAAAAAAAGGGCAAGCAAAGAAACCGGGAAAGCAGAAGAGAATGTGGATGGAGATTCACACGATAAGGTGACGGAGAAGTCCAAATTGGGTTGTGGAGCGTGGATGAGCTGAGGCCCAGAGAGCAGCCAGATGAAACAGCTGGGCCATTAGGGCGTCCAGGTCAGGAGTGCCCTTTCTTCAAGTCGGCCTAATGGGCCCGCCTGAACTTTTATGTGATAAATGTTGTTTATATTAGGGCTCAGCCCCTTACATTAGTGTCCTTCAAACGCCTCTTGGCCTGGTTGAAGTTCAGCATTTCTAAATACTTTAGTGCCCTCCTACGTAGTGTCTATTATGGCAGCATTAGGGCAGGAAAGGGGAAGGGTAATTGAGCAGGAGTGAGTGTGGAGTGGAAAGTATGCGGCCATTGCAGTGACCCAGAGGCTTACCTGTAAGTAAACTGTTGAGAGCAAACACTGCCCCCTATAGACCTGGTCTTGTAGCATCTCCTGCATTTGGATTTTCGCCTCAGAAATGGGGAGCTGGTGGCCAAAATAAAACAATCTGTCCTGTGGTCACTGTGCCCTAAAGAGCATAACAGTAAGGTATGGTGGTGTACGATAATGCTATAATGAATTACAAGAGATCATATCTCAATTTTAAATACGAGCAAAGTGCAATGCAATATGCCCCTCTAACAAGGTCTCTTTGGATCTGTGGCTTTGGATCAAGTATAATTTAGTGTTGCTGCTGTATTATGATCCTGTTTATGAATAAAACAGTTGCTTTATTTGTAACAGTAGCACAGCTCACTCACAAGCTGAAGCACACCTTCTGGCTTGCATAATACACAGTATTACCCCTGACTTAATTCAAGTCATGACTTTTTCCAGGTTCCAAGAGAAAAACAGTGCTGTGTGACAAAAAAGTGCTCAACATGCTTTCCCAGAGAAACAGGCCAATCTCTCTCTCTCTCTCTCTCTCTCTCTCTCTCTCTCTCTCTCTCTCTCTCTCTCTCTTTTTCATCAGATTGTCTAATTCACCCTGGAGGAAGAGCTCTGAGTCAGAGCCAAAAAAAGGCTGAGGTGTTGAAAAGCCTGACGACGCAGCGCGGGTGTGGGACAGGAACAACACGTGCGGCAAGTGGGGGAAAAAAGCCCATCACAGTCAATCAGACTGCGGAGGCTAGTGAGGAAACCTCATCCAGCCGGGGTGCAACAAGGCACCGCACGCACGGCCGCAACACAGGAGATGTTGCACACTGCTTTTTATGTGTACTTTGAGTCGCTCTAAAGGTGCTCCTCCAATCAGGTGGAGAACGTTTCTGCAAACCAATTCTCTTTAGATTTATCTTTAGAAAGGGCCTTAGTTGTTTTAATTTGGACTGGAAACAATTAGGTGCAACTAAACTTTGGTATGCAGATTACTTGGAGAGACGCAAGTGTTCCGCACTCCAGGTGCAAAAGTCAAACTTGGTGTGGTGATTGACATTTTTGGTCTGATGGGGAGAGGATCCCAGTGGATACATCGTATTTTTCTTTATGTGGGTGTGGATGAGAAAGAGGAAATAGAATGAAGGATTAATTAGCAAGAGAAAGGCTAGAATACATAAAAAACAGAGTGATCCTTTTGTTTTACATGAACACACGTTTGCCCTTATCCACTACATTGTATGCATCCTTTCATTACTCTAAGCTCACTATACTGTATGTTAGCTTGTTGACAGGTTAAGAAAAGTACAAGGAATAAGAATTTACCACGTTTATCATCGTCACACTGCAAAAAGTATGCAAGCACAATTGCACCAAACTACCAGCAAAGGACCAATAGCTTCAAGCTATTTACAGTTATTTAACACATGGAAGCCCATAAAACATAAGCTTTTGTCCATGTTTATTTGCTGTGAAATAATTTGGGCACACATAGCTGGATTAATGGGCTATTTAGACCCACAGAACTCTTAGGAGAGCAATGAAAGTGTGTCCTTGTGTGTGTTGATATTACTTTATATCAGGCCTTTCTCACACTTGGCTGTGTTAAATTTCACCAAGTCAAATCTTAATCATTTCCACCTGTGAAACTTGAAAACGTCATGCACATTTAGGACAAACCTCTGTGAATGAAGCATGGCATAGGAAAACACAACTATTCACGTATCATTACAAGTGATAAGGCACTGACCTGTGCTGGTGTGGTACTGGGCTAAGCCACAAATATTTTTTTTTTTGCGTGTGTGTGATAGCAATACGCAAGCAGTTCTAATGATTAATTCATCAGTTAATCCAGCAACAAACTGTATATATACAGTAACACAGATCTTAAAGGATTAGAAAACCATTCAGTGAGGGATTTTGTGCGAGCCGAGTAAAGTACCGATTAGCTTTCTAACCTCGGTTCTTTGATACGGTTCATGCCCTTTTCAACCCCTCCGTTCATCACACCACAGCTCCGGATAGGTTCGTTTTGAGAAGTGGAGGTGGCAGTGTTTTGAGACTAAATAGTGAAGCCAGAAGATATGTGGCATCCAGCAAAAATTGTACCCTCATGATAAAGAAAATGGCATTTGGCAGTGTCATGCGTTCGCTGAGTAGTATTTCACATAATGTCTTGCTAAGGTCATTGTATGAGCTGGTGTTGATAGATGATCTGATTATTGCCCTCGCTGGAGGAAGCTTAAGTTACGAATGAGCCAATTTCTTCAGCATGAAATCACAGTGTGACCATCCACCTCTCCCTCAAAGTGAGGGAAACTGACAGGTCAGACAGGTCGTCGGTCATGAGGGAGTGGAGTGGGCCAGGCCAGCTCCCACAGCTCCCAGTTGGTGTTCCTCTGGTCCGCAGGGGAGCGGGTAGGCCAGATTGGCTGAATGCTTGAGATCCTTAGTTGTAGTCCTTCAGGGTCTTTCTGCATTCAGTAAGCCTGAGCTCTTAATTGTGTGACTAAACCAATTGTTCTCCCTATTGAATCCATTTAACCCCTTTCACCTACACCCCTTCAGGTGTTCCACAGGTGACTAGTTTAAGACCAGCTGAGAACATGATAGCATCTCTAAAAGCCCCGGTTTACGCTATTACGCTGTGTCATCTCTTTGGATGGTACATAATAATGGACGTTTGAAATACAAAAATTAGTCTTTAATGGATGATTTCTTTAGGGGTCTATGCTTAGTCCAAATGCTACATGTTGATTTGTCATATGTTAGCAATTTTTTTGTTTCTTATTTATTAGTAGATGCTTCGGTTTTTCTCTCTTTTTTTTTTACCAGAGATGCATCATTGCCAATAATTTTCAGTAATGATATGGGGATTTATGTAACATACCTTGGCCATAGTGGACTGTAACAAGCCTTGGCTGCTCGTAAAATGTGAATATTTGAATATGAAACTGCACACAGGGAAATGACCCTGTGAAATAGCAGAGGTAAAGTTCTCTCCTCAAGATTTATGGCTGCTAGGGGTATAGCCAATACTTTTATTGTGGTATTACGCCAGTTATGCTCAATTGTAGGTGAACGTCAGTAGGGATAGCTTTAAACTTGGGGGTGGATAGGAGGATATGTGAAAATTTCCATTTGTTTTTCCCCTTCTAAAGTTATGTTTTACGGTTGACAAATCCTCAGTCAGTTTCCCTCGGTTTCCATCACTTAATGTCACAAATAGAGCGCGGAGACAGCTCCTAATGACTTTGAAGAGGTTGTTCCCCTTAAATCCTGAAACACCTGTTAAACTGTTTCATTTGCAGAATGGCATTTCAACATTAATTCCTCATTTTGATGAATTCTCAAGCCCAGAGCATGGTTGAGCACAATAGAGCCAGAGCCCTGCACTTGAGTAAGACGTTTCTAGAAAGGAAACCTTTCCAGTGGAATACAAAAAGCAGTTCTAGCCAAGGTTTGTTTTCACCTGAAGCAGCCATTTGTCTTGGCATGTGCCCAATGTTAAACCGCTGTGTATGTTTCTATGGTCTCAGAGGGCTTGTGTGTGCACCACAACCACTTAATGTGGTGGGGGAGCTCAAGATCTCCATAACAATCTTGAAATTGTGAAACCACACCATTTCCTTGCACTATAGTTAACACAAGAAAAGCGTATTTTCCTTAAGTAGGTGCCATCCAGTGCAGTAAGGGAGAACATCAAATCATTTGTCATCTTCTCAAAAATAATCACACTTTTTAACAAGAAGGGTTGCTTATTTCTGGAAGCTTTCTGGATAGGACTGTACTGTCCCTCACATGCTAAAACACCAGAGGCCGCAGAGCTTGAGCTCATCTGCTCATGGCTCGGACAAGGAGCAATAGGGTAGTGCTCTAATCCCTGGCTCAGCGTCACTCGCCTGCACAGTGGCGGATCTGAAGTGTCCAGCACATTCCTCGCGCCTCGTTTAAGAGAACAGGATGGAGCTGGATTAGGGGGCATGTTTGAGGTGAGTTGTTACACAACAAAAGAGAAAGAAATAAAGCTCCAGAGCCTCCTCGGGTTAGGAATCTTGCTAAAGGGCTTGGGCCTGGATTAGACCTTTGGCATACACCTGAAAAAGTGACTAATTTTGAGGGATTTTACAGCATGGAGTATAAAAGTACATCAGTGCTGGTCAATATACACTCTCTTGCTGGAAGTATGTGTAGAGTAGATGCCCTGTGACTTACTGGAAGTGATAGCAAGGTTATCAATATATTGCAGAGCACTATGAATAATGCCAAACTAAGTACAAAGCACAGCTACTGAACCTCATTAACTCAACATTATATGCAAGCAGAATAGAGGCTGTTGCATGTACATGTTTATGCAAATGTCAAGGCCACCCATTTGATTTTATGACTGAAAAGGAGATAACATCACCTCTGCATGGAAAAAATGTGGCATGTGGTTATGTTTCAGTCGGTTTCAACAAATGCCCCTTTGGCAGAAATCAGTTTCTTGTAGCCAGTTGTCTATTCTTGATTTAGGATTTTACTGAACTAGTTTTGAAATATTCATGGGTCATCTTGCATGCACAGCAATGTGATCTACTCACAGATTTTCAGCAATGTTCAATTCTAGGGGACAGTGAAGCCTTTTTCAAACCTTTATTCTTTTGTTATTATAAGTAAGTCAGGGGTAATTTGATCGTTGTCTTGTTGCAATTTCAACCTCTTTTCTTCTTCAGTTTCTTCATGTGGGATAGTAGATTAGGATTTGTTGATGTTTAGTAGAATCTGTTCTACAGGCTGCCACACAACCCCAAAGAGTAAGATATCCACTCTAATGCTTTACAGTTGGCAATGTATTTTTATTGAAATATTTTTTCCTTTTTTATGCCTTGGCCAAAGAGTTCCATTTTTGTTTAATTAGATCACAGCACTTGATTTCAGAAGGCATCTTGATTATTTAAATTTTGTGTTGCATATGTCAGATGTTGTCATTTGTGATGAGATCATTAAAGTAGCTTTCTGAGACAGTTATCTTTGGATGACCATTCCATGTAGATGATGTTTGCGCAATAACATTACACAGTGGGTCAGTGCATCACTATTCCTTTGTTAACCAAATCTTCCTGTAGGTGCTTAGCAGTGATACAGGGGTTTTGCTTTGCATATCTGACCTGTTTTCAAGCAGTTTTTCAGGGATTTTTCTTGATTTACCAAATTGATTCTAGACCTCAACAGTCCTACTTACCTTCTGTGTCTTAATGCCGTGTCAGGCAAAAATGTTGAAAACCAAAAAAACTAGCAAGAATGTTTAGATATATATCATAGTCATCTCTAGCTTTGTAAGAGTCACTTATCTTTAGGTTTAGCTCTTCAGTCAGTTGCTTGTTGAGTGTAAGCACAACATCCTGAGGTCACATCACTTATTTCACTGTGGAATTGTCTACACCTAATTTGCATTAAGGCCTAAGGAGTCAAATAAACTTAGACCTTACAAAAATAAACACTATAGGATGGACTGGAAGAGTGCTTAAACATTGCATATTTTATTTTATTTTATGTGATAAAAATGGCAAATAAATGGTAATCCTTTATTAAAATGTGTAGAAATATATCATATTTTAGTTTGTTCCATGAAAACCTTGTATTAACTGTTTTTCACATTGATAAATTGAGTAATTTGACCAGGTATGCCCTAACCTCCACATACAAATGAACGGGCCAGTGTGCTAAGCTTCTTATTTTGGATATGAAAGGTGTAGGATATATTACAGGTGCTACTCACTGTTACTGCAATGTAATTGTAAGTAGATTTTAAAAGAAGCAGAGGAAAATAAATTCCACTTTAGAACATAAAAAGTCTCAGAACCCAGTTTTCATATAGTAACAATTCTTCGTACGTTCATAAATAAGCATTTCTTCTGAACTGCTTCTTTATGTTCTGTCAATCCCTTTGAGTGTAAGAAATGGGTTTGATTAGTTCAGCTTACTCTCAGTTCAGGAACTCGTGTTTCAGAAAGGTGCAGTGCTGGTAATCTCTGTAGGCCAGCTTTGTAACATGTTAACTGTGAAGATTAGGTTCTGTTGACCTTATCTGTTGAACTGACATTTATCTACCTTAGACTGCATTAAGCGCATAGTTACCCATCCACTGATTTTATTTAAAAAAAAAAAAAAATCAAGCCACCAATCGAGTGTCCAGGGAGTTTGCAGGACTGAGGTGGCAACCCTACTTCCAGCACAGCTCGAATTTTGTTATTACTGTATTCAGTTAGACTCAGAACCAAGTCACAAGAATTCATGATAGAAAATGTTGCTTGAACTTTACACAGAGAAAGGAAAAAGGTAGAATAAAATCTTCAAGTTAAACAAATTTTAACTTTCAGCTCCTTCAGCAAACATAGGTAGCAGATATTTTTCAGCTTGTATTTTTCAGCTCAAAAATTTGTGAAGATGAATTTGTGAATTTGTGTTAGTATTCTGATACCAAATCTGATGAATTCACTAATTCACTATGCTGAATGTTAAATCTACATGAGTGGAGTGTTGAGCTTGATGTTTATTGGTCCTATCAAATTTATTCTATGGGCTCTGCTCTTTATGCTATCTGCTCCACAATACTACACTGCGGGGCAGGTCCGATGTGCGGTATCCTTCATGCTGAGAGCCCAGTTCACATTGGCTGAAGAACTAATGCTACATGTATACATATTTTATATAGAGAAAATAGACTATGGTAAAACAATATTACTCAGTCCTCCTTTAATGGATACAAAAACTTCTTTTGCTCTTCAGCTCTTCAGTGTGAAAAGCTCTCTCAACATTTGTCTATTCAACTTGACCTAGGTTGGAATATGTATGTGCATACAGCGGTGCATACATGACCCAGCAGCATATGTGTGAGGAGCAGGGTGGAGCTGGAGCCTGGAGCTGTGTGTACGTGTGTGTATGTGTGTGCATTCTGCTCTTGAGCGTGACTGGACGGCAGGGAGAGAGGCCCCTGCGAGGTGGATCCTACTGAGG
This sequence comes from Brycinus macrolepidotus, assembly GCA_037974445.1. Classification (NCBI taxonomy): domain Eukaryota; kingdom Metazoa; phylum Chordata; class Actinopteri; order Characiformes; family Alestidae; genus Brycinus; species Brycinus macrolepidotus. Next base: position 17,691,930 of record JBBPCZ010000007.1, on the reverse strand, counting down.
TCCTGGAGAGTCATTTCACATGTTGTCCATGATACAGCGCTCGGGCCTGCGTGTGTATGTGCGCACTGCTGGGCTCATTCTCATCCACTCTTCTCACCCCGCCTGTCTCGCCTCTGTCGTGCTGGAAGTCCAGGAGTTTTGACAGCTGTGTTTGGATCGCTCTGATGGCGGTCTGGAGGAAGAGGGTGGGTCCTGAGTGTGTGTGTGTGCACATACATATGTGTATGTGTTACATGTGTATGTGCGCGTGCATGCACTTGAGTGTCAGGTGTATGTGTGTGCTTGTCTGCATGTACTATACTGGATGTGCTCGTGTCTAGAATTTGCATCCATTATATGTAGCCTCGGAGAGCTGGTTGTTTACAGATAAATGGAAATATATGGAAATATAGGTTAATCAATGAGTAAGTAAGAACAGTGACTACAGTTGAAAATTAGTCAATTGAGAAATATTATAGTATTAAAGTCCAATGTGCCTGTAAATCTAAACAGAATAAAGCTAGTAAAGTAACAGGTGGAAGAATAGACGCAATAAACTATTTTCAGTTAAAATGTAAACACATTATTCAGTATGTTTTATGATATTTCAATGAAACAAGGTCTGCATGCTCTTAAAAATAAAGGTGCTACATGTAGCCACAAAGGGTTCCCAACCACATGTACCTATCAAAAAGGACCATTCAGTAATTGAACCATTTCTGCAAATGAAATGTGTCAGTGTGAAGAATGTAGTGTAGTGTAGCGTAGTGTGAAGAATGTCATTTATAATGTAGTGTAAGTTAGTGTGAAGCAGGGGTTCTCAATCATTTTCAGCCAGGGACCCCTTCCAATGAGCAAAAAATTCCATAGTCCCCAATATTCCAGCTCTTCAGACACATTAGGCAAATACGTATCATTTTAAAATAATTGCCTGTGATGGTTATATAGTTAAAAGTGATGAGCAGATAATTGCAGATTACAGAAATATATTACTACCGAAGTTTTAGGGTGGGAAGTATGGTGATTCTTTATCATTGTTGTGATCAGTTTTATGACAATATGCTTTTATGGTTTCTGACCGGATTGTGAATATTGTCTGCACTTAAAGAATACTGACTAACTACAATATGCATTACAAAGATGGTATGATTAGAGTGTATAGACTGTGAAGAAATTAATAAAAATTATTGTATTAATAGTTTTGTTTTGTTTTTTTTTAGGTGGCACTACAAGGCCTTTTTGTCTGTCAAACCTCAGAAAAATGAAATACTGTGATACTGTATTTTTGCAGCATTGCCCACCCCTAATTCATATATTGGCTATTCTGAGCAGAGGATATTGGCTCAAGTCGAAATGTATGGACTATTGGCTAAGAAATGAACTGCAGCTTTATTTTAGATGTAATGTGGCACACGGCTGGCTTCTATACCAATTAAAGTTGTCAGTTAAAACCTTTTGACCAAGTGAAGAAACATTTAAAGGCCTTTATATTTAAGGAGTGCAAAAAACAAACTCTGGGCTTGCCAACAATGACTTCAAGAGGCTCAAGGGGTTAAAGAAGAGCCGTAGGTAGAGGTAAGGAATTAACGTGTGAGAGCGTATCTGTGTATATGTATGTGTCTGGGGTGTGTGTGTGTGTGTGGGTGGGGGGTGGGGAGGGAGTGGGGTTGTGTTAAAGGGGGGTTACTGTACTGTGTGTTGCCCTGATTAGTGTGGCTGGAGCTTTGGGAATAAAGCAGGAATGTGGCCTGGGTGGAGGCTAACAGGCGGCTCAGCCCGGCAGGGTCAGGCCAGCCACAGCCAGGCCAGCCACATGAGTCTCAGCTGATCCCACCGCTAACCAGCAGCAGCAGCAAAGGCAAGAGGGGCTGGGCCAGTTTCAGAACAGTCTCCACTACCTGGCCTGCAGGAGAAAGCTCCCTTTGGAAAATGTGCAGGGTCTTTTTACTCCATTGCGTGCTGAGGATCCGAGCTCACCTTGTGGCAGCCAGATGTCAGGTTGGGAGTAAAGGAAGCAAAGGGCTAATAAAGCAGCTTGTGGCCAGGTCAACAGAATTGATTTGAGTTGGACTTAAGCAAACTCAAGAATTGCTCTTTTGTGCCTTTCATGTAATATATCATCCACTTTGTTGCTTTATTATTTTCCTTGGCTGACAAAAGGGCTCTCTCACAGCTGTGAAGTGAAGTGTACTAATTAGGCCCAGAGAGTTCATGGAAGAGCAAGGTGAATCACTCTTACCGTACGCCAGACACATACGTAACAAACGAGCCGTGTTCCTGCTGCGTTACGGTAATGACAACACACGTGTTCTGATAACAGGCTCATCGCACTGCGCTAATGACTTCACACTAAGCAGTAAAACACTCACACCTTCATTGGCGCTTTATTGCTGGTACCTTTACTCCAGTTTACCTACTAAACAGTGCAATCTTATCATCTGGACAGTGATATAGGGGGTAAATCAGGACACAATCCATCTCCTTACCCCCCCCCCCCCCCTCAAGTAGGAATGCATACCCTCTGCAAGGTAACTATGCTAGGTTCAATAAAAGGCAGCTGATAAGTCCACTGACCTTACCTCTGCTAAACAAGCCTGATCTTTGGTTAGTACTTTCTGGATACCTTGCCAGTGAGGATGCTTCCCATAAGGAGCTGATTGTGTTCAAGGCAGTCCTTCTGATGGGTAGGAGAGAAAAATGCCTCTTTTCCTGGGTACTATTTGTGTTTCTTTTTCCTGCTGTTTTCCAGGATGGTCATAACTCGAGGTGGTTTTACTCTCTCGCAGTACAACCAGGAAGCAGTTCTTGGGTCTCTCCCCTAGTTTGACTTAGAAGCTCATAAAAAACACAGGACATCCTGTGGACTTTTAATGACACAGCACACATTGTAATCAAATGAGTCAAATAAACACTCCCAGTCATGCCATGCAACAGGCACGTGGAACTGTGTTTTTATTTTGATATTTTATTATTTATACCAGCACAGGGTCTCACAGGTAAGGTTGTTTGACAAACAAACCAGCATAAATGCTGGAGCTCAGACACACCTCACTCCTCCAGACTCCCCAGATGACTAATCTGATCTTTGGCAGCACTAAATCCTGTCTGATTGTTGCCATTTAGCGGAACTAGTTGCACTTACAGGACTGAGGGACACATTCTGGTGTTATCATGCCACCAGGTGGCTGATCCTTGCTAAAGCTTAGAATAAAGCTATACAGCTATAAAGCTATAAAGTTAAATATCAATTAATTAATTAATGGATGTGTCCAGAATGATGAACGTAGAATGTAGATCAGTAATCTCCTAGATTTCAATTGTGACAATCACATATTTTTTTCACTCTTGAACAAAGTACAAATTAAAACATTCTAGACAAAAACATCAAAAACTACTCTTTGATGTCTAGTTTAGAATATTAAAATCTACATTGCTTAAGTCCACAATAAAATACAACCGAAATATTAATAGGAGCTAAAATTATAGGGAAAAAATCAAACAAATTAAATATAAATATTAATAAGAGATTTGTGTGTGAATCGTGCATACAATAATACAGTAAGTGATGTACATTGTGCACACAAGGACTTTGTTCCAGTGTGTTTTATGGTATCGCATTTTTCTAGTACTACAAGACCTGTCCATATATAAACTCTTTAGATGGATGGTTTGGATAAAGGGTTTAAAATGAGACATTGTAATGACATAGCAGACTGGTTATGATTTATGATCATGGTAAGGCAGTGTAAGATGATACTCCATGTCTTTACATTTGTGTCATCTTTTGTATCTGTCCATGATTGATAGCGTCACATACAATGTCTGCAATAAATCTCCTACAGCAAATTGGTACAAGATGAAGTTAACAGTGTGCAGTGGGTGATTTCCTTCGTTTCCCCCATGTGCTCATCACACAGATAATTTTTCTTCACTGTCAGTTCCAAACCTTGCATCCTCAGTTATCTTTGTTCTTTCTTTTCATTTTTTAAATGTATTTATTTTTCTACATTACTCAAAAATGACAGATACAAATACAAATAGTTCAAAATAGTTTGGAGATACAATATTTTGTGGCTAATTGACATGAGTTGTCATAATAATAATAATAATAATAATAATAATAATAATAATAATAATAGTAATAATAATAATAAAAATAATAATTATAATTATAATTATAATTATAATTATAATCTTATTAATGTGCTATGTGTGGTTCATTTTGGGCCTGGATGACTTGCATAACACCTGGTTCCATACCAGCTTTTGGCTGAAGCAGTTGCTGTGATACACAGGTCATGCACTTTCTCTCCCTCCTGCTGCTGCGCCCTTTAGACATGATTAACTAATTCTAGTTTTTTTCCCACTCTACTCTGCAACATCTCCCCCCCAAACCCTCCCCCCACCTCTCTTTTTCCACCATCACTCTTAAAGTTGCCAAATGGAACAAGAAAAGGTTTTCTGCAGGAGAACCACTTTTGCTTCCCTAAAGAGTTTCTCAATGGATGGTTCTTTAAAGAGAGATACGCAAGTCTGAAGAACCTTTTTAAAGTCCGAAGAACTTTCATACAATGTTCTACTTAATGTTCTACCCCTATTTTCCTGGAATGCATGATGTTCATACATTTCCTTAGCAGCTGGTGGAATTGGTGGGTGAGCAGAGTTATTGTGGACTGTTTAGTGACCAGTGTGTGTTCTGAGTTACCATGAATAAACCGCTGGGCCATTTTCTGCCACTGCTCACAAGCAGTGGACTGCACAGGGTGCTGAAGAGGGAACTGGCTGTGATCCGGGCTGTAAATTCAGGTGGGGAGGGTGAGATCCTGTAAGACGAAACCTCTCCTTCTGCCAGTATCAGCACACGACTCCACCGAGACAAGAGAGAAGAAGCAGGCAGTAAATCCATTGGAGTTCACTGATAGCGCTGTTTGCGCAGCCACCGCCGCTTCCTTTGATCAAATCGCCGGGGGAGCAGGGGGTCGTGTGTCGCTGCCAAAGGTCAGCTATATATTACACTCCTAAAAGTGATTACTGAAATTCTTAACTGAAACCATTCTGCTGCCAGGGTGTGCCAGAAGCCCCTGCGGCGGTGTCTGGGCCGGCTCGGGGGGCCTCTCTGCGGCCCCCATACACTGCACAAAAATCCTCTCCGCTTGTGTTTTCTATCATCAGAGGCGGGCCTGAGAAAGGGCCCACATGGAAACATGTGCTATCCGATTGCAGCATCAGTGGGCAAAACGCTGCGAGTGTCTGCAGCTCAGGAAATATAAATGTGTGCCACACTTCAAAGGGAGGAACTGCAAATTAAGGTGGGCCAAAGAACAAGACAGTAAGTGCCTTAGCATCAGCAACAGCATAAACAATGTCTGGCTTATGTTTCTGACTTATGTTGCACAGGCCTCACCATCAGGTCATATCCTGCCATTGGTGTCATACAACAAAATTCATTTTTTAAATTAATTTGTAGTTTTTGTGATATCGACAGCTAAAGGATTATATGAATAATAACTTACTATTCCATAAAGAAAAAAGCTGTTTCCATGCTTCCACATTGGATATAAAGTTCCCACTGGGGTCGTTTTAAGAGAAAAAAACAGAACAAAACAGTTCCATCAAAAAAGTTATGTCAGGTTTGTAAGACATTCCTTCAGCATAGAATAATAGAATTTCATTGGTTTAATTAACAGAGACTTAAATGTTATTTGATACCATGAAACCATGATGATATAATCACATTAAATGTTGTTACCAATTTTCATTTTTTTAAAAAGCACAGTGAAAAGTCTAAGATTGAGTACATGATGGCCTTGGCTGAGCCACCACTGCAGATTATATAGACTGTAGCACACCCAGCATCCATAAAGCTGTGGAAAGTCTGACTCCTTTATGGAGGAACTGAGAGCTATTAGTGATTAGAGGACGGTGTGGGTCAAAAGGTGAGAGACTGCCGAGCCTAGCCTTTAGGTGTGGAAGTCCCAGCCTCAGTTATACAAACCCTCCAACTTCATTTGTTTCAACACATAAACATAAATCTGGACTTCCACCTCATCCCCTTCCATAGCAGCAGCAGAGTTAAGATACCACCACACTGGGCTAAAGAAGAGGAATGTGAAGTCATGCTCAATGAAACTTAATACACGTTTGCTGATCATTACCTAAGATTGCCTTGTGTTAACTTTGGCAGACCTCCGCTTGGCTCTTAAATTAAAAGAGATGATGTATTTCCTCTTATTTGTTATTTGCACTGAGCTACTGAGAGAAGCAGAGAGAGAGAGTGGGAGAGAGGAGAGAGAGAGAGAGAGAGAGAGAGAGAGAGAGAGAGAGAGAGAGAGGGAGGGTGGGAGAGAGTGTATGTGTGTATGTGATGCAGAGCATGCCAGAAATAACAGAGTGAACCGTGCTCCAGAGCCTCATTAGCTGGTGGAAAAGAGTTCCCAGGAGTAACAACAGGGTGTAAATATATATTTAAAACTTCTCAAACCTGAAGAAGTTTCATGCCAAACTTTTCTTCACTATAACACACAAATACACAGAATGAGAGTGAGAAAGAGACTATAAACTATATGCTCAGAACCCAATTGCACATCCTGTAAAGAGTTAGCTGCTGTAATTCAAAGTGAATTAATGGAGCGCTATACATACACAGTGAGAAGTACTTTTTTAGTATTTTAGACCGCTTATTATATGGCATGCTTAAGTAGTAGCTCAGTTTTCTATGTTCTACTCTATTTGTGGTAGTTACTTTCATAAATAAAAACCCCTAGATTGTAGACAAAAATGTGGCAAACGCAGCATATACAGGGTATTTACTGTATGTCCATTCACCCATTATCTGAAACACTTAACCAGGGTCTCGGGGCAGCCGAGGGTCCTTTCTGTTTGGAGTTTGCATGTTCTCCCCTTTGTGTGACTCTGTGTGAGCATGTTTGTCTGTGTGTCTCCCCTGCTTTGCACAGGTGACCTGTCCAGGGTTTTTCTCCACCTTTCAAGTCAAGTCCTGTAGGTTTATTGTCATTTCAGCCATATGCACAGTACACAGTGAAACAAATGATTTTTAAAAGTTTGGGGACCCGCCCCCCCAATATAATGGCTCCAGCGCCCATGCATGACATATATGACAAAGAGATTCTTCAAATTTCTGGAACTGTTCTGGAAAGGTGGAAAAGCATTCTTCCAAAAGATGATATTCAGATTTTGTTTTGATGTTGGTGGTGGAAAGGTATAAGTGCTGTCTATGCCTAACTGATCACCTAATTTATATATATA